>NW_001798967.1:159656-682700 GCF_000165425.1 Paramecium tetraurelia
CTTTTTTGGCCAAATCAAAAAATAACCTCGCTCATAATTCAAAACTTGCTTTTATTGAAATCAATAATGAGAATTTCAGTTCAAATGATACTAGATTATCTAGTAATACATTGAGATTCCCAAAAAAAGAGAACACTTCTATTCACGGATCTAAATCTTTTAGAGGATCACTTTCACAATTTTCCAATAGTTTTTCTGACAAAAAAATATCAAACTAAATCGAATAAATTCAACCTTAAGCATAACCAAATGCTAAGCCTACTTCTTCTTTTTTGGATAAAATGATTAAGAAGATGATTGAAAATAAAATAATGACAGATGATATCTAGTAAATTATCTCGTTTATATCTTAGATGCAAGGAAGCTTAATTGTTTTAATTGTTGAGTAAAGAGAAATTGGAATAAAAGGAAAGTGATTTCTACAAGAAACTTTTAAGATTTAAAACTTAATTTTCTAAATTCGTATTACCTGTTAAATTAAAATCAAAATAAGAAGTTATAACGAAATAAGATTTACAAATGAGAGTTATTAATAAATAAATACATGTTGATTCTTTAAATGCTAAACCTAATCAAATATTAACAAAATAAAATGATCTTGATAATTCATTACTATCTTTCGAAAAACCAGGAGCAAAATTAGGACCTTTATAGAAATTAAAAAAGATTATTTTCTAACATCCAGAGGTTTTCTCCCTTTAAAAGTTTAGAAATAAATTGAAATCCTCAAAAAAATGGTACAATCGATCCAATAGCGCCAGAATGACACATGCAAGTATTATAACTTTCTTATATAAGGAAGATCAGTAATGATCATGAAGACAAAAGAATAGCACATTCAAGAGTTAAATTCATTAAGAGAAAGGTCAATGTCTTAATTAAAAAAGAATATCAGCGAAACACAACTCAACATATAGGGTGTAGATAAAGAACTAAGAAGTAAGAGTGTTAGATTTAGACAATTTCGATAAAATACTGAATAACCATTTTAAATTGAAAATAGGTACTAGAATTTAAGCAAATCAATAACTAAATTAGATTAAACAAAAAAAAATATTTGATCTACATTAATTATTCTTAATAATATTATTTTATAGATTATCGATCTTATGAAATTAAATATTAGAAATGTTGAACCAATCTTAAACTAATTTTTCATTATTAGAATTTATTTTGTTTATCTTTTTCAATATCAACAATTAATTGTGATTTGTGGATATTGTTAAAACTACTTGAAGTATCATTTATAGTCAATAAAATCACAAAATATGAATGAAAAAAATGTAAACCTTCGTTTTTCCAAAGCAATCTATATTTTCAATAAATAAATAATCAATTAAACTCTGATCTATCTTTTTATTTATGAGAAGACAATTAAATATTTCATAAAATTAGTAAACAACAGACAGAATGCAACAGATTGGAGCGATGTAGTAAGCATTAAATGTATGAAAGAATTAGATAAAAATAAGCCTTTGAATTATTGAGTTACACTTTGCTTTCAAATTCTATCTATGTAATTACAGTTTTGATTTTATGTTTTGAACTTGCTTATGAAGGAAATATGTTAAGTGTGATATATTGCATAGATTCAAAATTATTATTATAAATTCTGCATCAACTATACTATTATAGGGCATTTGCTAAAATAAATGTGTAAGAGCATATTATATATTATTATATTAAAGAAAATACAATCACGCCTTAATAAGATTATTCTAACTATTCATTGAAGTATGCTATGTGCTCTCACTTAATATCTATGCTGTCACTGGAAAAAATAAGTTGATGCTGCTTTCAAATACTTTTCCTCTTATAAATATCTCCTTATCATTGATAGTAAAGTTAAATGAAGGGAATTAGTTGCTAAAAGAATCAGTGCAATAAATTAATTTGTTTAATGTAATAAGAAACTCTTGTATTTTGCTAATGTCTATATTTTTCAGTTTAAAAATAGAAGGATACTTGGATATTGATTGGTTATACGCTTTATGGGTATTTTGGCTATTATTTAGTCTGTCAGCATCATTCATTATATATTACATTTTCGTTGTATTGGCTTTAAGCATTCAAGTAATATTGGATTAGGGCAATTATGAAAGAAACTAGGGTTTATTATTATAAAATATAATTAGTGATAAAGAATATGTGGATATTGCTGTTTCTGATATCGTGTTCCTCAATGTGTTTTGTCATACCAATATCGATATTAAATTTTACTACTGAAGGAAATTACGAGGGACCTGTTTAAGCAGGTAGAATCATCCTAATTGCAAACTAAATAGTATTCTCTTATTTTAATGCCAAATTTAAATCAGAGTTAATTTTAGCTTCAAAAAGGTTCTTGTCTCTAAATGACTCTGTAAATCCACTCCATACTATGATTACTCAACAAGGGGAAGCATAGATTCAGCAATTTAATAAGTAAGAATACTTAGAGAGTCAAACTTCAGAAGCATAATTTCAAATTCCAAGAATGGTCAAAAGAATTTCGAAAACTTATTTTGGATTCGATGATCTTAATTTATAGAAAAAAAGTGATTCCAAAATATAAGGATTAAATAAAAAGCCCACTCATCATAAAGCCTTATCATCTCATATTCAAAAGCCAATCGAATAGAATGATGAAAGGATAAAACTTGCATCTATGATGAATCTGAAATTTAATGAATAAGAAAATATAGAGGAATTAAAAGGAACTTCCATTTTGCAACACCAATAGAATGTACTAAAGATTTGATATTAATAGGAAAATTAACAAAACTCAATATCATTGTCATCCATCAATTTATGTTGTATTTGCTATGATAGTAATCCAGATGCATTGTTTATGTAATGCGGTCATGGTGGTGTATGTTATCATTGCGCTTTAGATATGTGGAAAAATAAAGATGAGTGTTATTTATGTAGAAAGGTAATATCACAATTATAAAATTATAGAAAATAGATAGAGTGTTATAGATTTAAATCTGTGAAAATTCTAAGAATTTATATTAAGTTGTTGGAGCTACTTAAATGAATTCAAGTTCGTAAAAAAAACATATAATTAGTTAATAACATGATTAATGATGAGTTACTATTAAAAATAATTATAAATTGAATCAATTTCTTTTCTTCTTTCCAGTTCCTGCTCTTATATGCTTTTCTGCAATGTCTCTAAGTTGAGCTTTGGAAAATTACTATTCTGAGAGTTCAGTATCCTTAAATTTGTCAACTATTATAATCAGATTAGATTATTACGTATTCTTTGTAATAATTCATCGTTTGGATTATCTCCTTAATTATTTCCGTCATCTATTTTAATAAAATTAGATTGTTTAGCCTAATTTAATAAGAGTAATACATCTTTCTTCATAAAATTATGACGTGGGTTTTATGCAATATCTTGCATTTGTAAAATATCATTAGTTCTTATTTCAATAACACCCAATACTTTTAATAATTTATCTTCATCCATTTCTTTAAAACTCTTATTATATAGAAATTTAATTTTACAAATTTAGGTCCTAGTAATTAACTGTATTCCTTTAAATTGCAACCAATACGTTCAAACATAATTGGGATACTGATCATCAACTCTTTAAGAATTTTAGATATATCATAAAGTTTCTCTTATAATTTCTCTTATTTTGCCTTGATTTTGACTAGTTTTTCCTCAAATTACAATTTCTACTTATATTTTTAATCAGCCATAATTTTTTAATCTCTGTTTTCTAATTCTTATTTCTCCATCAATAATAATTTATTTTATTTTTACAGCATTTCCAATTCATCAGATTATTCATAAATATATTTAAAAGCCCCATAATTTTGTTCTTCTTATTCAACAAATATATTAACAATTTCATCAATTTATTCTGATTTAGTCTAATTGTATAATTATTTTAAAGTTTAATCATAAGTTTGAACTTCAGATTGTAAATCCACTAGTGCTTATTATTCCTGTTAATTTTATTATGCTTTTTATTCTCTTTCTAATATTTTTTTCTTTTTCTTATCAGCCATTTCATTAATATGTAATATTTCATATTTCAAATCTTCAGCATCTGCATCCTCCTCAGAACCACTATATCTTTCATAACTATCACTTCTATGTTTCTATTTTTTATAATTATCAGTTTCTTTTTTGCCTCTACTTTTCTCCCTAGATTTAGACTGATGTTCAGGAGATTTGGATTCTTTAAATTTATCATAAATGCTTTTGAATTCTTTGCCAAATTTTCTTTATTCTTAGGCTTCATTCCATCTTAATGATTTGATTGTATTCATTTCTTAATGTAAACTTTGGAATGCTTTTTCTTATTCTTGACTTCTATTAAGCATTTTCTCATGGTGAGCAATCCAATCTTCTTATAATTATTTGAGGATTTTCTTAAACATTTCTTTCTCCCTTCTCATTTTATTTATATCATTTTTAAGTTAAACTGTTTCATTTAGCATTTCATTCTCCTTTTAATATAAATAAGCAAGATTAAATTAAATGTCTATTTATTAATCATATAATACTTTAAGGTTGTCTTCTCATTTTCAACTTTTTGTCCATTTATGAATTTTATTGGTTTTATTTTTGATTTCTATTTTCTCCCCATCTACTACCCCTCTCTTATTCATATATTTGCCTCCTCTTCTTTTCTATTTCATTTTCTTTGATCTGAATTTATTCCTTCAATTCATCCCTCTTTGCATGCAAAGTTTAGAGTTACTTATTTAGATTGGCCTCTTCTTCTTATTAATTTGTAATCTTAGTAAATGTTTATGATTTTAAATCCTTCTCCTGACTTGATCGAAAACTACATTAAATGTATTAAATTACGCATTTCCTGCAGTCTATGTTCTTTTTAGATAAGCTACTTTATTCATAAATATTAATTAATTTAATTGCAATATATATATAAACATTCTATTAAACTAATCATCAATCTCAATAATCACTCTTTTAAATAAACTCAAACTCTATCTCTTTGTATTTAACTACAAATAAAATTTTATGTTGATACTGAATTTAACTAAATTTCAAACTAAACTCATTAATCTAAAGGAAAACCTTTAAAACAACCCTTTATTAAAGTAATTAAAAAAAAATCTACTGTAAATTCTCTGAAAACGTATTAAAATTCTTCATTTAAACTATTCTAAATATTCATGCCTTTGAAAAAATTATATTTTGATTATTATGTGCAAAATTTAATAAATCATTTTTATTTTTTACTTATCTCACTTTTTTAGCTTATTGGCCTATTACTGGCTTAACTTTAGTTGATTTTAGATTCAGATTTGGATTTCTCCAATAAATCTTTCAATTATTATCTTTCCTTTGCTAATTTCACAATATCTTCCTTATGCTCACTGATTTCCTTTGACTTTTCTTTCAATTGCTCTTAAAGCTTGATCTTTTCTTATTTCAAATAATCCTAAAATTATTTCTCCTTTTAAAGACTTTATTAGATATCTTCTTAGGTAATTAATAAATCTATTAAATTAATTAAACATTAGATTACCCGTTAATTTTTTTTCCATGTTTTATATTTCTTTATTCTATCTTTAAACAATGATTTATAATTTCTGATTTTCTTAGGTTAACTTTTTTACTTATTCTTAAGTTGGTTTATCTTGTTCTCTGTCTAATTGCGCCTTTGCTTCATATTCTTCTCTTAGTTTATCTTATAATTATTTAATATCCTAAGCAAATTCTAATCTAATTTCTTAAGCTATGTTTTATTTTTCGAACTCAAGTTTTTTTACTTAATCCTCAAGATCTCTGAATTTCTTGTCTTTATCAAAATCGGCATTATTGAAAGATTAGGTCTTCTATATTTTATCATTTGAATTATTCTTATTAATACTATTAATACTGGTGGTTGGTTTATTGTTAGGGGTAATACTAATGGGATTTTGTTTTTTCAACTTCTCTATTGCGTTTTTAGCTTCTTTTAATTCTGATTATAATTTACTTACTTATTCATTCAAAATATAATTAGTTTGATCTTATTTTTTATCTGAGGAATTGTATTATTTGGATGAACTGGCTTAAGAATTAAGTCGTTATGATGGATTATCAAATTAGATAATTTATTGCAGTTATTAATTATCTTTTAATATATTGTTTAATTTAGCTTAGAGATCTTGATTCTTTTATTTTATTTCTTGATTTTCGTTTTTTAAGACCAAAATTTCTTAGCTTCGTTTAGAGGCTAAAACTCCCAATGCTGTATCAGAAGTCAATTTGGTTTCATTTTTTGGTATTTTCTATTTCAAATCTTCAATTTCTTATGATTGTCCTTAAATCACTTATTTTAGATTCATATTTTCTTCTTTGAGTAAATCAAGCTTATTTATATCGGTTTCTATTTTTTTTATTGTTTTAACCAACTTCTGGTTTTCATCTATCAATTTTTGAATTTATTAGTCTTTTTAATTTTGAATTTAAGCAGAGGCACTCTATTGATTTTTGAATTTTTGTTTTTCTTTATTCATTTCATTGTTCTAATCATTTATTTGATCAGTTAATTTTTTATTTGTTTATTCAAGATGTCTTATGGTATTTTCTAAATCAGTAATTTTTTGGGTTTATAACTTTTAATTAGCAGAAGCTTTCGAAAGATCAGAGACTTCTTGAGATGTTTTGCATGGGCTCTGATTAACATTATTCATCCTTAATTATATTGAAATAAAAATTTAATAAATTATTCACAACAGTTAATGAATTATCTATTTTAATTTCTGGTTTTCTTCTATGATTTAATTGATTTAAGGATCAATTACATTCTGAGGCTGTTAGGTTGTGAAATTAAAAGATAGTTTAACCTTATCTATCCTCTTCTTGCAAATCATCAATTGATTAGATGGATACTTTGTTTTTTTTTTAATGGTTTAGTCTATATCAAACGTTTTGATTTGATAAGGGTTTACTCTTCGCATTATTAATATTCTAAAGTATTTTGATAATATATAGTTTTTGGGCTTGAAGTGTCAATACTTTTCTAGAAAGCAAAGTTTAATTGCCATCAACTTGCCAAATGAATATTTGACCATCTTCGGAATTACTAGTAATAAAATTGAGACCATGCTCAAAAATAGTCTAAAATTTTTAATTTCACTTAAGTGACTTATAAGCAGCTTTCTTTTGTTTATTTATGTTGTAGGCTGAATCTTATAATTAATTTAGAATTGATTATATTTTATTCAACAAATGTTCTTATTCACACATCCAACATAAGTATAATCCAGATTAATATCTAATGATAATGACTCTGATTCTAATTAAGTTTAAAATATTCTATCGATGTCGATGATGTATACATTTGAGTAGTAGTAATATCAAAGATCATCGATTCTTTATCTTGAGAAATAGTAGCAAAAACATTTTAAGTGCAAAATCATTAATTTTAGAATTATTTCCGCTAAAGACTTTAAAGGGTTTAGTTTTCAAAAGCACAATATCATCCAAAAGAAATAAATTAAAATCTAATTTTGATTTTATTGCTATTTTACTATTCTATTAGTCGTTTAACCAGTAGATATTATTAATAATTTTAAAGTTTAGTGATTTCTTTAGATACAATATCAAGGGTAGAGTTCAATTCTTAAATTTATGTTTATATCCTAAAATCTTCATTTGTATTCAAAGGAAAAAACAATAGAAGATTTTCCTAATATAAGTTATTTAAATAATTCAAGTCCTTAGTAATGGAAACATGATAAAAACATTTTTTGATGAGAAAATCAGAATGCTTTGATTAGAGAAACATGTTGTTTTGATGTCTGATTCTATGGCTAATAAAATAGAGCTAGTTTTAGGATTGGTTAGTAATTTAGCATACGCAATTTGAACAGCTATCAAATTAGTTAATGCATTGATTGCCATAGAATAATATTGTTTATATATATTTATATGATTTAATGCTAAATCTACATTTATCATTATTATTATTTTTACAACATTTGTGGTGGAATGTTACCCATCATACCTTAAGGTTGTTGAGCGAAAGCTGTCTTTCCTAATAAATTGACAACTCCTGTTTCAATAGATTTCAATAATTCCATCATATCTGGGTCTTGGAATAATTCTAAGATTATAATTTAATAATACATGGGTTTTCTAAATTAGAAATATAGTCTTCTTCCTCATAGCTATGTTCTTCAAATATCATGTCTCCCATAACCAAATTCAAGACCATAGGCACCAATTGTCCAGATTCGTATGTAGTTGGTAATTTGTCAATCATATTTTTCAAGAAGTCTTGTTTCTCATTTAATAATTTGATTTAATATCTAATGATTTCTTTGGTAGCATTCATCTAAACCTATTTTTGTTTTGGCAACTTGTCCTTAATTCTTTATCTGGCTGAAGCCTGTAACATGAATACATGTTGGCCCAATCCTCTTTCCATCAATAACATTTCACTTTATTCCAAGGTCTATTGGGAGATATCAATCTTTTTGCAGATTTCTTCTTGAGCCTTCATTAAAAGATTTTCAATATCATTCACATAGTCCAACAATAACTAAACATATTTGGCTCCATCTTAATATAAAACTTCTCTTCTGGCTTTTCTGTTCTCAAGGGTAATTCTAATGAATTCTGGTTCTGCTAAATCTACGCTACCTTCAACGATTTGAGTGTAGGTTTTAATGCTTATCATATTATTTGTGCTTGGAATGTGCATTATTTGAATTTAAGAAGCAATTTCATTGAGTTTATCACTCTTGAAAGTATAATTGGCTAAAATATTAACTCTTAATTCATACATTTATCATTTCCTTCACTTTTTTGTTAAATTTCTTATGTCTTAACCTACTCTTAGGATTCCTTTGGTTTAAAGACTTCTAATTCTGCTAATTTTGAATCAAGCCATTCATTAGTTTCCTTGATTTTATCAGTTACTGATAAGTTGTTACCAACCCATGGTAAAACTATGCTATTCACCTACCCCTTAATAAGGGAAGGATTCAAGAGAATCTCCTCTTTGTCATTCTTGAATGCATATTATGTGAGTGATTTCAATACTACAGGCTCAAGCTTTTTGTCTTTCACCTTTTAGGCTAAATCTTTGGCATCATATTATCTTAAATTTTTGATGTTTATCAGAAACACTCTTTATAATGAGTCTTTAAGAGTGTAGAGTCTTTCGAATAGCTAATCAAAGTGTTTCATAAGGTTAGTCTCTGTTTGCTCTACAACTTCCCAGTTAACCCTAATGATTTATCTATCATCTACATCTTCTCATCTCCCAAAGAGGCTAAGACTGTGTCGATATTAGCTGCCAATTCTTCGACTGTGATAGACATTCAACCACAAATTAAATATTTAATTTATATTTCTTCTCCTATTTTTGCCTAAATAATTTATTGTATCTTTAGAAACATACTAAAATTACTTAGTTATTACAGTCCCATATCGGGAGTCAAAACAATATTAATTTTATCATAACAACAATTTAACAAATCATATATATCTAAATTCTATATCATTATTTTTAACACTTAATTATTGAGACATTAGGATTACTAATGGTATCATAATATTAATTAATAACAACGCCAATCTAGAAGAAATTTAGTTTATTATTTTAAAAATTATAAATTGACCCATTAACTTAACTCATCTTGTTTAATAATGATATTTATAATGAAAAGAGAATATAAAGATATCGGTGTGCAGAATTAATTATTAATGAGGATCAGATGAGGTTACTGGTAAACTAATAATAATTTATTGTTATTTATATTAAAATATTAGAATTCAATAATACTTTATTTATTTAAAGATTATGTCTAATTATAGTCTGATGTTTAAGTATATAATAATAGGAGATACAGGTTATATGATCCATTTATAATAGGAGTTGGAAAATCCTGTATTGTTTTACAATTGATAGAAAATTAAATTAGATAAGAACATGACGCAACAATAGGTGTGGAGTTTGGAGCCAAGATAATCAAAGTTAATAGCATGAATATCAAGCTTTAAATATGGGATACAGCAGGTCAAGAGAATTTTAGATCGATTATCAGAAGCTATTATAGATCTGCAATCGGTATACTTTAAGAATTATTATGAAGGAGCTCTACTTGTTTATGATATAACCAAAAGAGATTCCTTCCACAACTTATAGAGGTGGATGGAAGAAATCAAAAATAATGGAAATGCTAATATGGTGATTACATTATGTGGGAATAAAGTTGATTTAGAATCTGAGTAATAGTTTCTTATTTTATTTAGAGACGAGCAGTAACATATGAGGAAGGATGGTAGTTTGCATAATAACATTAATTGATATTTCTAGAAACATCAGCAAAATAAGGAATTAATGTGCAATCTGCATTTTATTAATCTACTTAAAGGATTTTAAATGAAATTGATGATGGTTCAATAGTTCTTGGATAAGATGTAACATTTGCCTATATATCATAGCCAGGAATCAAAATTGGTGGATAATATAAAAAAAAGGAGAAGGATCTAAAAGGTATCAACAATTATGAAGCAGCTGTTTAATTAAAGCCTGTTGAAACTCCAAATGTACAAAATAACTGTTGTTGATATTTATTTCTTAATTTATCTATATAATTTTATTCCACATTATAAAATATAAGTTATTGATAAAGGAATTTTCATAATCAACTTTTAATTAATCAATCTTCAATTTACACACTTAGTTGCAATTCAAACTTTTGCAACTATTTTTCTTTATTAATAAATAACCAAAAACTAGACTTTCAATTCTGATTTCATTAAAATTTCTGTATTTATATGGTTTAATATATCTCAAAAGTGATTAATACGATAATTGAAGATATACTAAATTTTCCTTTAACAACTGAATTTTGGATTCAATTTAAAATAATTTATGTACATGTTAAATTATGATAAGAAATAGCAGTCAGATTAAACTTTATGAAATAAAGATATTTTTAGCAAATCTGAGCTTGATAATAGCAATATCTTAAGATGATAGAAAATTTAATAAATAAATTCAAAAATCTTGAGATTAAAATATTAATAGCAAATAATTTTTGCATTCTAATAGTTTAATATCAAACGTACAGTTACTTACATTTTTTATTTCAAAAATAAAATGAATTGTTATGGAGTTGTAAATTTAATGATAATTTTTATAATTCAAATCTAAATAAGAAATTTGATTATTCTACTGAAGTACTTTGAGTTGTTAATAATAAATTTGAGGATAATCGAACAAACAATCAACAATAATTACTAAATTTATATATGATATAATAAATTAAAACTCTATCTAATCCAAATCACTCTTTGTAATTTTATATTTAGCTTAAATTAATATTCTTTTGAATAAAGTATAAATTTTTAGAGAATAATATTTTCTATGTTGAAAATGTTAATTTTTTATGTTTAAACAGATTATAAATATAAATTAAAAAATTTAAATGATATTCACATAGATACATCTTAAAATAATCAATCAAATAATGATCCAGGCACATTTGCTCTTCTATTTATTTATTTTGTTCTCTATTCTGTAGCTTTTTGTTTTGGCATTTCTACTTATTTTTCAAAAAATTGTTAAAAATTAGTTTAATTGTTAGTTTGAAAGAATTCTTCTGCTCCTTAATAATCAAAAAAGGGATTATTTTATTAAAGATTTTACTATTAATTCTATTATGAGTTATTATTCTCTTATTTGTGTGCCAATCTTGGATGAGCAAATTTAGTTTAATTTTCTTATTATTAAGGATTTTGTTTTCTTTTTGGTGGAGGAGGATGATAAGTATTTTCTTAAACTTCATTCTAGATAACATTTAAATCTTAATTTTATTCATCTATATGAAATTGATTATTCTTTTGCTTTTCATTTTTTTCTGCTTTCTATTGTATTTCTTTATTTTAGATTTATTCTTACAATTGTTATTAAGATAAATTTAAATGTGTTTATGGATCTGTTAAAATTTTCTAATATTATTATTAATGTTATTCTTAGTGTTACTGAGATAAGTATTATGATTATTAATGTTACTATTACTATTATTATTAAAAGTAAACCTAATTATCTACTTATTATTGTTCATATACGATTTCTTCATCTTATTCATTATTTTTATTTAATTATTCATCTTCCTAATCAACTTAATATTACTAATCCTACTATTCAAACTATTGTTGTTCATCTTAAGCACCCTATTCATCTAATGCGTCTTACACATCTTAAACTTATATTTAATTATTTCCAGTCTTCAACTATGTAGAGCCAGAATCAGCATTTACAATTTAACCCTACAAATTTACTTCATCTTCATTAGCCCAATATTGTTAATTTTACTATTGTACATGATGCTAATGTGTAACAGGAACTTCAGCAACTAAAGTTTAGACAACTGGTTGTTAGTTATTAGATTAAATTTATATAGGTTATTATAATTACTAGACCCTTGGTAATTAAGGTGGTTATAATTTAGATAATAATCCTTATAAAATTGATATTTAGTCATCCATGTTGGATTGGGTTTATTATAAACGATATTTATGAATAAAATCCTTTCTTTATTGTGTGTTTGAATGCAATTTCTCAATAAAATGTCTTTCATTTTATTTTTCAATTTATTAAATTTCTTAGAGCTTTTAAAATTATTTTTCTTTCACTCTAAATTTATTCCTTTAAGTTGATTAAGTTATTTCATTGAATTTTAATTCTTAATTTTATAAAGATGTCCTCAATAGCTAATTTTCATTTTGTAGTTATTGAATCTAAGTTTAATAATTTACATTCTTTTATTAAAATTCTTAAATCTTTTTAAAATGATCCTATTGAAATTAAGCTATTGAATGCTGAAGGTCATTATTTTATTTAATTAATTAAGAAATCTGATTTTCATAATAATGATCTCTTTATTTTATCATTTATTGAAATAAAGCCACATCAACTGATACAGTTTATTATTACTGTAATTATATAGTGAATTTTGGTGTTTATGTTTAATTACCTAAGTTTTCAATCTGCTCTTCTTATTTATTGAATATTTATTCACTCTAAAAATTAAATGTATCCTTTTAAAATTATTTTACTTACTATTGTTATTATTATTAATGCTAGTTCGATTGAATCAAGAAGTTTTATTGTTTTACTTATTAATCTTCGTTATTTTATTATATACTTTCTTTTTCATTTGATTACTAATGAAAAATTCCTTTTTATTGTTCAGAAGAATGATGTTAAGAGGGTATTTATTATTAAATAAATTATTCTTGCTTTTATTCTTCGGAATTATGTACTTCTTATTTTATAATTTCTTGCTAAAATTCCTCGAGCTGTTAATCTTAGTGTTAATTTTCATAATTTTACTGTCTTTATTGTTCAATTTTTTATAGATTGTCTGAAGAATCTTAATTGCTTTCTTTAATAATATTATTTTAAGGTTAAAACGCTGTTTCTTCGACCTAATCATCGTTTTAAGAAAAGTTGCAATTTTAGTTTGAATTAGAATATTCTTTGTTCTGTTAATTTGATTCTCCTGATTCATCTGATCTCAATTATTCAGCTAATTAATTTAATTTTTCCTGATTTTACTTCAAAGAATCAAAATTAATTAAATCTTCTTCCTCCAAGTTTTCGTTTTCTTCTTATTAATAGTTATTTTATTGAGTTGCTTGTTGTTATGTAATTGGATGAGTAGCATTGCCATTTTTTTAGGATTCTATTTTTTATTATTTATGTATTACATCTTATTATTATTATTATTATTTTTATGGTTGTAATAGTTATTATTATTATTATTATTATTATTATTATTATTAAGAGGATAAATCAACTGCGCCAGTTTAATTATTAGAGAGTTACGCAGGAGTTACTTATTTAGATTAAAAATGAGGAGGGATTTACTATTTTGGAACTTATTTTTAAATTTAAGGATTCTCATCTTTAGCTTAATTTTGAAGATTATTTCCATACTCTTATTTATGTGGTTAAGGTTCTGCTTGCATTTAAATATTCTAATTTTCAGACCTTGTTTAATCTGATGTTTATTATTAATTAACAATTTGCTATGAAGTTTATTCATTTGATATATGTACAGGAGGTGGAATAACTTAACTTCTCGTTGTTGGGACACCAGCAGCAGGCGGTCTTGTTGGAGGCCCTCTTTATGAAACGTTTTTTTTGATATTAGCTTATGGTTGAGGAAGTCCTCTTTGTTCTTTCTACAAGAATGCTTAAACGCTATCCTCGCTCAACTTTGACATATCTAATGACATCAATTCTTTAGGTGTCATAATTTGTTCAACTAAAGCAGTTCTAATTAATTATCCTAAATTAGTATAGAAAAGGCACCTTTAGTTCCCTTCAAACGCATTTTAACAGTATTAACTCTAGTTCTATAGTCTCTTGTATGATCGCCTCCGGAAAGCACATATGCTTCTTATTCAAGAGATGTTGCTAATTATTCTGCGATCTAGGAAGAAATTTAATCTTCTTCTAATATTTTCTTGAATTCATTTTTCTGATTTTCACGTACCCTTCTGTCGTAATTAGTATTTTCTACAGGTTTGACTTCTGCGAACATATTTAATGAACACGTATATTTAATAAAATATCTTAAATTAAATTATTTATGTTACCATTTTTTCCTGTTCCAGGATTACAAGACCTAGATATTCCTTAACCTACACAACAGGATTTCTATCCCAAAAGTTAAATTCAAGAACCTTAGGAAGCCAAGAAACTGTTTATAAAGAATCTTCCTCAAGAATTAACCAATGATAATGTAGAAAAACTTTTGAAAGTAAATTTAATATGAAAATTAGGAATGTGGTCAATTAGTATCATGGAAGAGATCAAAAGGTACTCCTTTTGGGTATGCTGAATTTGAAAATATGGAGAGTGTATTAAAATGTTTGCGCCTTCTTAATGGTATGATTCTGAACTAGAAGGAGTTGCTTGTTAAGGGTGGAGAGAAAGCTTAGATGATGATTGATGGTTGGATGTACAAGAAAGAGACCGAATGGGAAGAGAGAAGAGCTAAATTAGAGGAGAAGGATAAATAAAAGGAGGAACATAGAGCATTATTTAAATTTACATCTTTTTAAGAGTACATTACTAGAGATGATGATAAAATAAAAAAGAAATTAGAAAAAATAATATCAGAATTAGAGGGCACTGTCACTAAAACTAAAAATGATAAGAAAAGGGAAGAGGAAAAGAAAGAACATCCAAGGGAGAGAGAAAGAGATGCCAAGAAGAATAACACTAGGACGGAATTAGAAAGAAAATATAAAGAGAAAATGGCAGAATGGAAAAAGAAGGAAGATGAAAGAGAGAGAGAAAGAAAAAAGGAAAAAGAGAGAGAGATAGATCGAGAGAAAAATTTCTAAAAATATCTTGAAAAAGAATTAGCTTATGACAGTGAATAAGAACGTAAATAAATTGGTAAGATTAAGATGAACGAAAGAAAGAAATTCAGGTAAAGGGAATTTGAAGAAGATGAAATCTTTAAAAAGAAAGAATTATTAAAGACACAAAAACCTCCTGAACCTGAACCACCTTAAATGGTAGTTATTGTTTAAGAGCCACCTGAACCAGAACCCTTAGTAAACTTAATAGCAATTGTTATAGCAATAAGTAATAATTCAATATTATATTTGATTTAACACTAGCAATAGATGGAATAAGCAGAATAAATGTAATAAGAGAAATTATAAAAGGAAATTGATTTGAAGGAGGAGCTTAAATAAATATTTGCGACCATCCCTACTGAAAAAGAAGAGCTTTTCAACACCTAAATTAATTGGTAGTTGTTTGCTTAGGTATTAATTATATATTTAGTCAATCCCAAGTCTAACTTATTGGAGAAAAAGATCCGTCCATGGTTAAGAGAGAGGTGTATTGAATATTTATCTTAAGAGGAGAGAGTATTTATTGATGCCATCATCAAAAGATTATTTAATCGTGAGAAGCCATAAACAATTATAAATAAAGTTGTAAAGAAGGTCTTGGACGACGATAGTGAGCAATTTGTTATAAGAATGTGGAAGATGATTATCTTTGAATTGAGAAAATTAGAAAGAGGTCTGATATCTTGATGATTTATTAAATAATTTAATAGTTTTATGACATTCTAATAATCTTAATTCTTCTTTATTAACTCAATATGAATGCTACACATACTGATGATGATTATAAGTTTTAAAATAAAAAACACACATTTATTAAATCATTTTAATGAGGATAGATACTCTAAAATTTAAAGTTAAGTGTTCTTGATCCTTTAATCAAAGAAATTCAAATAATAAACTTTATATCCTAAACTCTCAAGATATTTTTTTTTAAATAGTGAAGTCTAATTTAAAGATTAATGTAAAAATAATTCTTATTCTGAACTCTATGAATTTAAGTGGAACTCCTTCTGTTGCATCCGTATCTAAATGCATAATGAATAGGACCACATATTTCTAAAATTAAGTTGTATTTAGGAAAATAAAAGTCAACTTCAAATTGATCAACTAAAGATATAAAAAAACATTACTGTATATATTGTTTTAGTAAACTAATTTTAAGTCGTCAAAAAGCTATTGAATACGTTTCTCCATACTTTTAGATGAATTCGATTTGTTGTTAATAAGTTTTTACAAGTAAATTTGCTTATTTGACTCAAAATTCTATTCCACATAAGTTTAGCAAGACTTGCTTAATTTTGATTTAGATTGAATTAGATTGTAACTAATAAAACTTTTTCTGTAAGTATCTTAAATTTTAGGTTCAATTTTAAAATAGTGATTCCAAATAAAGTCATCATAAATGTTGCATCTTAGAATTTATTAATAAAAAGACACCAGATACTATTATTTAGTTTCTAAAAATTAGTCTTGAACTTTGAGAATATTTTGAATTTTTGTAATTAGTTAGCCTTAAATGTCTGTCTAATTTAATATATTTGTAACACACAAAAACAAATTTACTTGAGAAATAAATTGATCATCTGATTTAATTTCATAATTTTCACCTAACTTTCTTAGTAGGAAATCTTTTATCTTATTATTATAAAATCCTTCTTTTCCTATTGAATAATATATAGATTTCAATTGATTTTCATTAAAACTTTCCAAAAGTTCTGAAATTCTTTTAATGAATAAAATTTATATATTTAAAAAGTGTTTAATACTATATAAACTAAGGTTTAGTGACGACAAATAATAAAATTAGGGACAAACATAATTTGGCTTGAGATGTTGAATAAAATATTGATAACTTTCACAAGCACTATATACCATTTTTTATTCACCTATATTTAAAGAGCCAAATTTATTTTGAATTGAATATAAAAACTATACTAAATTGGTAGTATAGAATATATTAAATTACATAATAATATGATAATTGTTTAGTTAGGCTACATAACTATTTAAATATTCTCTGCTAATTAGATTACTATTTATTCCTTTTATTAATAATATAATTTAAGACCCAAGTAAATTATTGAAGGTATCATGTAATAAGCGATGGTTAAAAACATTTTTATACATCCATTACAAAGTTTAAAGATTGTTTTAATCAATATCAAATTTCTGCATCTCATTTAATTTCTATTTAATGTTAATTATTTTTTTTTCTTTAGAAAATGTTTAAATTTCTTCAAAAAATTAACAAAAATCCTTAATTTTATTCATTTCTTGGGTTTGAACCTTATTTTATAATAGTTTAAAAGCGCTGCTTGAAAATCTGGATAAAAGTTTGTTTATCATAATTAAAATTTATTATTAAAATTAATTCCTTAAACTTTTAATTCATTCTAAATTACTATAATGCAAGAAGACTAGAAAAGGAATCTCCAAATCTAATTTTTAAATTAAATATATATGATTATTAAATATTATTAATATCAACTAGTGAATATGTCAACAAAAGTCAACTGAATTTCTTCTAGTAAAAAATCTTCTAGAGATGCTTCTAAGAAATGGTGAGTTTATAGTTTATTTTTTCTTTTTTTATCTAATTTTCATTAAATAGTCATCTTTTTAAACATCTCTACTGGTTGTAAGAGGTTAATCTTCAATTCTAGTTCTGATTGATGAATCCCTCTGCATACTTTGATATCTCTTTAATTATTTTGGAAAGTTTCGAATCATTTTTTAATATTGCTAATTCTCTAATATTTCATTGATTGACTCATTTATTCCCGGGTTTAGTATTTTGAAAGCCTCTTAAGTTCTAGTGCCTTACATGTTATTTTCAATAACTTAAGATGTGATAGGCTTAATCTTTTCTATCACTCTTATTAATAAATATTCATTATTACTTTTATGTGTGAGGTATTAGTGTTTAAGAAATAACTAAGGATCTTTAAGTTTAAGGTTTATTATTTTCATTTAAATCTATATCATTGATTTGAATCTTCTCTGCTGTACTTAGCACTCTTCCAGTCTTGATTACCCATTGAGTTTCTTCTGCTTTTGACATTTTTAACCCAATAATATTGATAATAGATATATTTTTAGGGTGATCTTAGATAAGTTTTAGTAATACTGACAATAAAATGTACTTCCATCTCATTTATACATTATTTATGAAAACTTTATATATAAACAGCTATTTTATGGCAAGTATATTTAAAATATTCTTTTAAACTTAAATTGTCTGAATACTCCTTTTCTTTATTCCATTACCTTTAACCTCTGAGTGATGGATCTGTTAAATAGGACTGCTCACACACAATATCACCAAATAACTAATTGTCCTTAACATATTTATATCTATGGATAAAATAATCTTTAGAGTTTCTTTTATTAGTCTCAATACAATCTAATGCTAACTTTTCATTATAGAGATATAATTATAAATGGAGTAGATTGTCAAATATAACATTTGTTTTTGATAAAACTGCCAATTAATGTAATTCGAATTTCCCAATTAAAGTTGTTTCACCTGTCTGATATCTTGCCATTAAAATGCTTTATCCATTCAATAATTCAGAAATTTGCTAAGCTTCAAAATATAAATTACTTATTTTAATTTTGCCATTACCTAGGTACTATTTTCATAATAATCCGACAATTTAACAGTAGGATGAATGCCAGCCTTGATTTATTTTACTTGATACTCAACTTCAAACTCTATTTTTCTCTCGATTAAATATTTTTCCATTTCTGTATGAAAGAATGATTTGTTCTTGATACATCTGAAACCATTATCATAAAATGCATAAAACACAAATTCTCTGTCTTTCAAAATAACAGTATCTATTATATTAATATTTATTGGCCTAACAACTTCATCCTGCTTTTATAACATCTAGCAAATAGTTAAAAAGTCATCCTTAAATCCGCAAATAGACAATCTTCTATGTCTTGGTTATTTAATGATTTTTTGATATTTCTTTTATTCTTAAGGTTCTTCTTGTTCTGGTTATTTTTTAATGCAGACTTGACAGGTGCAAAGATCAGGGCATAGAGTAATTGCAAAAGGAATAACTTCCATTTTTTTCAAAGTTAAATCACGGAAAGAATCCCCACATTTAATTCCACTTAATTTTTATTAATATGACATAAATTTATTATTAATTTCATTTTTATTTAATGATAAGTAAATTTTAATTATCCTGATTATTAAATAAAAATAAATTGAAGATACATATGATTAACCTATGTAATTGGAATTAGCATGATACTAAAAAGAAAAAATAACAAAATTCTTAGATTAAGTTTTTAGTGATACTTTAGTGATAAGGTCTAAATAAATAATTAGAAATTGTTATAAAGAGTAAATACAGTAAAGATTTACATTAAAATTTTTAAATGGAACATATTTTAACATCCTTATTGCAAAATTAGCATCAGAGATAAATAAAGATACTGTTAATCTATTTTTCATTACTGATTTTTATATATAATACAACTGAATTTCAATGTTTTCTGAATCATTTTATTTATTCTCTCTAGACTTCTGTCAAATTTCCAGGATTTTTCTATGAAATACATATATAGCTATAAAAATAAACAGTTTTTTATTGATTAAGTGATTCCGGATTCCATTGCAAGCCTTATAATTTTTTTTATTTTTAGTTTCACTTTTATCAAAGCCACACATAACTCCCAACACTTTGTATATCAATTATATTTTGGATCTAAATATGTTTTTAGTACGGGAGAATTTGTTTGATAGGATTATATGGTTAGTCTTCATTTTCTGCAAAGTATGTATTTAAAGTAATTACCGAATAGTTCATCTAATATTCACGATAACAAATATTTCCGTATAAAAAAAATAGAAGAAAATACTGAAGAACAAAGTACTTAATTTTTAAAGCAATAATAAAATTTAATTTTTGTATTGTTTGGGTAAAGTTAAGATTAATTTTATTTTTAAAATGTTTTAAAGTAGAAATAATCCACGTAATATAGTATGTAGAATCATAGAAGTATTGGTGTTCATAAAGCGCATGTGATTAATGGATAGTTTATTAAGCCCAAACCAAATAAGAACTTATTTTTTCTAATAATAATATTGGAATGTTTTGAAATATAGAAATTCATATTAATGTGCTAATTATCTTGAGTTAGTTTGACATAAAAAGATGCTAGATTTAGTAATTTTCATTTGAGAGACTTTATTCTAACAATTTATGGAAAGGATTGTTTGATTGCCTATCCAACAATTTATGTGATAAATCAATATTGTTCTAAAATAATATTAAATATTAAATCAAATGGGATGTGTTACAACCAAAAACAAGCCTATAACTTAGGAAGTCAAACCTCCCTTAAGCTAAAACTCTTAGCCATTAGAAGCAGATGATGAATTTAATTACCATAGTGCTCCTTAAAGTCCTGCTTTAAAAAAAATTGTCCGTATTGGTGCATTAACTCATGACGAAATTAAAGATTTTATAACAGAAAGAAGACACTAAAATAATAGTACAAGAAGAATTGAACTAATGAAAAAAAGTGGCCGATATACCCCAACTATTATCTATAAATATAGACAGCAATCAGCCTCTTTTAGAAGCCCTTCAAAGGCTACTAATATATCACCAATCTAACCTACATAAAAATGAAATAATAAAAACTTATTCTGTAGTAGATCCTGATTTATTTTCATATTATTTTCTGATAAAAGATAATATCGATATTTATGATTTAAGATATTAATTATTAGTCGGCTCAAAATTCATTTATATTATATGAAATGTATATAATAAAGAAAAAATATTCTTTAATTTTAATGATTATTAAGATATTTTAGCTCTTGTCAATTGATTGAATCAATTTAAATTTGAGTTCCATATAGTTAAATTAATAATAATAAAATTACAATAAATTAAAATTCACAAAGAGATAAAAAGAAATTATTATCCAAAGGTAAATATGATATGATAATTTATTATTAGTTAATATATATATACTAATTAATTCAATCAAATGATGTTTTAAATATAGATTAATTATACTTATTGGATTTTTTAGAAGATTATTTTTATAATTTTTAAAACAACATACTTCAAAACAATTTTTTCTAGTTGTCATTGATGAATTCCTAAATAAGTGGAGGCGGAAGACAATGAGTTTGATTATTTTTTTTTGAAGGAAAGAAAAATTGTATTATTTAATTGTAGAGCTTAGATGTTATTATTATCTCTGAATTATAGTTTTTATTCTAAAGATGTATATATATTAATTACCACTAAAAATTTTAGGAAATCATCAAATTTTTGTGATTGGTACTTTAGAATTGTATTCATAAAAATGAATGCATCATGATAATTTAATAAATCTTCTCCGTCTTATTGAAATTTATTTAGTTCTAACCATATGCTAGCCATATATTATAAGTTTTCTTAACTTTCTTTTATAAAATTTTTTGTTTTATCAATTGAATTTCGTATAATTTCAGGTTTAGTCATAGTTTTGAAAAATTATTTTAGAACCATAAGATTGTTTATGTCATCAAATTAAGATTTTCGATTATAAGGTATCTTAAATTTCTAACCTATAAATATGAATAATATCATCAAGATAATGTCTTCTTAATGGATGTTGTTATTATAAATTATTTTATGTATTTATTCTTTATCATCTACTGATAAATCCTCCATGATAAATTAAATTCGGTATTGTTGGTCAGAAGTTTCATTATCAATTTAAGTTTAAATCTTTTGCAAACTCATACATTGGCTATCGGTGTCGAAATAAAAATGATCAAAAGAACGGCCGGGGCCCAAACTTTCGTTCTCAGAAAATTCATTCATTTTTTTAATTATAATTAATATATAAAATTAAATCTCTCATTGTCTGTGCAAAGGATTCATGTAAAAATAGAAACCATCAATAAATGTAGGCCATGCTCCAGTTTTATAGTCATATTTGGCTAAATCTTCACCAATCTAAACACAAAATTCCCAAACCATATAATAAGTGTCTCTAGAGATGGGCTTGATATCTTTCTCTTCAATAGTCTAGATTTAATATGATTCATAATACGGCAACGTAACTCATAAACTTCTTCATGATAGGGAAGGTATTTGTTAAAAGAGTATCCCATAATCCTTGGGCAATAGGTAGGTCAATATCTTTTCTGTTTTTCTTTTTTGCGAAGTCAAAACAATATTTATAAACCGCCTTTAAGATTTCTCTATTATTGTTTAGATCATCTCTAAGTCTTTTTAATTCTCTTTTCAAATCAGATGTCGACTAAACTTTCAATTATGAAAATCCATAGAGAAAATCGAACTTAGTATAAATGCCCTTAAATCAAAATGATAATACCATAGTCTCACTTTTAAACATATAGGAAATATAAAGGATTACAGGGTCCATAATATCTATTCCTAAATCTTTACAAAACGATATGATTCCATTTTCATCAATTACCGATTGTCCATTTGTAATATATTTTTTGAATTGCTCTTCTACCTTTACCCCAGATTTTTGGATCTCTAAGACAGAATTTGCAGCCTTTTATAAATTCCATTATGCTAAAGAAAGAATTTCTCTCGCTTGTAAGTCATTCAATTAGACAACTCTTTGAAGGTCCTTAATCATGATATCCTCCTAAGCCTAATTGGGCCTTTATTATTTCATTAATTTATTAAAATGAATAATCAATATTTTTAATAAATTGTTTTAGAATGAATTCTGGGTTCTATAGATGTGTGAACGATTTCCTCTCTAGATTTACAAACATCAAGAGTATGCTTTCTGTGGAATAATTCTACATTGAAAACAGGTTGTTAATTTTTGACTTTCCTTTTTCTGAGTATAAAATCATTTAGTTATTTACATTAATTTTAATGCTCATATTGCTTGTCTTATAAAGAAATACATACTTTTATTTTATGAAAGTAATCAGATATGAGCAATTACTAATCATTTAGCTGATCTTATAACTATTAAATTAAAGTTTATTGCTTTTAAATGTCTAAACTCTAAGTTGCGTTGAATCTCTTGAGACATCTTTTTAGATTTTAATTTTCTTTTTTCAATTCAGTATTCTCCCCTGAAATCTCTTGAACTTTTACATCCCTATTATTAAATGCCATTATACTTGCTATTCTAACTTTTCCTTTAGTGTCTTTTCAGATTCTTGTAAACTAGAAATCAAACTGGAATGATCTGGAATCTTTGGCATAAATAGAAGATTGGAATCATAATCATCTTATTGAATTTTTAAACCTAAATCCGCAGTATACAATTGCAGACAAACAAAGTAACTGCACAAACGATTCGCTTTTTATCTAAGCTTATTTGATAATGCTTTAAGTTGTGACAATTCTTATTCAAATTCAAATAGTAAGTCTTAATCTACATTAAGTTGTTTGCGAGGTAATTAGTGGTGTTCTTATGCTTTTAATTTAAACATTAACTACTAGATGATAGTTTCTTGCTCAAGGATTAGATCATTATTGGAATCAACTTGTTTTTGAAGAGCAATGATTCTGGTTTTCAAATTTATAACCTCTGATTTATCTTTGATGAAGGATTCCTCGAGTTCATCTTAAACCTATGAAATCTAGAGTCTTATGGAATCCAAGAGCTAACTCTTTTTAAGTGTAAATTTGTTTTCTAAATAAACTTTATTCGATGCTTTGATTCTTTCTGCTTCTTACATTTTTTAATCAATTTAATTCATGAGTAAAAAAGCCGAAAAAAAGAAATAAGAAAAAATAATCGCAGACAGAACATTTGGACTGAAAAATAAAAATAAGAGCAAACAAGTTTAAAAGTATGTGAGATAAAAGTGATTTTTAGTTTCTGTAAAGGAGTTGCTCAATAAGTTAAACATAGTGGTGTTTCATTATCAAAATTGTAGACAGAAGAATTTGAGAAGAAGAAACTCGAAAAATAATTAGAGGAAGATGAAAGGTTGATTCAATCTTTGTATAAAACAGTTGAATAAGTGAAAGAAGATGAGTCTGAAGAAGAGGTTGATCCCAAATCAATATTATGCGAATATTATAAATAAGGTAAATAGTAAGGAAATGGGTAGGTCTTTGTTAAAAGGGTAAGAAGTGTATGTACTCTCATGATATGAGTCTAGAATAAAAGACAGCAATTCTTGATTTATATACTGATTAAAGATAATAATTGACAGAAGAATGGGATACTTGTTAAACTTGGGATGAAAAGACCTTGAAAGATGTAATTGAAGCCAATGAAAAGACATATAAAAGGTATCTATTTCATTTAAATAACATAGTTAAATTCCATCAGCAAAAGTGTGTGATTTCTTTTTGGATGCTTTGGAAAAAGGCAAATATGGTTGGAGATGGGTTTGTCCTAATGGTATGACATGCCATTATAAACATTGTTTACCATAAGGATATGTTTTCAGAAGGAAAGAAGAAGTTAAATAAAAATATGATGGTGATATTGAAGAAGAAATAGATGAGGAAATTTAGAAGTTATAAAAAGGAGGAACTAAGATTACTAAGGATGTTTTTGAAAAGTGGAAGATAGAAAGAGCTGAGAAAAAAAAGTAAGAGGCTGAAAAATAAAAGTTGGAAGAATAAAAGAAGAAAGGTTTAAATTAATTATTTAAACTTAGGTGCCAAATAGACAGGAGGAAGTGCCTAAATGACAGGAAGAGCTCTCTTTGTTTATGATCCAAGTTTATTCGTAGATGATGATGAGGCTGAAAATAAATATGAAAGAGAAGAATAAATTGATGAAGATGAGTAAGAAGAAGAAGATGAGGAGGATAATGAAAATAAATAAAAACTATATGAAGGGGATGATAATCAACAACAAGATGAAGATGAAGAAGATTAATAATTTAAGTAACAATAATCATGATATATGTTTATTGCAGCATATCATTTCTATATTATTATCATAATTCTGTCTTACATTTAAATTGTCTTATAAAATTAATTAATAATTTCCTACATCTATAATAAAGATTAATCCTATATTAAATCAAGCAATATTCAAAAATTATTTATGTATCATCGTTCATCGCAAATACTATCTTCTTTCACATCAAATCCAATACATTATTGCTATTACAAAGGCTGAGAGTTATTTAAAATAATATCACTAGCCATAAGTTCGTCATGAGTAACGAATGATTCTTATACTTCCTGCTATTCAAATTGTTATTTCGTTTAGTTTAATGTCAGTGTGATATTATCAGGATGTTTGTAACTTGACTTTTAATTTTACTTCTTTTTCTTGGTGCATTAAAGTAAGACTCTTCCAGTTTAGAATAAGACATTAGGTTGGGTTCCTTCATCAGGTATTCTCAGTATATCTTGATCTTGGGCCAGAACCAGAGTACCAAATTTGCTTTTGTTGTCTTGAACTCTTATTATGTAATCTGGAGTTTCTGGACTATGTTTGCTTGTAGGGATCAATTTAAGAATAGCATGTGCCCTTGATACAGATATGTCCCTTAATTTGATATCACAATCTGGAATCCTACCCTAGAAAATTACTATTTTAAAATACTATTTTTAATTCAGTTTTTTCACCGATCTCTACTACATAGATCATAGCCTCTTTTGTTTTATCGTCATTTGTGATTTTGAAAGTGATATAAGATGATTTTGGTTTTGGCAATTTAAGAACCGAATATGTCTTATCTTAAAATTTGTAAGTGTTCCTAAATGTAGCCTTGCAAATTTCACAATCCAATCTCTTCCACAGATATTATATAGAATGCTCTCCTTGTTTAATTTTCAATTGTATTCCCACCCATCTTTACAGACACTCCAAATGTATGTATTTAACTGATCCTCCACACTTACAAGGTCTTATCAAAGGATTTGTTTCAGTTGCTCTACTTGAAAAGCAAATCCTACAGTTAAACACATCGTTTATTGTTTAAACTTCGTCTTCCTATTCATCTTAATATTGTGTTGCTTCATCACATGGCGCCATAAATGCATATTCCAACAATTACATTCTCACTCTTCCTAATTTTATAATGTCTCCTATTTTTAAATCTCTATGCTAAATATATAATTAAATTAATACATCGATGGATGAAAATTAATTGCTTTCTAATTTCAATACTGCCCATAATTTATGATCTTGCTATTGAGATATACAGTTAATATAAGCTTCCTGTTCATTCAAAGTGATATTCACCAATTCAATCTAATTCCGAGCCCATTCAGTTTAGGTTAATGCCAGTAGTTCTTTGTCCACTATTGCTATTTAAGCTAAAGATGTAATTCTAAACAAAATACATGAAAAATCAACTTCGATTTCTTTTACAAAATATGAATTGGAGTCAAAGTCGAATAAATTATGTTAATTCTTTGGCCAAATTACTGCTACAATATGAACTCTATATTAGTGACATTTACCTACTTATAAGGCATTAAAGTTCTATTAATCTCGTATCTTTTTATTTTTGTTGATGTGCAAGCTCCCATAAATAATTTATTTTTATTTATTAAATATTATTTTCTTATTTAATATGAATCTAATTAATAATGACGGATTAAATTGGATTTCCTAAAATAGTTTCCAATTAATTTCCCCCAAGTGATAATTTAATTTAACTCTTCAACTTTATAAGTTCATCTTTATATTCAACTACATTAAAATGGAAGAAAAATATGAATCATTCAACAACTAAGCAATATACTAATTAGGAATGCTTATAATTTAATTTTATCAAACTATGGATAATTATTTCCATCATTCTTTTTAAAAAATATACTATAAAATTATTTGAATTTAATAATAAAATAATGAAATATAAATCAATCTCAAATCCATAAACTACTTTTAGAAATATATTAATTGGTATTAATACTAAGAGTATAAAGTATTGTTTACTCTAATGTTAATATATACATCAATAATTAATTAAGGCGCGTATTTGAAGGTATTTTTATTAACAAATATTTCTAAAAAAATGTTTATATATATAGATTTCAGAAATGTTTAAGAGGCAAATTCATAGTTTATTTAAACAATTTTAAATTATCAAATTGTTGTATATTGGTTGTTAATTTATATTATAAATTACTATATTTTAGAAATAATAAATTAAATTTAAAATGTCCTTGGAACGAATGAGAAAGAGTATTCAAATAATCTTTGGAATTGATAAGAATAAAACGACTAGAGAACCGTTAATTCAAGAGAGAATTTAGCAAGAATTTTTATTTGATTCAAAAATGAATGAGTAACATCAAAATAAATTCTCAATGATGAATCAATAAAGGAAGAGATCTAACTAATATTATTATGCTTTAGATAGATTGAGGACATTTTATTAAAATAAAGCCTAAAATAATGAATATGAACAAATTCCTGTCATCACATATCTTGGAGATAATACAGAAGTAATTGGGTTATTTCAAGTAATAGAAAAAACTAAATTTGAATATGAATCATGCTAGATGGAATTAGTAAGATCGATTTCATGATAATGACAGCTCCAATTATAGTTCATAGTTTGGTGAAAAATTAGTTCAAAAAAGTTCTAATCTAATGGCTAGCGTGAGCAAACAGGATTTTAAGCCTTACTATGTTCAAGAGTAATATCGAGATAATAGTAATAACTAATAATAGTCGATATCTTAATAGCATCAAAATAATCTATTGTAGTCTCAAAGACAATAAACAATTTTTGGCGGAAACAGGTCCAAAGTTCATTTTTTCAGGGAAGACAAATAATCAAGATCTAAAAGCAGTAAACCAGAATCTAACTTTAAAAGATTAGGAGGAATATTGGAGGATGACTTTTTCATTCCTTCTTTTTTAAAAGATCAAGATGCTCAAGATAAAAAGTAGAACCAAAAAGAGGTTTAATCTAATAATAAGTTTATAGGGATTTAACCATATAATACCACCAATTTAAATAAAATCAATGCTGCAGAATCTTAAATATAATTAAGTGGATTTCAGCAGGATTTTAATGAATTTCATGCTTTAAATCAAGCTGATAAATTAAGAGAAAATGATCAAATTAGTAAAAAACCAATAACACATAAAAAATCGAATTAAATTAAGTTTTGGGAAAAAGATTCAAATAATGAGAAAAATCCCTTCATCATTTAAACTGATGAGACACCTCATTGGGAAAATAGATTTAAACCTCCTTGGCAAATTTCAAATCCAATGCAAAGTGTCTACAATGAGTTTGATGCATTTGATAAATCTGAAAATCTATCAGCCAAAGATTATGAATAACAATAAGAAATTCAAGAACTAAAATCATAGGCCTCATTTGAATAGCAAGTAAATATTTCCTTTGGGGGCTGCGATATCAATTTGTCTGATGATCATAAGGATGAATCTATTGAAAGAAAACCTCCAAAGAACTCCTTAATTTTTGACACTTTTGTTAATCCGAAGTTTAATTTTGAAAATCAAACTCCTTTATCAAAGGAAAAGGCTATTAACATATAAAAACTATAAGATTTTTCAGAATAAACACCTGTATTTAAATAACAGGAGGAAAATAAATAAACTTTTAACTAATAAAAAAATAATAAAATTTAAGGTGATTAATAAATGATGTTGATGAATAAAAATGGTAAGGAAGATATTTAAAAAAATCTGGCAAATGAATTTAATGCCTAAGAAAACTAATCTCCAAAAAGATCTAAAAATAACTAATTATAAGTAATTCAATGATCATGTGTTTTGAATGTAAATAGTAAATTTGTATTATTACTATCAGTATGATGTGATCTTTTCTTTTGTTACCATTATTCTAATTCCAATATTCTTTAATCTTTCCTGGATGTCTATCTCTCAAATTATCTTTTGAGTCTAGTTTCTTATTCCTCCAATTCAAACTCTATATATAAATTTAAATTATACACATTTATTATTTTTAATCATTTAACTACTTTTAGAGAATATCTTAAAATAGTTTTTATTATTCTTTTAGATCAATTTCTAATTTTTGCACTTAGGACTCTAAAGATTATATTTAGATTTTATCATTTTAAGAGGCTCTGAATTTATTTGAAGATTTACTTTCTTAATTGGTTGTTTTCCTCTTCTAATATCTTGATTTTATTTCCATAATGTTATTCGATAGTTTTAAGTCTTTCTACAATGTTGATTGAGGTGCTTCCTTGATTTGGGGATGGCATTCCTGAATGAATAGGACTATTAACAACAATAGATTATTGTTAGGGCTAGAATTTTTCAAAAGTTTGGGTCTTAATCTATTGTCTGCTTCTGCAAATTCTATAGGAGTTATTATTTTCTATAATATCTGACTTTTTTAATTAAGAATTTTCCATATTTGACACAGGTGTATATTGGTAATTGTTTAGAATCTCATCCTATTATTTCGTGGGCTCGTCTGAGTTTATAATGGATTTGGGTTGTGTTCTTTTAATTGTGTTAATATTTGACTCTTTAAGTAATTTTAGAATTGTTTCATCAAATTTGTTTAGATATGTATTCACCTATTCTAACTTCTTCATTTAAATTATTAATATATATTTAATTGATATCATTTTTCATTATTAGCTTCTTGAGTAGGTTTATCATTCTTTGTTTAATCACCTTTCTTCCAATAATTATCTAATGCCTATTCCATTTTTGATTTCCCTAAATAATACAACATGTGGTATACTTTGTATATCTTTGGCTATCTTATAAACATCTGAGTTAATTCTATTCTTTCTGCCAGTTTTGATGAACCTTTACTACTTTTCACCCTATCCAATTAAAATAAGATTTACATTCTAATTATTTTATTTGAACCCAAATCTTCTTCTTCGCTATGTATTTTGTTATTTAAATCCTTATCCTTTATTAATTTCCTCTTCCTCTTTTAAGGTCTTCCTCCTCTGTTTTGATTTCTTGGCCTATTGTAACCTGAATTAGAATTTTAATTAGATGGTCTTCTAAACTAAGTATTTTTAAAATTTCCTTGTTGATTGTTAGATCTGTTATTATTATTTCTGTTGCCTCTGAAAGTTTGATTTCCACCTCTAAATGATCTTCCATTGGTTTGTCCTCCTCTTTTATTCGAACCACCTCTAAATTATCTCATCTAAATAAATTATAGAAATCAATATATTGATTTTCAAAACTATATATACATCAGTTATATGATATTTGTTAGAATAACATATGAAAATAACAGACATTCATAAAAATCATAATTTAAACTTCTCCAATTGTTCCACCATCTACTATGTATCAGTGACTGAAGATTTAAGCTTCATGATCCAATAACTTAAAAAACTTTGCAATTCACATTTCATCTAACAAAATCTTTACTCGTAATTTTCATCTGGTTTTATCTTCTTTTTTTGAGTTTCATTCATCAATTCCTATGGCTAAGCCTTTTTTATGATCTTGATTTCCAAAGTTTATTTAACTGGTTGTTCTGCACTTGGCTAAACCTATGTCTGAGTTGGAGTTGTATTTTAAGTGTTTTTATCACCCTATTAGGTTTGGGAACTCTACTGTTATTCAGAATCATTCTTTATTTATGAATTAGGAGAGGTTGAAGCTATTTAATTGTTGTTGTTGGCTACTCTTTTGTTCTCATCAATTATTTATAGCAACTACCTCATTTTTTCACTTTCTGATCTAAACACCATCTAAGGCTTCTGTTTTTTACAATAAGCTCTCTTTATTGCTTTTTTAGGTTAATTCTAGTCCATATTTTGTAAAATAGGCTATTAAACTACTTAAATAATATTTCCTGGAATCTTGAAAGCTTAAATTGAAAAGGTAAAATAAAACAATGCTTTGTAATATGCCTTTATTTAATATTCAAAAATATATGTATTAATTGCCCTATATTTTTGATTATTATAAATGCGAATTATAATCTAATCATTCAATTTTTATAATAAACATATATCAATTTAAAATCTATCTAGGGGTGTTTAGGATGTTCAATTTTGCCAAAAGGAGATTTTTTTAATTTGCATCAACATGCACAGTTGTATTTCTATTAGCCAATAAACTCACAATTAAATTTCTAGTTATAGAGTGAAATTGTACTTGCTCGATTGATTTACATGGAATGTATTTGCTTTCAAAGATTTCTTTTAGTTAAATCGTTATTTTTGCAATTAGACATTTCTTGTTGTCGTTGGCGATTCAATGTTTTTTTAGAGACTCCTTAAAGATGTGTTACTAGTAATCGCCTTCGCTTTCATTTTGTTTTTTAATTCTAATTTTACCTTTACTCTTTATTTTACTATAAATTAATAATAATTATGTTTACATAAACTTAAAATCTGGGCATGAGCAGTTTTGGATGTCTTGTTTCTAGAAGTCCAACAGTTTTAGTTGAAATTTTAAGTTTTGAAGGAATCGCTCTTGTCTTACTTTTATTTATAGTTCCTTTGAGTTTGACTGGTTGCTTTTTATTAATTTATTATTAAGTTGATTTTTTTAAGTTTCTCTGAGTTTATGAATTACTATAATCTTTGTTCATTCAGAATAAATTGTTGATTTTTGATTATTTATTATAAGTTTGGTTGCTTTCTCATTGGATTAGCATTTAAAGCAGAAATAATTTCATTAATTTCACTTTGCTAAGTTTGTGTCCTTTATTTTAACTCTGTATTCAATTCATCCAAAACATTTCCAACTACTTAACCTGATTCCTAAGATGATTTGGGAGTGCTTTAGGATTCTTAAGGTTGTTCTCCCACAATACCTTTTGGAGTTCTATTGGGGTTTTGTTGGTTTTCCAATTCAATGAGATGTTGTATTTTATAGTATTCCAATTTCCTTCTTTGATTGTAAAATTCGTTTAGGATGGAAACTATTTATTCATTAACGGCCCACCTTGGAATATCCTTATGGAACTGCAAAGGTTATGAATTATGTATACTCTATAAAATTCAACCAAAATCTTGATTTTCTTTGGATATGATTATAACGAGTAGAGCTTTTTGCATTGTTCCACTTCTTAATCATATTATTCTAAATCCTTGTCAAAATTGAAAATATTATACTTTAAACCAAATTGTAGCCTTTGTTGGTTAGTTGAGTATCAAATCATTAATTACCTTGGTGTAATAATAGTTTTGAGATTCAGCATATTTATTATAAAGGGATGAAGTGATTCTTTATGATAGAGAGACTTTCTTAAATAATAATCTAACAATGCTCTACCTTTCATTCTAATTTTGTCTTGATTCGCCCCATACAGTACCTTTCTGCTTGGAATACAAATAAGGCATTCCATTTTGAAATAAAATAAATTTAAATTAAATCAAATAACTTGCATAAAACGATAAGGGTAAATGAGTTAACAATTAAACTTAATGTGAAATTAAATTATTAAAAAAACATAATTATATACACAAGATGAAGTTAAATATAAGAAAGCTTAAATATGTGTAATATCATTATAAAGTTAATTTTGATTTCTGAATAATAATAATAATATAATAAAGGAAATTTAGTAATAAATTTATGAATTAATATAGGATAGTCTAATTTTTTATTCGTTTAATATGTTTTTATGTATCATTAGCTAAGAAGAGATGTCTAAACTAAATTGAAAGCAATGATAGAATAGAATAAGTTTATAATCCTTATTTTATATTATATAGATACTTTTAGAATACTGATATCTTATTAAATAATTAAAACTATGTGAGATTATTGCATTAAAGTTCACACAATCATCATTAGTTAAATGATTTAATAATTGAGATTGAGAACTGAATTAGTTTATATTGAGTGGAAATAAGTGAAGGAATTAAAAACTGTAAATAAAAGTAAACCCACCTAATAAAACAAATTAATCAATTGAAATTAATTTACACTAAGTGTCAGTCTTTTTTATAAAAGCAGATTAGTTTATTTACTATATAAGGAATGAATTTAAGAACTTTAATTAAATAAATTTGCAAATACTAGAATATAGAGATTAGAATTGATACATAAAAAGTCTATCACTATCAAAGTAGAACTATAAGATGATGATAAAGTTAATTAAATAAATTTATTACAAACGTATTATTTAATTAATGAATAATGATATAAGATAATTTATAAAGTGTTCTTAATGCGATGGAGACAAATAAATTTAGTGACATTATTCTTAACTATAATTTGAAGATAGACTATCATCTAAGTGGAAGATAACATTTATATTAATAAATATTGAAAATGTTTTATATAGAATTCTCGCGATTGAGTAAATAATGAATATAAATAATATTATATGAATCATAATAGATAATTTTAAAGTTTAAGAAGTGTTCCAGATGTGCAGGAAACTGATGAAACAGAAGATCGAATATTTTATTAGATGGTAGGGACAACGCAAGAAGAATCTCATATTATCACAAATAGTGACCGCACGGCTATTGAGGAGTGGATGAAGTTACAATAAAGCTTAAAGGAAGAGTAATACAAAATGAGATAGGAGGATGAACTTAAAAACAAATTGTTGGATGAATTAAAACATGAAAGCAAGAATTATTACTAAACCTACATCAACGTATTGGTCGAGAGCAATATGAATCAAGAGCAAAAGACATTGGAGGAATCTACATCTAGATTATTTAGAAATGCAGAAACCAATGTGAAGTTGATATTTGAAAAATTGTCGAATACAAAAGTATGTTCTGCAATATTCCAACATCACAACAATACAAATCGGACTACAGATATTGAGACTCTTATACGAACATTCATAAATAGTATCTATGATAACATTGCATGTGGATCTATGTGGAAATAACCAATTTTGAAATTGATGAGTGAAATAATTACAACAGAAGTCAATCGATAAGAATTTCCTGAATTTTTGTGGGATCGTGAAGAAACATTAACCCAATTTATTATGAAAGAATTTGCAAAACGACCTGAAAATGTCAAATACACTAAAGTGATATTTAAAAACTCTTTGATTCAAATTACTAAAGTCGATAAATTTTTGGATTTAGACAAAAGGAAAATTGCAGAAAAATTGAGAGATATAAAAAAGGAATAAGATAAAAAATAGAAAGATGAGAAACAATCAATGACATCATCTGCTTTTATCGTTAAGCAAGTCCCCATCATGCAAAATTCCTCACATAAATCAATACCTTAAAGACAAATACCCATTATCTTGCCAATTAAAAATATAGAAGTACCCTAATAAAATATGACAGTCTATTATGCTAATTTAATAAAATAATATGATCAATCAAAGAAAGCCAATACCAAACATTCCAGAAGAAATTAAAACCAATTAACTGAATTTTCATTAAAAGTTCTTTAATTTGGAGAAGAATAAAGGTAGGCCAAATTCTTAACCATGGAAAGACGAAGCATTCCACCTATTTAAGAATCTCATTCAGAATCACCCATTCGAAAATTATCAGAAGTTTATAGCCATAATAGTAGATCTGATCAATATATGAATAATGAAATTAATAGTGTGTTGATAGCATGCATAGATAAATTTAAACAGCTGGTAAACAATATCATGGAGAACATTTTTAAGAATATATACTTAATACCTCAAGGCATTCGTATTATTTGTAAAATGATTCAAATCACAATCTTAAAAAAGTTTCCAGATGCCACTGAATAGCAAATATAAGAGAATATCTTTAGTTTCTTATTTAATGTTTGGTTGATACCTTAATTGGTATTCCCAAAACAATATTCCTCTTTTAAATATATACGTGAAGATCATGAAAACACTGTTTAATAAATTCATACCATCATTAAAAAAATGATTAAGAACCAGAAATACAATGATGATCCTTAATACAATAGATTAAATTAGTATATGTAAGATTTGTAACCCTCTCTTAAAGATTATCTTCAAGAAATCTTGAATTTGTGTCCTGATTCTGTTAGTGCTATAATTAATGATACTAATAAAATAGATGGAATACAATCTAATTGTGTTTGCATAGCTTTGGATGAGATTAAAGTTCTTTGCTTATTATTATAGGATATGAAAACATTCAAAACTGAGTCTGCAGATCTTCAAAAGGTCATTAATTAGCTTGTTATTTTGGCAACAAGAACCTTGGAAATAGATAAGCATGAAAACATATTCAGATAACAATCTAATTTATAGACTTAATAGTAAATATATGCACTAATCTTAAATTTTTCTATTCCAAATAACATCGTCTATTAAGAATAGGTACAGCCTTTGAAGAAGATGAAAGATGAAAAATTGAGAAATTAAAGGAAACTTATTAATGCCTTGATGAAATGCTTGATCGAAATTCAAGATTTGGCTACTTCCACATCTGGAAATTAAGAAGAAACCAGTCTCAAAAGGGTTCTTACTAATTTTGTTGATGTAATTGTTTATTTAATAAATTTAGAAATACACCTATTTGGATGACAAAAAGACTGTATTCTAAATTAAATACGTATTGGAACAACTAAAACTATTAAACAAAGAGGATTTGCAAAGCAATTTAAGAAATATTTATTAAATTTTGAATTAGGAATTTTAAGAACGTTCAATGATATTGACTGAACACATTCAATAAACTAAATATCAATTATTGAGTGCGAAGTATAATATTAAGAAAAATTATGAAGTGATGAGAGAGTCTTTTGAATAATTAAGCTAAGAAAAAAGATAAAAATAATTATATGATTTCATTGAAAAAACACCCCTAACATTATGTGTCACATCTCCAAAAACAAGAGAAGGCTTATTTTCTATTAAAGCCATGAAACTCAGAAATAATAATAATAATGAATCCTTAGATGAAAATTAAATTTGGGTTGAACAATAGAGCGAATGCATTCACAACGCTATTAATCTAGAATTCATAAAACAGATTGTAGGAGGAGCCAGTCCCAACGACTAGAAGAAAAACTCTGAATTTTCAAATTCTCATTGTTCTGATATCAAATAATTTATTGAAAACTTTTCATCACTTTAAGAAGTCAAAGATGCTGTCATTTCTGGAGAGGATAAGGCTGGTGTGAAGAATGCCTACTTTGAATTTATTTAAGCCTTAGCTACTTTTTTGAAAGGAAAGAACGAAATGAAAATAGATGAAATCTAAATGATGGATATGCTGGAAAAGTATGTCAGCAAACGTGTTTATGATAAGTAATAATTTAAGCATTATTGAGATAGAGTCTATCCAAAGGAGAGAACATACAAAGATGCTGGTCTTTACTTTAGAATTAAATCTTTGGAGTGGGTCAACTATGACCATTTAGAAATAATTAAATAAAATAGAGTTGATGAAATGTGGGATTTAGCAGTAGAAGGTATCCTGTATTCTATGAAATTTTATAGCATTATTGAACATCGATAATTGCAAGACAGCTGTTAATAAATTAGAAGCCATGATCTAATGTTCAAAAATCATGAATGATGTTCTCAAATTAACTTCATTAAAAGAGGAAGCTACATCTGCAGATACTGTGTTACCCATTCTTATTTACATTCTTATTAAAGCTGCTCCACAAAGATTGCATAGCAACTTAAACTTTGTCTCATTATTCTTAGACAAAAGCAAAACTGTGAGTCAGCAAGGCTATTGTTTGACCTAATTATAATTGGCAATACAATGGTTGGAAGAAGTGGATCATAAACTATTGAAAATGGATTAGTTGAACTTTCTTGAGTAATTCTTATCTTTATCGTAGAACAATAACAAAAGCAGAAATTAGATATGGTATCCATTATTTAAAGAGAAGAAATAGATCAGAGAGAATTTCAATGCCTCTAAACAAAATTTAAGCACTTATCAATTGATTTAAATATCAAATTATAGTAATTTAACTTAACAAATTAAAATTAAAAACAAATCTCTTATTTATACATTTTATATATAGCATTTATATTAATAAGAATTTTTTGTTATACATTCTCAATAATTGAAAATATTGGAAATTACATTAAATGATATATATCACCTATCCTAATAAAGTTAAAAATATTAGACTAAACTCAATATATATACAATTTATATATATATATTATTTATTTCTTTATCAATCTTATTCTTATAATGAAATTAAGTATCCTTGATCCCATTTACCCTTAATAACCTATCCATCAACAGTTGTAAATTCTCCTTCTCCATGCACTATTCCATCCTCAAACTCTCCAAAATATTGTTCTTGATTTGTAAGGATAAGTGTTCCCTGTCCATGCATTTTTCCTTATAAAAAGTTACCTAGTATAACTAAATAATATTATGTACCTTCATATGAAGCCCATCCATTGCCAATAGATGTCATATTGTTCCAATCAATTGGTTCATTCAATTCTTCAGTTTGGAGATTTGTCAATCTTCCTTGACCCTCATAAAGGTTGTCTTTCCAATAGCCTGCATAAACTTATTGCCCATCAGCATCTGTTAAAATACCAAATCCATTTCTAGTTTAAGGGGGATATCCTTATCCTCTATAAATATATCCGTCTTCATATTGCAATGCCAATTCTAGAATAATTTGAATATAAATACCTTGAATATTTTCATCTTCATCCTCACCTTAAGGTTCATTAGATTTATTAGACTAGCGACCTTTGTTTCCAGAATCCTCTATTTAATATTTTTTGATGATTTCTTCTGTGCTTTTGAGTGCATTCTAATATCTCTTATCCAGATCCTCATCTGGTTGAGATTAGGGGACTGGTTGCTTTTTCTGAGGAGGAGGCGGCTATTGCTTTTATTAGTTAGGCTATGGATGATTGACACCTACAAAAATAAAATATTTAACATACTCTTATTTGGCTGTTATGGTTTTTAAGCTTAGGGTTGCTAAGAATTTCTTATTCTCTCTTAAACTTACTCTAGAGTTAGATACTATCTCTAAGGTGATTAATATTAAGGAGGTGGGGATCTTGGAACTTATTGAGATTGCATGAGTCCATTTCTTGATGGTGATTATGCTGCTTTCAATCTATCTGGAGATTGGAATGTTCTTTAAGGTGAAGCCATAATTTGACTCATCATTGGTTAAGGTTGGTGTGCTTGAGGTATGATAGGCTAAGTATATGGATTATAAGGATAAGGCTGAGCAAATCTAAGACCAGAATAGCCATATTGTGGAGCATATTAGACAGGTGGTCTCCATTGCTATGGTACTTATGGAAGTACACCATAGGGAGGGTATCTGTATTACGGATATGCTTGGGGATAGAAGTGCTAAGGATAATACATTAAATTAAAAACTTAATAATCAAATAGATTGAGAGATCATTTATCTTCTGTAGACCATAATAAAAACCTAGATGCCATGAAATAATCTCTGGATTTAGAAAATAAGGCAAAGAAATAGAGAATAATATTATTTTGATATACATCTGCAACCATTATACTATAATTAGATAATCGGGGAAATTCAAATAATATATTGGGGAGATTGATGAATGCATAAATTTATTAAAAATATGAATTATGTTTCACGCAGTCCTTAAGTCCCTATCTATCAATAGATAAAGGCGTTTGTCTAAGGTCTGGCCCAAAAGCGAAACTAGAAGGTCGTGTTGAATGAGGTTTAATCTCTCATTAATCAATTGGGCATACCTGGTGAATAGTATTTTCTGCTTCAACTTCTAGAAAGCATAGAAGTGCAGAAGGAGAAGCAATCATTAACACAGAAGGGGTAATTCCTGGTGTAATGGCTTCAACAAGCTTCATCTAAATCCCATTTCATCGATTACTTTTGTGGTGTAGTTGAAGCAGTGTGTCCTCAGTCCCAATCCATTACTGAATATTTGTGTGAACTGTGTAATGCTCTTAAAGTGCCATCTCTGGTCCAAATGATTATGTGGTTGTCTATCACATTTTCATCAAATTAGAATTTCTCTAAAGAAGGCATAAAGATGCTGAAGAAGAAGCTACAAGAGCCATTTTAATAGAAAAATAACTTATAAGTGCCCCAGTATGTAATTCACACATTGTTGTATCAACTCAGAAACATTCCTGAATTGTCGGTAAAATATTTAAATAATATTAGGATCTTGAATAAGAAATTAAGAATTTCAATGAGTACGTATAAAATACAAAATAGGCGGATTTAAAATGTTTGTATGATGATGGCAAAAAGTACATGAAATTGGATCCAGTAAACATAGAAATCCCTAAAATTAATGAATGCATCAAGCCTGTAGACATTCTTAGGGAATTAGGACCTTATACAAGCAATTTGTCATAAATCTTCACAGAATACACTGATAGTGATATTATGGATTGCTTATTGTATTTGGCCAATAACCAGGGTGAGGATGCTTCCAAAGATGCTCATAAAGATACCCATAAGGATGCTCATAAAGAGGCTCTTAAGGAGGCTTAAAAAGATGTTCAATAGTTGTTTAAATTGACATCGAATACTTAACAGCCAGATTGGAATTAGTTATCAAATGAAGTGAATAAGCAATAGGAAGAAGATTTTATTAAGTTCTTTATCAATGACAACAACAAACGACAGTGGTCTTAAGTATTTGAGAAGTTGGATAGACCCAATTTATAGTTGTCACAGTAAGGATATAACAATCTAATGGGATTCTTAGGCAAAATTAAGAAATAATAATAACAATTTCAATTGCCTCATAGATTGTTATTGGACAAATGGCATAATAAGAAATCTTAGATCACTTTTCTTAACTGTATGTTAAAAGCAAACAAACCTGAATAGTTGTTCTGGAATGAAATCTAACCCAAAAAGTTAGTGATCATGGAACATAATACTAATTATAAAAACCAATAATAATTGCAATATTGGTACAATTTAGAGTTTGTTCAAATGCTAATAGAATTGAGTGAGTATGGATACATAGCTGAAATCAGAGACTTTTTTGAATCGCCAATTAAATAGAACCCAGATTTAGTGATATTGGCTTTATTCCAAATTTCCCCCACTTAAGGTGGAGCATTAATAGATGAATTATTTACTTAGCTATTTCCTAATTATGTATCATAACATGCCAATTCATCACCAGTATTAGAATAGATGTGGAAATTCAATTAGAATTTATTTATAACTGGAATAAGTGAGTTATATAAGAAAGAATATGGGAAGAAAGAAAATTCCTGTTTAAATTTATCAAGGGTCTTGGATATAGTTTAACAACTCTTTCAAAATTCCCAGTAAAACAATACATCATTGTTAACAATGGCTAAATTTGATGATTATCAATTTTCAGTTCCTTTGGGTATTTTAGCAGGTAAGAGAGAATACTTGAATTTTGATATTTGGTTGAATGAGAGAATTAAATCTTAAGGTATTCCTTTTGTTAATGTACTCCTACAATACATAGATGAAAATGTTATCTAATAGATAAAGGAGTACTAACTTAAAGCTGGATTACCAAATGGTTAATTGGGATAGATGCAAATCCAATAATTAGATTAGATATTAGATAAGGGATAATTGAAATTAGAGATGATAACAATTATTTTTGAGTAGTTGATGAATCAAGGAGACAAATTGGGAAATAAGATTAAACAAACAACTTAATAGTTTTACAAGGAAGTTGTTTAAGTGTTTCCTTAATTGGCAGGACAGCCAAATTAAAAAACTAATTAGGAAGTCGAAAGTAAGACAGACAGTTATTTTGAGAGTTATTACAATGAGTAAATCAGTTTGGAAAACTTCTTAAATTAGATGGTTTAATGGAAAACACAGGGAAGTATATAAGAGAAAGAAGTGTATGCTTGTATAATAACAAATTTGTATAATGAATATCAATTTCATTTGAAATACCCTAAGAAGGAATTGGAATTGACAGGGTAATTATTTGGAGGAGTATTGGAAAGAGGATTAGTAGAAGGTCAAAGTATTTAGATAGGCTTGAGGATAATTTAAGTGTCATTAAAGAACAACACATAGAGATATGATTTTGCGGTTAAGGCTTTGGAGGTTATGAAAAATAAAATATACGAATGGCCTTGGTTTGCATAAGATGTTATGGCATGTGAACAATTATCCTTTAAGAATCCAGATCTATTGGCTGAAATTATTAGAGTGTGTGAAAAGCATGGAATAAAATCCCCTTTGTAACCTGCTCCACCACCAATATAGCCAGTATTTCACAAGCCTCTTTAATTGGTTGCTTAGAAAGAAAAGTAAGAGGAGGAACCCGTGTAATTGACTCTAAAGAAATCAGAATCAGTTCCTGTTTAATAGGTACAACCAACTCCAATCGTAGTTCCAGCCGTAGTACAACCCATTTAAATACCTATCCAATAAACATAACCTATTATAGTACCATAATAGCAACCAGTCACATAGGTTCAATAACATCAATAAGTGCATTTACAATCAGTCACTCCGCCTCCTACTTTATAGAAGACTTCTTAATTACCTGTTTAACATACACCTCAACCTTAAAAACAAAAGTAAGAGGATAATAGTACAAACATTAATCTCACTTACAAATAGATCTTGTAATTGGAGTTTGATGAGTTTTAAAGATGTGGAGCTGATTCAGAAGTTAAAGAGTACTTTACCTTTACTTTGAACAGCATCTCCTAGAATAATGTTGAGTAAAAGGCTGCAGAAATAAGAAATAAATTAGAAAACTAGGATGCTTTATTCTATTTCATTAAAACTATTGCTTACTTACGTTCTCCTATGGCTTAATAGTAGGCATAGGGTCCTAATGTAATGTGTTGTTTACTTGCTGCATTGAATAAATCAAAGTACTTCTCAGATGTTGCCAAGGAAGTGAGCAAAGGATTAACTAGATTATTGACTTTCAATAAAACAAGTCCTTCTGCCGATGATAGAAGCACTATCAAAAATATGGGAAGCTTCCTGGGTCAAATCACAGTATCCAGAGACAAACCATTCTTGTTTAAGTACTTTGATTACAAAACCTTACTAAAATAAAATCAACTCACAATTTATCCTCTTTGCAAGATCTTAGAATAGGTCAAATCTAGTCAAATTTTCACAAAGAATAATAAGTGGGTGAATAGAATCTTATAAGAATTGGATACTGCTAAGGAAACATGCAATACAATGGCTAAATATGAAATCATGAATCTGCTCAAATAAATCGAATACTAAGTTTAACCCATCAATCCAACACCCACTCCTATTACTATACCAAATCCAGTTGTACCGATCATAACTTAACCTATTGTATAACCTATTATGGATTTGGATCCACTTAATAAATTGAATATCAAGAATCTACCTCAATATGTGATGGCTGATTCTAAAAACTTAAATGACAAATTGAATGAGGCTGACTGCAAAAATCTTGTGGCTACAGCCTTAGATCATGCCATATCTGATATCATTCCACCTGTCATTAGCAGAAGTGTTACTATAGCATTGATTACAACAAGAGAATTAGTTTTTAAAGATTTTGCACTTGAACCAAATGAAAAATACATGTTAAGAGGAATGCATATGATAGCTTCTCATTTATCAGGTAGTTTGGCCATGGTTACTTGCAGAGAACCCTTAAAAGTCAGGATCACTCATTATCTTAAAGAAGGCATCGAATAAATTGATCTTGACAATAAAACCAAAGAGACTTTTGTCTAAACTGCTGCATAAGAAAATTTAGATTTAGGATGTGCTCTGATCAGAAAAGCAGTTATAGAAAGAGCATTGGAGGATGTCAATTAAGATCCTTCCATTTTGGAATAATTAGAAAAGAGACAACGATGCAAAGAGAAGGGCTAACAATATAGAGATGAAATCACTTAAAATCAACTAAAATTCTTACCTGAACCATTACAACCAAGAATCTCTGGTTTGACCGAAGAAGAAATTAGAATCTATGAAGAATTCGGTAATAAGAAGAAACAGCCTAAATAATCAGTCTTGCAAAAGGTTTCTACTCTCTGTTAACTACTCTAAGATCCATAGAACAATGAAGAAAAAATTTAACAATTAATCCAAGATTTAAATGAATAGGATTAATCGAATCCGGAGCAATTTTATAAGGATTTGGCTGATAAATTTTTATAGGTTATCTTAACCAATAATTTGACTTCAGAGAAAATATCAATCTCATTGGATTTGATTACTATCCTTATTAGAAAGATAAATGAAAAAGTTGGTAAGAAATGGAGTGAATTGGTTACTGAATTCATTACTAAAAACATCGAACTCTTAGAACATAGTCCATTATGGTGGTAAGCATTCCCTATTATGTTGAATAAAAGATTAATCTAAATGTAGGAGGCTGAACAAGTGATGACTCAAATTCTCACTAAGGACAATCAAATGAATGTTAGTTCCATTGTATTCATACTTAGAAAGGTCATAATTGAAGAGGATAATAATAATAATACATATTTGAATTAATTCAAACCTATTTTTAAAGAACTCAGTAAAAAGAAAGACACTAATCCAACAGTCTCTAAATTCTTTTTGGAACTTACTAGTTTTGTCTCCAATAACCCTTAAACTAAGGTTTTCTAAAAGAAATTAAATTTAATCAAAAATTTCTATTAAAAAATTGATGAAGAATTTTCGAATAAAGTATCTCTCAAATTGAAATAATGGTACTAATTAAGTTCAGAGGAAGAGTTCAACAACTTCTTTAGAGTTGAAGGAGAAAGCCAATTCTTTGTTGAAGATTAATTGAGTAAGTTCTGTGCTTATGCAATTGAATTGAGTATGACTGATGTGAATAAAGATTATATGGATCACTCCTAAATTGAATAATTAGGGAAGATGCTTACAATGGTGTCAAAGGGACTTGACCCAAAGATGAAACCTAAATTTTTTGAAAAACTATTTGATGGATGTTTAATGGTACTCACAAAGTTACATGAAGCCACAAAATAGAAATTTAATTAAAGACAATTATTCAAACTGTTTTATAATTTACTTTTTGATTTACAAATTTTGGATGAAGAGAATATTAGATTATTCCATAATAAATTTGCTGAGTTTTTAGAAAAGGTTGAACCAAGTCTGTATCCAGGATTCTCTTATGCTTGGTTAGAATTACTTTGCAATAGATATTTCTAATAGATTATAACTACAAATGAGAATGCTTATGCAAGGTTGATCATTAAATTACTAGAATTTGTGAGGGATACTATTACTGAAGAAACTATCCAATATCACTATGTCCAAGAGTATCTTAAGGGAGTGACAAGATTATTTATGCTTTTATTGACTGATTAGAGAAAGTTCTGTAGTAAATATGCTTTGAGTTTTGCAGATGAAGTACCTTTCAATCATGTATAATTGTTGAATTTGAGTTTGGCAGCTTTTCCAAACGATCAAACTGATGATCCTCAATCTTGCACCAATATTTATGACATTGCAGATGCCCAATAATTTGGATAAATTGTTCATGCTTGTTTTGAAGAACCTACCTAAACTAAAATCAAAGAGGAAATCCAATTGATGCTAAATTTGAATGATGATGATTTGAAAATCAAGGTAAGTAAATACTTTGACTATGATCAAAAATCGAAATTATCTTGCTTGATCTCTGGCTTCTTCATCTTATTACCAAGACACGAAAGTCTTACTATCCAATAATAAAGAACATTATTAACAAGGATTATAAAGAATTCAAGTTTTGCCATTAGAAATAATGTGATGAATGTAATCTTGAATTAAATTCGTTATCCTGAACGTGCAACCGAATTCTATATTCGATACATCTTGTAATAGTTCATTGTTGGTGATAACTTTTTAATTTAAGAGTAATTTACTACGTATTATTATTGTTTATAATCATTAGATTGATCACTAAACGTTTCCTATCTGAAAATCCAAAGACTTGGGGAATGCTGTACTTGCATGAAGAATTAAAGAGAACTTAATCTAATAACAACCAATACAAATAGTATTAGATTTAAAGACAATGACTTATTAATAAAATGTTCATTCAATAAATCATTTTTATTGTAAAATATTAAAGAAATATTCTACTTCTAGTATGCCATCCTCTGGCAAATCAGTGCAATGTATAGCATTTTTAACTCTATCAATACCAAATTTGGCTCTTATTGTCTAAGGTCTCAAAGTCCTTGCAATTTCAGGATCGTGAGGTCCACATAGATCCCTGAAAGATTTAACCTAAATTTTAATTTATATAATTTACAGCATTTTCCTATCTGATTTCCATAGCAATACAAGGACCAGATGTTAAATGTTCAGACATGGCTTAGAATTCAGGTAAGACACCCTAAATAAGATATGGATTAAGATATACTTTATAGACTTCGAAGAATTCCTCACTAGTGGCTCTATCCAAATAGAACATTTGCATAGCTGAAATTTCAAAGCCTTCACTTAAAATGATGTCTATGATTTGTCCAGCTCTTCCTTCCAATATTACATGTGGTTTGATGATGGCACAAGTGCAATTATTGAATACTGCTGTAGATTTTAGATTAGATTTATCAGAGAAAAAGAAATCTAATTCTCTTTGTGCTGATCCAGCTATTCATTATAAATTAATCATCTTACGAGCATCACTGCCATGACAAGCATTCCTGACTCCTTCTGTTCCATATAAAGCTCTCATTGAATTTGGTGCTTCCACTCTGGCAACCTAACATTTAGTTGGACCAATAAGATCTCTCCATTTCTTCACACTATTATCAGCTATCAATTCCAAACCCACTATAAAATCACTACATATGAATTATGTAAGTTCATCAAAGAAGGGTTTGCCCTATTCAAATTTATTAATTATTTACTCTGTGTTCTCCATAGAATTGCTAAGCATCTCCAATTTACATTCTAGTCATTTTCAAATTACCAATTACGAAACCGTTCTTTTCAACTGCAGTAATTATCTTCCCTATGTGTGTATATGCATCTGGTTTTATCATGCCAAATGTTCTAAATATTAATCTTAACCACTTACTTTCCTCTTTAGACTTCAAATTTCGATCTCGTAAATACATCTGCGTAATCAACTATCTTTAATTATCTTGAAAAAACTGTCACAATCGATCCTACATACAAGTCCTTCAATTAAACAGAAGGATAGTCACATCTTTTAAGAAATATTCTTTTATTTTTCAAATCAAACTAAATCCATTAATCATTCATTTACCATCTCTATCGTCTTATCAGCCATAAAGTAAATGAGGTTATAACTCCTTATCAAAGAAGCACTCGTGTCAAACCATTCCACAATAAACACATATCTTTCATCGTTGACTGCCATCTGTTAATAATAATATAATAATATATATAATATAACTAATTTTCATTATCAATTTTATTTCTCATTCAACCTATCTCCTTTCACTTTACTTACAAACTAATTAATAAGTCTATTAAGGACTCTTTGAGATTATTCTATGATTGATCCAATTATTAATCATCTTCTCAGATTTAATCCATTATGGTTGTTATTTGAAGCATCATTATATTGTAATACTAATCATTTAACTCTTAATAATAACAATTAATTATTAAATGGCTGATAAGTTTCTTTAATTAACAAATAATTATTGCTATCAATACTCAAGAAGAACACAAAAGTTTAATGATTAGGCTTAACATTCACAGAGAATCTATACTGACATTTCACCTTTGCCAAAATGCAACAACCCTACTTTCAATTCTCCTAGAAAATTAATGAAAACTACATGTGCCTCTTTTTTTGATCATTTTTAAAAACTTCCAAGTCCTAAACTCACTGCTTATTAGACATATCTTCAAACGATATTATAAAATAAGAATGAGATATAAGCCAAATAAAATTACTAACCCTCTTTTACATTACATAACATTTATGGATAGAGAATTAATGCTTAGAAATAGTCAAAGGATACAATTAAATAAATATAAAACTAACAATAAAATAAATCGGCTTGCAAAATTTAGTTAAAAAACACAACCAACTCTAATTCATAGTATCATTCTCCCCGTAAAACTAGAATATAGTGTATAAATAATTAATCAAGAATATAAATTATAAACAACTTATCTAAATAAATTTAAAAAACTAAAATAGATCCTATTTAGGAGAAATCTGCCTAGTAATAACTTTATTCCAAAATATAAAACATCGAAAGCAAAAGAATTTTAACATTTGATGATAATTTTGATGATATCGAACCATGGAATACATCAGAATAAAAATATTGATTGAATTCATGCCTTATCTATATTCTTTTTAGGCTAACCATAAAATTAGATTTAAACTTATTATTTATTTTTATTTTTGAGGTTAGTTAATCAACATTTAATATTATTATTAATTCATAATAATTAAAAAAAAATCTCACACTTTAGGAATAATAAATTTCTACTTCCTTCATAATCTATTTTTATTGAGAAAAACTTAAAAATTTAAATATGATCCTTTAAAATCTAAAATATCTACGACCTAAAAATTAGATTCTCGAAACGCTTTAAATTAAACTACTTATTGGAATAAAATATTATATAAATATTATATGAGAATAAACTAAAATATATTAAGTAATATAATTTGAACTATTTACATATGATAAAATTATTGCTATAATTGTGATTTGTTACAGAATAAAAAAGAATCAGAATGTAGAGAACAATAAAATGATCTATTATATTAAAGAGCCTTTAATATTCATAATAAAAGTAAGTTTTTGAATTATTAATATCATATCGAAGAGTTTTTAGATTTTAATGTTATTTAATCAATTTAACTAACCATTCTTTTAGTTGAATCTGCTTATATATTGAATTAATTAATATAGAGAATTCGATAACCAAATATTTTATTAATTTAATTGTATAAATTATGTTAATATTGTTATTTAAATAAGTTTTAAAAACTTATTACTTATATTAAATACTGGTTTTACTAGTTATCACAAGTTTCAATAAGTATTCTGAAATTTCGAACAAATAAAATAATTTATTTCAACATATAGATTCTACGCAAGTCACTGACAAACAAGAGGGTATCGGGTTAATAACAGAGGAAGGTGATTTAAAAATAATTACTTGATGATTAAACATAATTTAATATTATATAATTAATTTTTATAGATGTCGAGACGAAGCATTTTATTAGGGCAAACGATGTCTGATTCAGAAAGACAGAATTTACAAAAAATCATATATCAGATTGAACAGAATCCAGAGATTTATGAATAAATATCTGAAGAATAAGTGCTTGGAATTATTTGCATCATTCTTAACAAATCTTCATATCATAGATCTTTTGCGGAAATGGATATTTTAAAAAAAGCAACCAAAAACAATGAATACTTTTAGAATATGATAAATCAACCTTAAGGTGATTTATTATGGGAGAGGTGCTTGAGGAAAATGACATATAATTTTTTACCAATCGGATTCAATCTTTTTAGAGAAGGAGATGCTGGAACAACATTCTACATCATTCTATAAGGTCGAGTTTCAATACATAAGAAATATCAAATAGGAATTAATTAATTTGAAGAGAGAGAACTAACTCAGTTGCATAAAGGATAGTCTTTTGGAGAATTGGCATTAGAAAATGATGCTCCAAGATCAGCATCAGTAAAGGCATTAAGTTCAACTCATCTAGCTGTTTTAGAGAAAGAGGACTATATGATAATCAAAAAGACCTTAGTAAGTATTAATTTTATCACTAGTCTAATTAATAAAAGCAAATGTATTTCGAAGAATTTGCTAAACTGTCCATCTTTTAAGATTGGAAATTTACAAACATTAAGGGATTGTTCGATAATGTAAAATTTCATTAATTTGGACTCAACCATCAAATTTATAAAGAAGGCGATATATCCAACTTTGTATATTTTATTTAATAAGGGGAACTGAAAGTAATATTAAATATCTATAGAAATAGGTTATTAAGTACTTATAATTGATCAAATAAAATAATTAAAATTAAATTTAAAATTCTAATAGTGAAAAATATGATGAAATCAACTAGCTTTAAGAATTAAGTGCATTTCATAAGAAATCATTGACAAATAGTGAAAAGATAGATGAATTGTTTTAAAAAAAGAAATATGGACACTTGATTTAGGTAGATAAAAAACAAACCATAACACTAAAATATATTGGACCTGGGGAAATGTTTGGAGAATTAGAAATTCTTAAGAATTCAGATATTCCTCGATAAGTGAGTGTCATCACAACTCAAGAATCAAATAAAATCTATTCAATACATAAGAAAGATTTTCTAAGAGTGTTGCACTTTGATCAAGTTTTGCATGCAAACTTAGTATATCTAAACGAGAATAAGCTAAAATAAATTTTACATCAAATCAAAGGATTCTAAAAAAATTTCTTTGATAAATAAGATAAATAGCAATTATTGGAAACTACTCAAAATAAGGATTTTTTGACTTTAGATTATAAAGACTATGAAGAATAACAATAAAATTAGAAGAAAATAAGTAGTTCAAAGAAAAATATTTCTCTAAGGAATTTTATTTTAGATAATAAAACATAGGATATTGGTTTGACACTTTAATAAAAGGAATCATACACCACTAAAAACTAGAATCTGATGTTTCATAAGCAAACCTTGTCTGATTTCAAATTAAATACCGATAGAGCATTAAATACTAATTCATCTTCTAAAACAAATTTAAAGGCAAAATCAAATAATTAGAGTCCTGATTCATCATCTATTCAATTATTGAAATTGAACTTATGTAAATATCAGCAGACATCCCCTCTTTCGAGAACACAAAGAATGTTGAGTCCTTAAGATTCTATTTTTAGTAAATCTTAAGGCTTAAAGAAGTTCTAAAATAGTTAAATTTATTTCAATAATAGTCTACCATTTATTATGTAAAATAGATATATCAGAATTAAAAGCAACTTAAACAAAATTTAATGCAATATATGAATTTGTAATAACTTTATTTTATTTCTTAAACTAACCTAATAATTAGATATCAAATTATGATTGAATTATAATTTCTATAATAATATACACTATTTTATTCTATCAATTTGGCAATCTAGATTTTGCTTATTTTCTTTATTATTAAAACTACACCAAAATCTACTATTCAATTAACTCCCATTCATTGATATCTACATCTTACAGAAGTGTAGACACAGTCTAAATATTAAAATAGTATACTGATTGAAATTATTCTAAAGATTATAAAAATTAAGTCTTCATAATTTTCTTCGACTCTTCACTCGGCTTCACCCATACAGCTTTGTCAATGCCACCTTACTTTTAAACTGTATATTTATGAATATTAATTACTTTCCTCTTAGAATGCTGCGAATTATTCAGGTTTTTATAAATCTGAATATTTTTAGACACTGGTCTTTATGAATTCTTGAAAAGAAGAATTATATTTAGTTAAATCCGTAAATGTAATTTTGATATGCATTTCATCTGATTCATTTAATTAAATTAAGATAGAACTATCAAAATCTAATTATTCTCTGAATACAGGGTCATACTTCAAAATATTACTTTCCAATATTTGTTCACTTTATTCCTCTTCCAAAATAACAACATGTTAATTATCATCTTCTGACTCATTCAAAAACTTATCATTAAGCAATTCTGAGGCTGTTGGCCTTTTTTCTTAATCTTCGAGACATTTTAAAATAAATTCTTTTAAATCTTGATTCTATATCAGATCTAATGTTTTTGGCTTAATTCGGTTGATAACCTGACTATAATATTTTCATTCTACCTTTTAATAAATTTAATTGGGGGCTGTACACTCTTCATATGGCCTTCTTTATGTAGCCATTTCCAAGCATGTCATACCAAAGGCATATATATCCACCGGAGGTCCGTATCTCTCTTCATAAATTTCAGGAGCCATGAATTCTGGAGTTCCAAGTACTGATTATGTAAAATCCTATTATTGTAACTTAATTGCTAATCCGAAATCCCCGATTCTCACTTGGTTATTATGGGTGTTAATGAAGATATTATCGCATTTAATATCTCTATGTATTACTGGATATGGAGAAATACTATGTAGATATTCTAAACCTTTCAGTATTTCTCGACACCAATGCTTGAGTATTTTTAACCTGGGCCTCTGTATTTTTCTCAAATGTCTAAGCTCTATAGATAGGAATACTTTTTGAGTGATCCACCATGTACAATTTCTGTTATAAAAATAACTTCACATTTATTTTTGCTAATCCACGCATTTATGAGGCTGATAATGTTGGGATGTTTGATGTTATTAAGAATATTCAGTTCCTCTGATATCCTTTTCCTCTCCTCCTCTAATAAAATCAATTGTATATACACTGCGGCAATTGATCTAAATGTACTACATTCCATGCAATTTCACATCCAGACTCCTCATCATAGCCCCTATACACAGTTTTGTAAGTCCCTTTCCCGATTTACTCATTAAACTGCCTTTTAGCATTGTTATTTTAATACTCTAATAAATCTTCCCTTCGGACTTTTCTCCACAATCGAATCAGGTTCAGATTACATTTATAATAACAATTAAATTACTAAAAATATGCATCAATTATTAAATTAGCTAATCAAAAAATAATTAAATAAAAAAAGCCCCCTGACGGGGTCGAACCGTCGATCTTCTCCTTACTAGGGAGATGCCTTAACCACTTGGCCAAGAGGGCAACCTATTCGTTTATTACACAAAAAAGTATAAATGAACACCTACTAATTTATTCATTTTCCAAGTTGTTTATATTGAACTTTCGTCTCTACTAAGTCAATTTTTAATTCTATTTTATTTTTATTTTATAATAATTAATTTTTCTTTTGTTTAGAATCCCTCTCGAATATCCCTCAATAGGTACAACATTCTAAACTTATCATAATCAAAACAAATAAATCTGTATTGATTCTTTCAATAGCATTTTTATTCTACTTATCTATTAGCCAATACAAATAACTTATAATTAACATTTTGATGAGCTCAACTACTTAGTAAGCAAGGATTGAATAATGAATGTTTTTTATTTTCAAGCTGTTTTATCAAAATTTCAAATGCTTATTAATTTTATAAAATTATTAAAATTATGTTTGCCATCTCTAGCATAAATTCTATGAATTTGGTTAGCAGCTGAACATCAGTATTTTCGTTCTCCTTACCTTAAAAAATTAGATCTCTTTGTAACCATAAAGTTTCATTCTCATTCTATAATGATTCTTATAGATGTAATTAAATTAAAAATAATCGCCTTTCTGTTACAATAGAACTAAGTTATAATTATATATAAATAGTTATAGCTTTATATATTTAACAATAATGATATCTATTTAATGTATTTATTTATATTTTAACTATTTCTTTGTCTTGAAAGGAGTTATTATAAATTAGTTTATTAATTCTATATCGTAAAAATATTTTATTTCTGAAATAAATTGTGAACAATGTATATATTTTCAATTCTATAATATTGAACTAATAATAAGGATAATTTAAGAAAACTTACTAATATTCCTTTACATTATCTACTAATATGTTTATTGCATATGTTAAATATCCCACTAAAATATAAGGGAACGAAAATAAAAAATTAGTCATAATTCTTTAAATAGTTTCTTAATTTTTTTTATTGAGCTAAGCCTAATTTTTGATAGCATTTTCTCAAAACATATTACACCTAAAATTATTTTAATTGAAATAATATTTTCTTGAATTTTATTTACTAGTTTTCTAAATTTGAGAATGACACAAGGACAGAAATCAAATTAAATGACTATATTAATATAATACAGACAATATTAATTGAAATAGTAGAGATTAAAGAAGTGTTTCAGAAAATAATTTAAAAAACTATTCATCATCAAATTCGAAATCTATATTCCTTTTGTTTTTAGATCCCAAATAATGAAAAATCGAATCAATCCAGAATATAAAACATTATTTTCATAAGATTGATGAAAATATTTAGAAATAAATTGGATAATTTAATCAGAATTTTGGAAAGACTGTTTAAAAAAGGATGGTGCATTTTTATTCTAAAAATAAATTAGAAAATCATCTTCATCCTTTTTGTGATTTTGATAAGACAATTATACTATTTGCTATAAGATATTAAGGTAAAAGACTGAGTAGCTTACTCATAAATGTTGTAGTTATTTAAATAATTCTAATATAGCTGTTGCGAAAATGAAATATAAAATCCTATTAAAATGATTAAAATAAAAATATTAATCATTAATCATCAATCATTAAAGAATTAATTAAATAGTTTAATGTTGATTCCATAAAGTGTGCTTGGCTTATTCGATTTCTCGAGTGAATTAATTATTATCTTTGTTTTGAAATTGATCAAAATATTATTTTTTGGATTGAGTAATTTAATTTTCTGTAATATTGAAATTTTAACTTGGTTCGTTAACATCTAATTATTATTAAATTTATGTTAAAGATTTACAAATTAATGCTGATTAAAATGTTCTTACCTTTTTCAGAAGGCTCTTTGAAGCTTATTATAGACTTGTATTAATATTCGATGATTGGCATTCTTAATCATTATGATATATCTCAGAAGGGATATCTTTGAAATTATATTAATTCAAAGGAAAATGACCCCCCTGCATTATCTCTATATGTAAAAAGTCAGACCCTAATTGCAAGTCGAGTTGGCCAGTTTATTTGCAAATCTATACTATTGAGATAGACTTCTTTAAGAAAAATTTTCGATTTCTCTTCTCTTTCTTTTTTGAAAATTCCTCATCAAAAAAGCCATTTTTATTTTATTAAACTATCTAATTGTTGCTGCATTTTTATTTTTATAGACTTTGTTCTTACTTCATAAATTCAGAGCCTTTGAAATTCATTTGCAATATTATATTATTAATCTAATGCAAATTTATAAAGATTTAAATTTTTAAAGTCTTCACTCGTAAAAACAATTAATAGTAAAAAAATAGTTATTCAAATTTGATGTCGTAAAAGCTTTACACTCTTAATATATAATTTCAAGAATTACTACTGATTTCTAAATTTTAAGACAGAAAGTTGTACATAATCTATATAAGGTGAAATGAATAAACTATAAATATCAACATTTACATTATAATTAATTTTTAAATATTGATTAAAAATACTAATTCCAAACCACTACGAGTTTATTTCTAAAGAAAACATCCACAGAATCAAATGATCTAATATTCGATGTTATACAAAATCCTAAAAAAACTTTTTGAAAAATAAAATTTATCAATAATTCAATTTTAATGTAAGAGCATCTTCTAATATTAATTATTAAGCACTTTTTTAATGTTAACTAATTATTCATCTAAATTATGTTTTTAATTCATGCAACAATCACTCCTAACAATATTTATTTCTTAATATAGTAACTTTGATAAAATGGAGACTATTTAATTATTCAAAGAATTAATAATTCGTTCCTTAACATTAGTTAGAAGTGCACTATTCTATTCAAACAATTTAATTTCCCCCGTAGCAATATCAATAATAATATTCTAACATTTGCGCATTAATCTTCTTTTCCTCTATTTCGAAAAGAAATTATTTGTGTCTCTTTAATAGTTTCTAAAAATATGCTTTGCCGAAGAGTACTTTAACCTGTGAAGTTTGGCCGCCTAATTAAAATATAATTGAAAATAACCTAATAGACTGGTAAATGATCATTAATCACACTATTAATCAAATTTAATTTGACCTCTTAATCAATTTTTAATCTCTATCTTTATAAGGGTTGCTAGGAATTGTCAACTTTATTTTAAATTTTAATCATCTTTGGAATAATTAATAATAAAGATTTAAATAAATATATCTAATTTATATTACACACATATATTTGTTTTCATAAAAATTATATATTAGTATAAATTCGTTTAAAAAAAAGTTAACGAAATGTATTTTTCCCCCTAATTTTATGGATAAATTTTTTAAAGCAACATGATTTCTAAGATGTAGCTTCTCCTCTTTTTATGATTAGTAAAAATATTATGATGCTATTGAAATATCTTTTCTAAATTTATGATGTGAATTAACTGTTAAAAAATATTAAATTAAGAGAGTAAATAATAAAAAGTTTAAATTATCACCACAAACTCAATTTTAATATAAAGTTTGCCATGAAATTATGTAAAAAAGCTTTTTAGTATCTTAAATATTTGGTATTCCTATTATCTCTAAGTATCAAATATATTTAATGAATGTAAATCATTTAGTTGTAACTATTATTTATTATGATATTCTATTCATTAAACTTTATAGGATAACAATATCGAAATATCATTACCAAATTTCAATCTTTTCTTTGATATCAATATTAATAGAAACTATTTTTAATTCTAAAAATGGCTTATTTTAAAGTCTGAAAAGTGTAGCATCTAATTAATGACCTTCTTTTTATTGATTTTGCATTTAGGTTTAAGATGAAATTGTGAATTGATTGAATGCCTGTTGTTAATTAAGTTAATTTTTAAGATTATATTAATTATTCTTTAATATTAAGAATTTATTGGTTAAAATAACTTCTATAATTCATTTAATTTATATATATATTTACAAATTAATGGACCTGAGATGGTTACAGGATGAAGATAACATAACAAGTATTTGAGTTTTTAATTATTGATAAGCTGCGGATTAATGCGATCACTTTAATGCATCCTTCATTAGTTCTCCAAACAGATCATAATTAGGAAAAACAATGAAAAATTAATACACCGCAGTTGAATTTGCTGATACTTTAGGGAAAATATTCTAAGTAATAAATTAATTTTCCACGTTTGTAGGCTATAAAAGAGAATAATTTGGAGAGAATATAAGGTTTGGTAAATACTCACAAGAGTAGATCATATAATTTAGGAGGAGATCCTGAATTTAAGTGGGACATCATTAATGATTTGAGTCTTAATTGGTCTCCACTTCACCATTCTATCTTTTTAGGTTGCGATGCTATATTTTTGTGGTTTTTGAGCGAAGGAGGTGATATCACATCAATTACATATGATGGATACTCAGCTTTGACGTTGGCTGTTTTATCAAGAAATGAATTAATGGTCAATTTATTAATTGCATAGCCAAATCTTAACATTAATCATGTCTCAAGAAAGGGATCCGCTTTGCATATTGCAATTCAATTAAATCAAATTACAATTTTGTAGTTATTATTATAACATCCCACCCTTAACCTAAACATATACAATGATCAATTACAATAACCTATTGATGTTGCCACTGGAAAAGCAAAATCGATGTTAGAGAAAGAATTATAACTGAGAACTACTATTAATTAAAATTAACCAAAGGACTAAATTTCCATATTGAGTTCAAAGGATATTCCATTAAACACATTAGATGTAAAATAATATTTAAATTATCAAACAGACCTTTATTATCAATAGACCTTAGAAGCCTCCTGTATACAAAGGATATATTGAGAAGTTGCATTTTTCACATCTATATTCCTATTAGAGATACATCGTTATTGATCCAGATACTGGAGTTTTGGTCAGATACTAAAACAAAGAGGATTGTCCTCTAAATCCAAAAGAAACTATACCTCTTTAAAATATATTTAATCTCTAGATAATTGTCAAAGAGAGACTGTTTACAGACAATTCGTTTTAATTATTAATTGAATACAATTAGAAAAAGATGTATTTTATATTTTCATCATAAAAAATGGCATAAATATGGTATGATTCGATTAAAGCTGCTTTGGGATATACAATTTATGTTAAATTTAAATTAGATTAATACAGTGAAAAGAAAGAAGTGAAGAAAGTATTTAATTAAGTCAACACCATATTATTAGATATGAATAATTAGTCAATAGAGATTGATAAATAAGCAAATCAAAATTAATAGAAAGAAGAACAAATTGAATTTCAATAAAAATAGGAAAAACAATTATTTAATAATCTAAAATTTTCAGATTTCTAGATTGCAGAAATTCTCTAGAAAGGATCTCTTGGCAGAATTTACAAAGCAACATATTTAAAAGATAACAAAATATATGTTTTAAAATAATAAAACAAAGAGTAACTTAGAAAGTGTTCTTAACTTGAAAATGCAATAGATAAAGTAAAGATGCTGAGAGAGATATCTCATCCATTTCTTGTTAACATCAAAGGGTTATTCTAAACAAAAGAAAATATTTACTATTAAATGAAATATTATGATTATGGTGACCTATCCCAATATATTGGATAAGGTAATGTTTTATCTGAGAATGTTGCTAAAATTTTGATTGCTCAAATAATTGCAGCTATTGAATATTTGCACTCCCAAAACATTGTATATGGAGATTTGAAGCCAAACAATGTAATGGTTGATAAAAATGGATTCTTGAAATTGGCTTATTTAGGACTCAATAATGATATATTAAAAGATAAGATTGCCTTATTTTTTTATAGATTTATTGCATATTTGGCACCAGAAATCATAAAAGGAGAAAGTGTAACCTAATCTGTTGATGTTTATGGTATAGGAGTCTTGCTATATGAAATGTTAACTGGATATCCTCCTCATTTGATATAAAATTTTGAATTAATGCTCCAAAGAATATAACATTGTCCTATTAATTATGATACTATCAAATCAAAGATGGCTGTCAAAATATTAAAGAAAATGCTTCAAAAGGATTAAACAAGTCGTCCAAGTCTGAGGGAAATAAAGAATCATGTATTTTTTGCAGATATTAATTGGAATAAGCTACTCATGAAAAATATGCTTCCACCAAAATTAATAAAAATAAATAGAGAGCAACTCATATCAGAACAACAAATTTCGGAAATTATAATTGATCATGACTATTTGGATGAAGGAGAAAAACCCAATTATGTTGAAAATTGGAGTTTATTATGAATGTAAATTTGCTTTTATATACATTAATCTATTAAATAAATCATTTTACTTCTTCAAATTATTCAAGATTAACATCATTGATAAAAGGTATTTTTTGACAATATCCTTCCCAGCATTTTCATATTATATTTCATTATTTCTAATCCATATATTATTATTTTTTTCTGGGCTTTCCTAATAATAGAGAACGCCTCAATCACAACAAGAAGAACTTTCTGGTTAATTTTTAAGCACATTAATAGCATGAATAGGTGGTTCCTTTTATAAAATCATTAATGGGTTTTCAGTAAATGATCCATCAGATTAGAGAATTGGTCTGCTTCCTTTCATATCATTTCCAGTCAAATTTCATATCCAAACAATTGTGCCTTTATAAATGGATTCTTTTTATTAGGGAATATTGTCTAAATCTATTAACATAAATTTTTATTAAATTTTATTGTAATTTTATACGTTTTGATGAATATTAAAATATTTTTGTTATTTAATTATTTACAAATAAAGAAAAATGTTATTGAATGTGGATAGCATAAGTATAAGGGATTATTATTAAATAATTTCAATAATTAAATAACACTATATTGATATCGTAATTTAAAAATTAAGTTGAATAAAATAAAATTGTTTTAATTTATACGATATAGAAAATAATAAACTTATCTACAAAATAAAAAAATAAAGAAATAATTTAAATCAGTTCAAAACTTCCAGAAATTTTAAAGTATGATTATAGAATTAGTACTCTCCTTCTATTAAATCATTACAAAATAATTCTTAAGACGGAGCATAACGATTAAGTCAAACATTTTAGATTAATTTGAAATTTACTTTAGATCAAAATAATATAATTTATAAATGCATATATATAAGATGCATATGATAAGAAATCAAATTATTATTTTTAGATATTTATTTACCTAATTTTTTAATGATTTGTTTTATTTCAATATAAAGGTAATATTAATCGTATAACTTATTTTATTTTTATTTTTAACATCTAATGTCAGCGAGACCTTCCGGATATTAGTAATTTAAGGATGAACAAGTCAATGTTAATATTGTCAAACAAAAACCTGAAGATGTATAAGCAGGAACTCTTTGCAAAGGAGGTAATGCAGATTTTCCAATTGATTAAATTCCCCCCAACTTTGAATTGGCTGAGCTTCATAGCGTAATAATTAATTATAAGGCAGTAAGCTTGGAATGTAGGCACAACAAAATTATCTAAAAGTCAAAAAAGAAAATTACAACGACACCAAAGTAGTACATAACAAAACAACCAAGATGACCTTATTGGAAAGATTTGTGATTGCTGTGCAAGATAAGTGCCTAATCACTTGTTATCGATAGGTTGCAATAATAAGGACTATTCATTTTTAGGGGCAGGTAAGATTTGGTACAAATTTAGGTATGCCATTATATTTTGAATATATAAAATCTTGTATTTTGATGCTTTTAATTATGTTTGTGACCTCAGGAGATTATAATATTATAACCAACATTGCATTTGGAACATCGTGCAAAGCTTTGGAAGATCATAAAGGTTAGGAGATAGATGAAAAGACATTTTGCCAAAGAAATTGGGTTACAGAATCTTCATTAGCAAACAAGAGGAATGGATCGGAGTTCATAGATCTTTAACAGATGTTAAATTTAATATCAATGATAACATTGATAATATTGTTTTAGTATTTTAGAAAAGAACAAAGAGCTTTTGATGCAGAAATTGATTCATAAACACAATATGCTTCTGATTTTACTGTTTTATTAAAGAATATCCCAACAGATCCAACTGGACTACAAAATGGCGATTTTGATGATGATTTAAAAAACTTTATGGAATAACATATATCCAAATACAAAAAACTACAAGAAATTATAGATTACGAATAGGATAGAAAGTAGTATCAAATTTAAACAAAAAAACCAGTTACAGAATTGAAGAGAGTTGTTGCTGTGAACTTATGCTATAACCTAGATGATCAATACTAATTGGAAAAATCAAAGTAAGCAAAAATAGTCTTGAAGCAAAAGGTACATTTTATCTTCTATTTAGATATTATCTAATTTGTATGGTTAAGGCAAAGACCCATTAAGTTCTGATGTGAAATCAGATCCCTAAGTTAATTAAATTGATAATGAAATATCTGAGATTGAAAACTAATTGGAAGCTCTAGAAAAGAGATTTACAGAAGGAAAGGATGTCAAGAATTACTTTTTAGGATAAGCCTTTGTTACCTTTCAATGGGAAAATGATGTCTAACAATTACTAGAAGAATACAAACTTTCTAAGATTTAAAGATTATTTGGAAAGAAAAGTCAATTAGTTTATCGAGGTGCCAATTTGATTGTAGAAGAACCACCTGAACCTACTGATGTGTTTTGGGAGAATCTACACATTACTACAAAATCAAAAGTATTTAGGAGATTGTTTGGTTATGCAATTACAGCTCTTATTTTAATTTTATGTGCAGGATTAATCTATTGGTTGTCAGCCATATAAGCTGAGAGTGCTGAAGAATAAGCCTTGGCAGTTAAATAAGGAGATTTAAAACCCAATATCAAAGTCAAGATTATTGCTTAGGTTGCCTCAATTTCAATTATTGTGATCAATGCATTACTTGCCATGTTTATAAAGAACATATCACTTTTTGAAAAGTTCTCTACTTAGACAGGTTTTAACATTAGTTTGGCAAGTAAATCAAGCATGGCTTAGTTTATAAATACCGCCGTAATTACTTTTGCTATTTCTACTTGGGTAACCAAGAATATTTATGGGGCTGGAGGTTTAGTTTATAATCAAACTTATGTGTTTATTTCTAATGCGTTCATCCCAGGTATTATACAACTCATAGATGCTGGAACAATCTCTAAATGGCTATTTTAATATCTAGAAAAGAAAAAAGGATCGAAATCAATCAAAACACAATAACAATTACATGAGTATGTTTCTTATCTTAATTAGATTATTCGAAAAGCCAGTATTTGATATTTCTACAGCTTATGCAACTATTCTGAAAAATATGTATGTCGTTGCATTCTATGCTTCAGTCATACCTCTTGCTTTAGTAATTACTTGTGTAGCATTATTGGTTCACTACTGGGTTGAAAAATACAATATTGCAAGAAGAAGAACAATTAAATATAATTATAGTTCTCAAATGTCAATAGAAATGATAGAATAATTAGAGTTAGTCTTGCCTATCTATTGTGTATATTATCATTTCAATTATTAAGATGACTAATTTGTGGTGGGAGTATGTATTCTTAGAATCAATTTCAACTGAAGCTATAATTGGAATATGCTTGGGAGTTGGAAATGCAATCTTGCCTATGCATGAAATTAATGAAAGCATGTTTTCAATGAAATCAGAAATTGATGAGCACTTACCAATCTAAGAAGCTGAAACTGGTTTCTTAACAGTAATATAGATTTTATATTATTTTAGGATTATTGCAGAGAAAATCCAGCTACTGCTGAAACTGCCAGACAATAATACAAGATCAGAGTTGAAAAGCATAAATAATAAAAGTTAAATATGGATAAGATGTTTGGAGACTAATGATAATAATAATTTTAGAACATTTATTTTTAAAATCAGTTTTTTTAACTATTTTTTTCTATTTAATTAATGATGAAGGTAATAATAAATTAATTTTTTATCGAGTTAATAAGTTCGATTATACGTTTTCAAGTATTCAACTTCATTTTATTCGTTTCACAAGGTTAAAGTGATACAAACATATAACTAATATTATCAATAGCAAAATATATATATATATTTTTTATTTCATATAAGTATTAAAGGTCTAAATGTCTTTTTAATGGATTCAAACTTCTGCTGTAAGATTTCTAGCTCAGGAGTTGGTTCAATCCTATCAATCTGCTATGGTTTCTTGCTTAGATATTCGACTTAAAATTTTAATGATAATATACTTTTCTTAAAATACGGATGGTATACTATTATGCCTTCATTTGTTGTTTAAACCCTTTAAATTTGAGAATCATTTTAAATTTTCACTTGTTCTTGATTCTAACTAAGATTCGTCAATAAGTTTTGTATTAGAGACATTATCTAATTTATTTCATTGTGAATACTCCCTCTTCAGTTTATTCCTTTTTTTGTTTTTTTATAGCTGGTTTTTTGGGCTTTAAAACACAGAATTAAATTTAGAGATCGAAAGTTTATCCATTATCATGCGGATAGATGCAGTTTACCCAATCAGTCATAAAACCATATTCATACACTATAATAATCTTATATGTGTTACCTTTCTTTTATTCCTATACTTTCTTTTACTAATACTTCTCCTACTTTTAATCTGATTTCTTGCCAGATGGTTTTTATTCTTTGATCTCTTATAGCATTTCTTTAAAGTTTTCTGTCATTTTCTTTTGCCTTTGAGACTTACGAACTAAAGATTTCTTAATGTAATTACCTTGGTTTTGCTCTTCTTGCTTTGAGCTCATCGCTTCAATTTTTAATATTAATCAATTCAATTAAAAATTAGCTAAAGAGGCTTAACAATTGCAGAAATAACAAAAATATTATAAAAATTACTGTTCATAACTAATAACATCCCTCTAAATCTGGCAAGAAAAGACAATAAGGTTTTAAATATATTTATTATTATAATACTCTTAGGTATAATATTTTTATTATCATAATAAGTTTAAAATTCAATAATACTCTGTGCGAACTATTCAAAGGTGGATTAAAATATGCAAATCTTCTTGATTAATTTGTATTCAAATTGGTATTTAGACTGATTTCTTTCTTTTTTTGGAATTATTTTTATTTGAATTATACTAAATTTCTATATATATGTATTTTTCACTTGATTTCCAATGTAAATTAAAATATCATATTCTGATTATTATTATATGAATTATTATTATTCTTAATTTGTTGATAGTTATAGTTTATATTTGATTGTTTTTCTCTAATAATTAATATTAACATTATCAAAGTTAAAAAAATTTATTGGTCAGAATATTCAAGAAATTGAAGTAATAATCCCTAAAGATTTGAATTCAGCCAAATCAGTAAGAATAAAATTCAAGTTAAGTTTAATTAATTAATTGGAGATACTTATGGTGAAATATTAAATTATTGTACTTAACTAAGAGGGAATCCAATTTTGAGCTTTTGAAAATATAAGAGAAATATCACTTGGGTTCAAAATAGCTGTTTAACTCATGTAGAGTTATCAAATCAATTTAATTTGATGATAAACCTTAGTTAATTCAAATGAATAATTATTCAAAATAATATTTTAATATATCTCAGTTTTAAATTACTTTATTAGAACCACATGAACTAATTAACTACTATATACATAAGTGTTACAATATTGATATCAAAGGCACATAATTTCAATAAAGTAAGTTTAATACAGAGAAATCAATAAGAGTAAGAGGATAATTCATAAATAAACTAATGTTAACTGAATTAGATAAAAGTAGAGGAAATTTGTTAAAGTAGAAGTAATAAAATACATTAGATTGCCACTTTAGTTGTCAATAATGTTATGAAATAGGATAGGATAAATGTATTTCTTGTAATATTGTTGCCAAAAGAACATTATGGAATAATCAATGTATATGTATGACAGCATATTATGAGAATGACCAATAATCAGCCTGCTAAGGTAATATTGTGAAAGTAATAAAGAATGCCATAAATCTTGTAGAAGTTGCTCAGGATCAGGTGCTAATGATTGCTTAGGTTGCTATAATACCTTTGAAATACAAAATGGAAACTGTGTATGCAACTTAGGTTATTATTATGATTATGACAATATGGAATGTAGATGTATTAAATTATTATAAATCAGAATGCCATTATAGTTGTGAATTTTGCAGCGGTTCTGGTATTGACAATTGCTTAAAATGTCTTATTGATTCCAATCGATCTTTAATAGATAATAAATGCATGTGTTATGATGGCTATTATGATATATAAGGCAATCCTGTTTGTATAAGTAAAGAATTGATTTATGAGAGAATGTCATACAAATTGCTAGACTTGTAGTGAATATGAGATTTGTTAAAGTTGCACAAGTGACAGAACATTAATAAATAATGAATGCGTTTGTTAAAGCAATTACTTTTTGTTTAAATCTATTTTCTTTTCTACTTGTTAAGGTATAATATTACTTTTACATAGCTTGTAATAGACGATGCCTAACTTGTTTTGGTTAATTAGAATATGAATGTTTAAGTTGTGGACCACACAGCACTTTATAATTAAGCAATTCTTGCTTATGTGATCCAGGCTATTACTTTATAAATGACCAATGCTAAATTTGTGATTCGAACTGCCTAACATGTGTCTATAGTAGTACTCAGTGTGAGAGTTGTAATACAAATTATGTCTTATAATCGAATAATATCTGCTGTCATTCCTCTAATATCTTTGTTAGCAATCAATGTGCATGCAATAGTACTCAATATAAGGATTCAAATGGAATTTGCTAATGTAATTATTAATACTAATTATTTGAGAATGTGCATCATCGTGTTTGAATTGTCGTGGTATATTTTGTGATGAATGTTTAAATAAACTATATTATGGACCGAATTGTGATGTTCTAACCACTTTACCATCAAATTGTAGTTTATTTGATATAAATGGGACTTGTGGATAATGTGTCAATAATTATTAATTAAATTCATCAAAAATTTGCGAATGTAAGCTTCCAAGTTATGTTATAACTTCAGGAAATAATTGTACAAGTAAGAAATTAAGAATACTAAGATTGTTCCACATATATATCTAATTGTACAGCTTGTAATCCTACTGGATGTTAATCTTGTGATTCAACATATTTTGTCTAATCAGGAAATTGTGTTTATTGCGGATCTAATTGTTTATCATGTTTAATATCAACAGCATGCTCGACTTGTGCTACAGGTCATTTTGGAGCAACATGTACACCATGTCATTAAAGTTGCTTGCATTGTTCAAATTCTGGCCCTAGTAATTGCATTTAATGTAAGAATAATGCCCATTAAGATACTTTGGGTCCTACATTTGGTTGTGTTTGTGATTCACATTATTACATGGATGCAAATTATGAATGCCAAATTTGTGATCAAAATTGCAATTAATGTTCTACTTCAAGTACTTATTGTACAGAATGCAATTCTACTTTTAAGAGAATTTTTAATAGCAATAATTGCGATTGTGATACTGCTAATGGCTTTTAGGAACTAGGAACTTACTAATGTTATAACATAGATTGTGGATATGGATGTGCAGATTGTGTGTCTATAATTTTTGGATTCGCTTGTAATTCTTGTATGGGAAGTGAAACATTTAGAATAAATGACCCTCTATCAAATTGCCCCTGTTAGGATGGGTATTATGATGTTCAAGCTAGGATTTGCTTATGTATTGTTTATTGTATACTTTAGAGTGTCCATATTAATGTTCTACTTGTTAATTAGACCCATTTACTAATTTACCTGTATGCATCAAATGCTAAATAAATAGAGATAAGGATGATTTCTGTAGGTGTGCAAAAGGATTTTATGAAAGTGGGACTAACTGCCTGACATGTCCTCCAAATTGTTCTAGTTGTATGGACTAAAATCGTTGTATCAAATGTATTAATACCAATTTTGATCATATTGAAATCAATGGATAATGCGTATGTAATCTAAAGAATTTTAATAATATATCTAACTGTTCATGTTTAGATGGATACTATCTTAACAATATCAATAAAAAATGCTTACGTAAATTATATAACATATATATAGCCTGTCATTTTAATTGCATTACTTGTATATATGCAGCAACCAATTGCTTAACATGTAATGATTATCATGCTTAACCACCAAATTGTGAATGCTCTCCTGGATTTTATTTGTAAGATTTCGAATGTTTGCCTTGTAAAAACAATTGTTTCAAATGCAAATCCTAGTCAGAATGTTTAGATTGCTCTGATCAGATGCAATTAATTAATAATAAATGTTATTGTTAAAATGGATATTTCAATTTACCAAATTCCTATGATTGTCAACCTTGTGCTACTTAATGCACTACCTGTAGACACTAAGAAAATAATTGTACATCATGCAAATTCAATAGAATTTTACCTTAAAAATGCATATGTCCTGATGGAACTTATGAAGTTGATGTATTTACTCCATGTAATGACTGTGATAATAAATGTAAGGTTTGCGAACTATCTTCTAATAATTGTTTATAATGCTCTCTTTATAGAATCAACCCTCCAAGTTGCGATTGCAAAATTGGATATTTTGAAAATGATTAATAAACCTGTTAAGAATGCAATAAGAGATGTAAGTCATGCCAAAATACTTCTGAAACTTGTATTGAATGTAAGATGATCACTGCTACTCCTCCAGAATGCACGTGTCCGGATGGCTATTATTATGGATTAGAACAAGGATGTGTCTAATGTCATTCTAGATGTAAAACTTGCATAGGCTCTAATGAATATAATTGTCTTTCTTGTGATGAATCTAAAAACTTTGAACTAGTCTATAATAAATGTGTTTGCCAAAACAACTATTATTTTTAAAATGACTCCTGCCTCTATTGTTCTATTGAAGTTGAACTATGTTAAACTTTATAATGTGGAAATGGGATAATTTAGAAGAATGAATAATGTGATGATTGGAATAATGATGATAGAGATGGGTGTTCTAAAAATTGTAAATTTGAAGAAGGATATTACTGTGAATCCATATCTAATATGAAGCTTCATGTTTCTATTAAGATGACAACGTGTACTAAATGTGTTGATAATTGTAAAGTCTGTAATAAAAACAAATGTTAGACTTGTCATAGTGGTTACTTTATCACTCCTAATTTTGACTGTTAAAAATGCAAGTAAATCTTATTTCTAATGATTACATAGTTTTCATTGCAAAGAGTGTTCTGGGCCACAATAAAAAGATTGTTTATCGTGCATCAAAGGAATTGATTATGATTTGGGATAGAAGTGCGCTTTTTGTGAAGAAACCTAAGGATTATACACCAATAAGGATAAATGTGTTTCAAAGTGTGGGGATGGGATTAAAAAAAATGATGAATAATGTGATGATGGAAATATCATCAATAAGGATGGATGCTCGGAAAAATGTAAAATTGAAGAAGACTGGGATTGCTCAAAACAACTCAATACTATAAGTTCTTGTTATAAATTAAATGTTCCAATAGCTACCATCTCTTTTGATAGAGTTAAAGATTTCTATTAATCTCAAAGGGAAGGATCTATCACATTTAATAAGGTAATGACAATACCGAATTCATCAATAATAAACACATGGAAATATACTATACTCAATTAAACAACATCAACTTACTCTGTTAATTTGACTGCTCTTTTAGATTTAGATGGATATTTGGAATCTGTTCTAATTGATTTGAAACTCCTTTAATCCATCTCTCAAATTGTATTTCAAGTCGACTTTACAACTTTTCTCATTAAGGATGCCATAGATCAATACCCTTTGAAAACTGCCAATATATCAATTGAATTGACTAAATACATTTAGCTTGGATAAGATACTCTGAGCACATCTAAGGCATCTAAATAATTTGCCTCTTCTGTGTTATTCATTTTGGGGGGTGTTGCGCTTTTAGGATTATTAATGGGGAGCTTAGAATTTTATTGGAATGTCCTTGATAATTTATAGATTCTCTCTTATATTACATTTATCAATGTTAATTTTCCTTATTTACACAATAAATTCTTGGAGATATTTTAATTTGCAAGATTGGAATTTACAAATGACTATTTTAAATTTGATGTTGTTTAAGACCTAGATTATAATTAGAATAAAGACTATCCCTTGATTGTTGAAAAGCACGTAGAGTATAATTTAGTCATCAATTTGAGTTCAATTGTAGTCTTATGGGTCACTCCTATAATCTTATTAGTGTTGGCTAAGATCAATTTATTTATTATCAATGAAGTCTTGATTAACAAACTCAAGATTTTATCAAATTATCGTTTGGAAAAGCTTAATAGTCTTACCTATTTAAGCTATAAATTGGTGTACTTTATTCATTATATCAGCTTGAAATATTATTCCAACTTCTTCTATAACATTATTCTCAGAATTTACTTATCTAGTCTTTATGATCTAAACTTTTCAATTTTCACCTCAGCCTATTGTTGGCTTTGGAATTAGAATCCTAATTTAGTAGATTAAATATCGTTCATAGCAGCAATGTTCCTGCTCTTCATTTAAATTGCAATTTTATTTTTATTATCCTCATCATTAAAAGCATCTACTTATCAACTAAAATCTAAAAGATTTTTATCTTAATTCAGTTCCTTATATGAGGGAGTTAATTTTAAAAATTAAATAATTAGATAAATTTAATTTCTGCAGCCATTAAGAAAAATTTTGTTTATGGGAGCCTTAATTTTATTTTATGATTCAGCAATATATTAAATATCCCTTCTAATTTCAATTTAGATTATATCTTCATTGATTTAAATATCCTAAAATCCTTATTTAAATTATTTGCAATCAATCAAAGGAATAACTTAAGAAGTGGGATTAAGTTTATCATTATCGTTAATCTTAATTTATTATGGTCAAGATAAATTGAACTTACTTGACTAAAGTGTGATTGAAAAGTTATCATATGTTCACGTAGGAATATATACAGTAATGCTGTGCATCAGTCTCATCATTGACTTATACCAATAATTAAAGATTATCTTCATTAAATATAAACTGTTTAAGTTTTGCTAAAAGAAGGATGTTAAGTAAGAAAACTAAGGCAATCCTTTCTAATAAAGTATTTTTATAGATTTAACATAATTTCAAAATCAACAACAATAATAAAAGTAATATCACAGCTAATAGTAATAACAATAAAATTAATATCACAGCTAATAACAATAATAAAATTAATATCACTTTATTAATTTTAGAATTAATTGATTTTTTTCTGTATAATAATAAGTTTATGAATGCTATATAATTATTATTCCATTAAAATATCCTAAAGATAACCCATTTTTTGGATTATCAAAATATTGTAATTTGGGTTATGGTGAGATCAAAACTCTATTAGTCTATGGAATTTTTATGATTTCAAAAAATTTTATTTTTTATAAAAAAATCATTTAGAAGTCAACCTTCAATTTATATTTAATGGTAATAGTATATATATTATGAATTTCCTAAATTATTATTATAGTAAATAATTTTATTAAGTGAAATTACCTATGTACGGGTACTAAAATCCTTTTTAGATGACATAGAATGGTTTTGCAGCAAACAATTCTGAACACCTTCTACCGTATTTCGTTATATATTTTATTAGACTACACCAACCTATTTATCGCCAAAATTAAAATTTTTGCAGAGGATAGACATAAGAGAAAAAAGCCCCCGAATAACCTATTAAGTAAATGAGTCAACCTCAATCTAATTTAACTGAAACAAAACCAAACCCTTTAATAAGAATACATGAAAAATCATAAGTCACCTAGCCTAATAGTTTTGGGAAGAAAAAAAATAGTAATTAGTTATAAAAAGTTGTTACAAGATTGGAAAAAAATAATAATAATGATGATATTGCTCCTAATGGTATAAACAATAAGATTTATAATAATCAAAATATTAACTAGAAAATATAATCTAATAGATATTATATTGATGATCTGATCACAGCATTTTAGGATGAAACAGTGAGTTTTTCTAAATTATTTCGAGACAATTTCGTACATGCCTTTAATTTTATACCTACATTAAAATCAGTGCAATTTGTTTAAGCTGAAGACAAGGAAAAATAAGAAAAAAAAGTAAAAATGGATCCCTACCCAGAACATCTGAAATGTACAATATACTAATTGATTTATATAGTCAAGAAGACAGTAATTTTTGATTTGGATGAAACTTTGGTTCATTGCAATGAAGATGAGAGTATGCCATCTTAAATTGTATTGCCTATCACATTCCCTACTGGAGAGAAAGTGAATGCAGGGATCAATATTAGGCCATTTGCAGAGAAAATGATACAATTATTAAGTAATGTTTGCGAAGTGATGATCTTTACAGCTTCTCATGAATGTTATGCTAATGAAGTATCATTTTCTATTAAAATAAGGTTATTAATCATTTGGATCCCTAGACGAGAGTAAAAAGGAGAATTTTCAGAGATAGTTGTGTTACGGATGAGAATTCCATCTACTATATTAAAAACTTAGAGGTAATCGATCGAGATCTGAAGGATGTTGTGATAGTGGATAACGCATCATATAGTTTTTTGTATTCTATTTTGTAATTTTAGTCATCATCTTGAGAATGGGATCCCCATAGTATCTTTTTATGATGATAAGCAAGACAATCAATTAATCAAATTATATAGATTTCTAATAAATAAGGTTTTGCCTTTAGAAGATGTTCGACCTTTGCTTAAAGAGTATTTCAAGTTAGATTAAATTGATCAATTCTAAACAATAGTTGAAGCAGTGGAAAAGATGTATTGTATTGAGTGAAGTTTATTTGGATACTATTTGTTTATTTTTATGTTAGTGTCATTTATAATTAATAATTTATATTACAGAATTAACCTACTTTTTTTATCATATTATTATCTTTAAATTACAGATGCAAGTTGATAGTGAAAATTTCATCGACAGTTCAAATAATCCTAATTTAATAGGAAATAGATATGTAAATCATTTATTGACCTAAGTCTATGAGGAGTAGAAGAAGGAAGATTTATGATGATGGAGATTTCAAGGAGGTAGTCAAGAATTTTTACGCCTTGATCTCCGAGATAAACAAAAGTACCTTATTTATACAATTTATTATCTAAGTTGCGAATAAGAAAATCCAAAAGACAGCTCCTCTAAAAAATAAATAATAAACTAATGTTTAAAACAAAAAGCCACTGCAGAAAAAACCTCAATCGCAAGATTTAAAGAAAACAGATCTCTACAATTTTAAAAAAGAGCCGATATATTCTTAAGTTGCTTTTTAAGCTCAGCCCTATTTTAATCCTCAGTAATATTAATAGTTTTCCCATAATTACATGAACCAATTTTATAATACTACCCCAGCATAATTAGTATGATCTATACATAAACATAGCAAATAATTTCTAGAAATCAACTTAACAATCCACAATTAAAAAGAAACTCATTTCACATTGCAATATCATATTTCATATACATCCAATCCAGTGGCTAAGAACAGTATGAAAGTAGAGATCCCACTATGAATGCCAAAAGAAAAATGAAAGAAACTAATTCAGACGTTATAAAGGTATGACATTCAAAGATATTTTGTTATTTTTAGCAATTAGATAACTTTGTTATGAATGAAAGACAACCTCCATTGTAATAGAGAACCCACTAACAACATAATTAAGAGGAACAGAAGGAAGATAACGCAGAATAGAACAATTTGAATTGAAATTTATATTTTATAATCATTTGAAATATATTTACTATTAAGAAATAATAAAAAGCTTCAATAAAATATTCCTTCATATTTCCAGAACTTTCATCTAATTAATGTGCCAATCTTTCTTCTAAACCACCATCCCAGTAATAACCACAATGTAATCTTTAGGTTATAGTAATTTTTTATCAATCAATCTTGATATACACTCTTAAATAATTCTTTAATAATTTTAAAATTAATTTACTCCTCTTAATTTGCAAATCCATTCACTAGTTCCGATTACACATTATTAATGTAATTTAAACATCTGCAAATCTATTAGTTATCACTAATTGAAATTATTTTACAAGAAGCTCTCAATTTTGATAACTTCAGAGTAGTTTAAATTCTACGAGTTAACATCAATATCGCCTTAGCATTTAAGCTAAATGAATAAAATGATAATACATATATGCCATTTCAACACAAGACTTAGCAATAACTGTTGCAATTGGTTGCCCTGTAAAATTTACCTAATATTGATCTCTTTATTAAGGCTAATCAAACAGTTCTTAAAGTAGTTTTTTTTCAATTTTTCGACAAATATTATTCAAAGTTTGCACAATTAGAACTGGAAATTTCCCAAAACTTGCTTCCCCTGATAATAAGATTCCATCTATGTATTATTTTACAATATTCGAAATATCTCCCATATCTGCAAAAGAGGGCTTTAGTTGAACACTCATAGATTCCAATATATATGTCGATACAAAGACCTTTCTTTAATGAGTATAAATACTGGCTTAAATAGTTTGCGGCAACTTGAAATTATTTAAGTTTAATATTTGACTACATCCTCCACTGGCTAAGTCATTGAAATATGAGATCTCGCAATAATGCATCCATCTGCCAAGGTAATTATTTCTTCTAATTACTCTTCCTTCAACTTTTCAGCAATCCTCGCGAATACTTAGACATGAGGATATTTTTATTCCAATCTTTCTTTGACCTTTTCATTAATTTATAAACTACTTTTATAATATCTAATGCAGTATTCACTTTTGAAAATGTTATACTATCGAAATTGCATTCACAAGCATAATCTATATCTAAAATATCTTGTTCTGTCATTGGTACTTATTCCTATTATTCTTCTTCCTTTTATGCCTTATTTTCTATAAATATTGATATTGGCTTGAAAGATTTTAAAGTTCCAGTCTTACAGCATCTGCAAACATATATTTTAACTCCACTTAATAAGCACATCTTATCTATTCCTATTTTCTCATATACTCTAAATATATTAACAACTATTACTAATCGAACATTTAGATATCTAATAATTCTAATATTATATGACCATAGTCAATTGCTAACTTATCATTTATATTTAATTTCTCAAGAAATTCATTTGAATCTATTGGAATTAATTAATTATTTCCTACTTTATGTTAATCTGAAGTCAAATATACTATATTTCCTTCCTCAAAATTGATTAATTAATTACTTCTATTAAAGTCTCAGGATCTTACAATTGTCCTACTCTTATTACTTGTCCTCTTAATATTAAATTTATAGGTATTTTAGTTTTGAATTCAGCCTCTAATTGACATCTATTCTTATCCAATATTTATAAACTCCCTTTATTTTTAATATAGGCCATATTAATGCTAAAAATGGTTAAACAACATTCTACGTGAAAGCATTGCATCCAGCTTCAACCATACTCCGCAATAATTCATAATTAGAACAATTTTCACTTACAGAACAAATAATTCTAGTTCTTTTTGGTTCCAACATGAAATTTTTATTATAATTTATAATAAATATCTTTAGTTTGTAATTTTATGCGCATTAAAATATTCAATGACACTTTAAGCTTTTGGATTAAGTATAAAATTAGAAATACAGAAATTTATTTATATTTAGCTATAAGATGAATTGCATTTAGAGATTATCTCATAAATTTAACTTAAAATAATAATTATAAAATTGATTTTTCAATCAATAATACTTCGATAACTTAGTTCTGTTTTAATTTTGTGATTCATTTAGTCTTGAGCTATTTGATTAAAATAAGATTAATACAATTCTTTTTTGTGAGAGTATTGATTAACATAGGAGAGTTTTTGGGACAATATGGGAAATTTTTCTTGTTATTCTAAAACTTGGGAGGAATTTGTATGTTAAACAATCATGTAATTATTCTAGGGCTAAGAATCCCAATCTATCTTTTGTTTTTTTGGTGGAGACTACTACGCAAACATCTATTCGATTTCTTAATCGGCCAAGAAGTCTTCCTGATCAAATGATACTTATTGTGCCTTTAAAATAGTAGGTTATGATGCATACATTTTATTTTTGATTAAATTATTACTAATTTTAAACAATATTTTACTTTTATTATTAGCTACCACTTCTTTGGTTATTTGCTAATAATTTCTGGCTAAAAGGAATAGATTATGAAACAGGATTTACCTTATTTTATGCAGTTTAAGAAAAACCTAGAGGTGTTTATTATTGAATAGACTAAATTATTTATTGTTGCATTTCTTATTATTGCTAATATTACTTCGACAATATTTTAGGGTCATTTTATTGATATTAATGATTAATTTCTGGTAATTTTGGCAATTAAACATTGTGATTGTATCTTGGAGGTTTTTTTATTTCCACATATTTAAACCAATAAGATTTGTCATATTTTTTAGTAGGGTGATTGATGACAATTTTATTTTTAGGCTAATCAGGTTCAGGATCTTTTGGGAAATAATCTTTATACAAAGGATTGTTTTTTTAAATTTTCCTTTCAGCAGAGATCAGCCAAAAATTATTGCCAAGTTCTGATAAATCTGCGGTTGTTTGTTTTTCATTAAGAACCTCGAAAATGGTAACATCTTTCTTCTCATTAACATGGGATTTCAAATTATCATTTTTCTATACCGAGATAACTGATAAATCTTGAAGATGTAAAGTTTGATTTCCATTCCTGTATTGTTCAATATCATTTTCCTTCTCTTTAAGTAGCTTCTCTAATTCTTCAACTTTTTTCATTAGTTTATCTAGTTTTTCCTCATGTTTTTTTTCCATAGTATCTATATGTTCTTGTTTATCCATTTAAGCCTATTTCAAAACTGCAATCTCGTCCTACATTGTTGATATTAGTTCATCTTTCATTTATAATGCAGACTGTAAAAAAGTTATTTTTTCTGACAATGTTGATTTATTTGATTTTTATGATTATTATTATGAATGAAAGGATTTTTGAAATTCCTCAGGCTCATTCTAATCATTCTAATCAGTCTAATCATTCTAATCATTCTAATCATTCTAATCATTCTACTCTTCTAGATCCTTTTCTGATTAATTTTAATCGGCCTCTTCAAGATTGTCTTATTAATTTATTTATTATTCCGTAATTTGTTCTTGGTTAATCTCTTCCTCTGTTTTTTCTATTCCTTCTTCTTACTTTAAATCTGTACCATCCTATGATTACCTATCCTTTTCTCGAGATTAAATTTGATCTCTTTATACAACTGGAGATGCCTCATGCTAAGAAGTTCTTGTTGGTGTTGCCACATTCGATTCTTCTTTTGGTATCTAAGCTTAATCCTAATTTTCTTCCTCATTTAAGTTCTTCAATTCTACAATAGGTGCTTCTATTCTGGAATTGTCTTGTATGGTCCCATCATTGAGAGATTGGTTTTACTATATGCCTGTTTTATCATCATTCTCATTATCATTCTGGATGTTTAAATCTTCTTTCTATTATTCTGTTTCATCCTATTAGCTCATATCTATATAATTGAGTAAATAAATAAATTATATATAATAATTTTGGGTGAAGGAATATAAACAAATAGTAAATATAAGTCAATCAGTTTTTTATGTTTCTAAAACTACTATAAACTACTTTCTGCTTTTTATTGAAGGTTACCTTTTTCAAAGATCTTTGTGAACCAGTCGTTTAAGATTCTAATAGTTGAGTATTAGGGCTCTAAGGGTTCGATCCATCATGTATTTTGTTTTTCAGTATTGACTTACGCTTAGAAATGTTAGAGTTTGAACCTTTGGTTTCGTTTTTGAGACTGTTTCTTTCAACATTTGAGATTTTTTACTGCTCTTATTAATCACTTTCTTAAAGAAAGGCAATTTCTTCAGTTTATTAAATTTTGACATCCTTGATGGTCATTTCTAATTCAGCAATAGTAAATTCTTCTTCTTAAGATTACATTTTTGGTAGTGAAATACATTTTTCCTTTTCTATCATAACTACGTCTGATTAAAATTACAAATTCTCAATTGGAGAAGGCTTTTAAACTTTAGGCGGACCTTTTATATAGATTCTTGCTTATTCAGATTTGTTAATTTCTTATTCTGAAATAGTAATTTACTTTTAACAGATTCCTCCCATTTTGATCTCGATGAAATTTTTAATTTGATTCAATAATATTAAGAGAAAGCAATTATGACTTATTAATTAAGAATAAGAAAAGATATTTCACTTATAACATAATACAAAATTATTAGCAGAAATTTATGAAGAAAATATTTAAATAATAATCTGAATTACACAAAAAACATCAAAAAATGAAAATAACGATATTTATGAATTTGAATTGGTATTTTATATGATAATTTTAGATAAAAGATTATTAAACCAATTTTTAAATCTTCATCAAATGGATTAATTCTTATTAGCAATCTTAAGCGTTAATCATTAAAATCAAAGGAAAGAAAGTTAACTATAATTGAAACATATTCTCAGAGATTAATTAGATATTTTTGAGTATTTTTATTGAGAATTATTATTGAAATAATCGAAACAGTTAATTCTCAATCCCAATTCTGAATTTGAAATATTTCCCTTTAAACAACAACATTTTTGGTAAAAGATGTTTATTGGATATTCATTTTCATAGTTTATTTCAACTATATATTTTGACTTGAGGATGAATCATAATATTTTCATCATTTTTGCTCCATAAACAAATGATCTTTATTTTTCTGTAATTCAATTATATTAGTCTTATTAAAGGATAATTAAAAACTTAGAAATTTTCTTCATCCTCTACTTCAAGAATAAATACTCTGAAATTCTTTTTTTTCCTTTGGTAGATTCTTATGAAAAACTTTTACATTTTTCATCAAGATTTTAATATTGATTACATTAATATGATTAATATGACAAATTGCTTAATATTTTAGGTATTATGCTAATGGATACACATATTAGAGATATCTCATTATGCATTGAAACATAAGTTAAAATTAAACAGTTTCTTTATAATTTAATAATGATTCAATAAGAATATTAAGGCGGTAAGACTTAATTTAAGGATGATCATAAGAATTAAAAATAAAAATTAATTCTAATTATCTTATTATTATCCAGTATAAGTAAATTAATAAATTAGTAAAAAATAATAATAGATCCATTAGATAATTTAATGAATAAAAAGATTGCTCTAATGAAAGCAAGAATCTAAATATATTAAGACTATTGAATTATAAGACTGTAGAACAAAATACTTATCAGATATAATTCTCAAATGAAGCTCATTTATTAATATTTTTATTAGAATTATTAAAATTAAAAAGTACAATTAACTTCTATATATTTGAATAATTGATTAGGCTTTATTAAATATACACAAATTTATGCTTACTTATGAAATCATTAAATTATATAAAGTTTCATTCTATTTTAAATTTGTAATTTAAGCCTTGTTTGAGAATGTTTGATATAAATTCGTCTGAGTATCCAAATGTAGTCTTAATCAATTCTATTTCTTTAGTTACTGTTGTATTAAAACATAATGTATCATCTGTACAAATAGCAATAGGAATGCCTTAACTAATGAATTCTTTTACAGGGTGACAATCAGGCTACATATTTGTTGTAAATAGATTGGATGAAAAGCATACTTCTATTGGAATATTTAGACTTTTTATTTTTTGAAGTTGCTCCTCTGTAAAATAGATTAAATGTCCTATTCTATCTGGTTAAAATTCAATCACATGATTATTTTCCTCTATTTATTATTTAAGTTCCCCAGTATGTACAGTAATTTTATATCCTAAGTCTCTAAACTTTTGCAAAATTGGTTTATATTCTAAAAAATGACCAATCCCTGGATGTCCACATAGATCTACACCAACTAAATGCTATATTTTATTTTTTTTCACTAAATTGAGTGTTTTTTAAGCTTCATCAACACCTTTTGCTCTATCAATAGCAACTATTAATTTGATTTCAAGTTTTGCTTTGTTTATTGCCTCTGATATTGCATTTAAGTATTGTAATTAATCGAAATCCTAACCTTTTTTAGGTGTTGCTCTAATTTCTAAATAGGTTACTCCATCTGAATAAAAATCTTAAAATATCTCATCCGCCATTCTTCGAACATCCTCTAACTTTAAATTTAAAGAATTTATTTTAGCAAATAATATAAAACATTATTCTAAAGTCGTACATTTCTAGAATTGTATCTCTTGATTTTATCCAAATTATTTAATTGTGAGCTCCTAAAGAGTCGTAAAACGAATACAACCACTAAAATGGGCGTGTAATTCAATTTTATCCATATATATAAATAATTTATTTTATATTAGATAATGCGATTGAATTATGAAATACTATAAAATAAATATTGAATGCTTAGAAAGATAAATATAAACAAAAGATTATTTAAGAATGATGAATAATAATTTTTTTGTATCTAGCTAAATAATCTTTAATAACAAATAATAAAATACGGTTTTTAAATAGTTAAATGAAGAATTTATAATTTCTTAATTACTAATGTTGTTAATTAATTAATTCAAGTTTATTAATTTGTTCTTCAATAAAAATTAATGACTTTGAGAATAGAATCTCATTTAAACTTTATTACTTAATTGTTTATTCTAATCGTAAATTTTTAAAACTTATCATTCCAGCATTATGAACAGTATCTCGTAGGTTGATTTTGAATGGAATCCTGTTTCCGGTGTGTTAATCAATGAAGAGAATGACAATATTTAGATTGATCCTAAGACTAAAAGAAAAGCTGATCCAAAAGAATTTGGAATTGAAATCCATCCCCATGTTTTATTTAAGAAATCACTAAATTATGATTTGGAAGCAGGATGGAGTTGGCATAAATCCTGGAATTTGCCTGAATTTGATTATATCCTAAAAGTAAATATGTGTTTTAGCCTCTATTAGGATGCTCATATCTAAGTTTTAGCCTCTTAAGGAACTTTATTTGCTCAAGTATTTGTGGTTAAAGCTTTGGAAAACTCTTTATCCTATAGAAATTTAGGTATTAAGGGAGAATCAAAAAAAGAAATAATAGACCTAGGAGCAAACTTTAGATGTCTAAAATTCACTACTACCTCATACAACAACAATGTATTAATTTAAATAGTAATGCTAGCACAAAAAATTCCATTTGATGATTGTTTTATTTTATTCCTCAGTAAAAGGAGAAACTATGGTTCTTAGTTCCATCATATCCCCTGAGATCTTTGTAGATTCTAGAAAATATGCCAGATTTCACAATTTTTCAGTCCTTTAGAATTCTTTTACAGAAATATTTCCTTATCAGTTGATTGATTCAAAAATTATAAAAAGGGAAACAAAAAATAAGATTTTAAAGATAATTAAAATAGAAAACTCAATTATAGGATTTATTAATTATTTTACTGCCTCTAATATTAGAAATAAAATTAAGCACCCAATATTTTTAGCTTTAAGATTCTCCAGTCTTATTAAATTGTTTGTTGATTAAGAAATGCTTGATTCCTCAACTAACATAGTGACTCAGATTTAAAATCATCTAAATAATATCATAAATAAATTAGAGCATTAAAAGAAAATAAAGATATTAATATCCCTTTCAAATGGTGATTATTTCATGTAAAAAAAAGTAAGATTTATCATTAATATAGGCGCTTGAACTTATTTAATAATTAGAAAATAGTTGCTATGAAATTTATACCCAAAAATGTTACTTACCTAATACTGTATGCGAGATAGAAGATCTTCAATAGCTAACTCTGTAATATCAGGAATTCGTCCTATAATCTAAAATATTAATTAATTAGAATAAACATTGTGACAAAATTAATACATAATTTTCGCTTTAAGTTGAGGATAATTTATAAAAAAAGGTCAAAATTGAATAATTTCCTGATTCTTTCAATAATTAACTATAGTAAACATTTAAAGATATTAATTTGCATAAAACAGAATTTGAAAATTCAATAAAAAAGGAAGAAGATTTAAAAATTTAGTAATATTCATAATCAAATATATTTTAATAATATATCCCATTTTCAAATATTAATTAATACCAATAATACTTTATGTCGCCTTATTAAAATTTAATGCCATTTGTTAATTAATAATTCTAACATTACCATTAAACTCCCTATCCATTATATATGAATCCATTTTAAAATATGTGGAAATTATTTTGATATTCAATATTTTATATTCACATATTGAATTCATAATCTAAATTAGGAATAAAGTATTTAAAAATTAATATGAAAAAAACAAAAAATAAAAGAAATTGAATCAATACATTTCTGTATTTTTAAAACTTGAATGTGTATGTTTGACTCTTTTTCTTGATTCTTTTTTTACAGGCATTTCGCAATTTTTGCATTCATCGCATTTACATAACTCTGAGCACTTAACCCCCATTTAATAACATTCGCAATATTTTTTTAAACAATTAGACTTTTTGCAATTACATCCTTTAAAATGTCTAGGTTTTTGATCAATTTCATCTTCAGAATTACTCTAATAATATAAATGATATTATACTCTAGATTCAACTTTTGGTCTAAATGCTTGTGGATTTCTTTCCATAATTTATTTGATAATATTTTCTCTTTCTTTTACATGATCTTCATTATTATGACAAGAACAACAGTTACAATCCTTTCCACATGGAACTCCAGCAGCGAAACAATCACAATATAATTTTAGGCATTTTGATTTTTTACAATTACAAACTATAATTTTAGGTTTCTATTCAGTCTAAGGTTTTCTTCGTTTTGAGCTGGTTCTCTTTCTATTGTTAACTTAATCACTTGTAAATTTGAGAGGTTTCTTGAGAGTAACAAAATTGATGAATTTCAATTTTGTGGCTCTTTCCAATTTTCTGTGAGGGGATTTAGGGGGACTTCTAAATTACGAGTGAATTTCTTAATCATCAGAGAATATTTCTTCTTCATCACATAATAGATCATCTGGAACCTTAAGAGAACTAAGCGGTGAACTAATATTGACAAGTCGTTGTTCTGTCTTAGAGTGATCGAAATTTATTTATCTTGCTGGTGATATCACAAAGATATTAGCTTTTTTTGTCGTTTGGCGATTTAATGGGGAGTAAGGTTAGAATCTAGAATTTATTAAGAAAATAGAGTACTAATTGGGAGACTTTAAGCATGGTGTAAACTCTAATTTCTTGCATACTTATTCAGGGGACTAGTCTTTTATATATATTTCATCTTGGTTATGAATGCAATCGGCATTAAAAACTGGGGATTTATGAATTTTTTCTAATCTTTAAAACAATTTAGTAAATGGAGTTCCATCCTATATAAATTCTGAGCTCATTTGTTATATGAATTTTCCCTCTGAATTTAAATTCAAATTTTTATATATAAAATACCAAACAATTATTACCCGCATTTAGAGCGAAGAATCTAATAGAAAGCAGCGCCATTTAAAGGTAGTAGTGATTTGAATTACTAAATTTAAATTCTGTAGGTTTTTATATGAATTTTTCTCAGGATTAGTTTAAATGGTTGTTAGATAATGCAAAAATGATTTCCCGCATTATTTTTGGTATTTGTGGCATTATTAATTTTGTTATAACTTGTTAATAAATTAAATTTATTAAAAACATAAATAAAATTTAACAATTTAATTTTCTTTGATTTTAGATAATAAGGAAATAATTAGATTGTGATTAATTCTCCTGATATTCATTATTAAATAATTGCAAAAATAAGACATTATAAGCTCAATTCAAGATCTTTTGAAAACGAATACTAATTAATGCGAAGTGAGTTGAAAACTCGATTATATTAATAATATAAAGGGTGTGCATTAGTTAGTTATCAAATAAATTTATTTTAAATAATTTAAATAACCGAAGATATGGGTCATCTTTTTAGACATTAAGAAGGAGAAGCAGGTAATTATGTACTCGAAGTTGTAGCACCACCTCCTGCAATAGCCAATATTCCAGCACCTCAAGCATCAACTATTGATTATGATTGGATTCTAATTTCAGGGTTCATTATAGTGTTGACCTAAGTGGGATTTGCATTTATTGAAGCAGGATCAGTGAGATATAAGAATTCCTAATCAATAGTGATAAAAGTGATATTGGGTTTGTTCTTGACAATTTTAATATGGTGGTTGGTAAGAAATAAACATAACAATATAGTTTGGATATGGATTCTCATTTGGATACGATTTCTAAACAAACTTTATGGGAGGCACAAAATTAGGAGGAGCTAATTGGGAAGCAAATCAATTCGGAAATGATTACACAAACTTTGGTATTTCTGTTAATATTCAAATTTTGTTTAGTATTCAGAGCATCAGGTGCAGCAATAGCCGTATCAGTGTTATCTGGAGCAGCAGCAGAAAGAATGACATTCTTGGCATGGTCAATTTTAGCTATAATATACGCAGGATTCATTTATGCTGGATTAGCACATTGGACATTGGCATAAGGATGGTATAGATTCAATGAGAATATAAATAGGTTGACAACTTTGGGATACAAGGACTTCTCAGGAGCAGGTGTAGTATTTTTCGCAGCAGGTGTTGCTGGATTGGTTGTGACCGTGTTGTTGAAACCAAGAAGATTCAGATTTGATCCAAATACAACCTTATAATTCTAAAGACATTCTCCAATTTATATTGCTTTTGGCTCAATTTTGGTCTTCGCAGGATGGTTATTCTACAATGGAGGTGTTGTTGCCTAAGGAGCTAATTCTAAATACACTTAAGGATTAGTCGCTGTCAACACATTGGTTGCTGGAGCTACTGGAGGATTCTTCGCTTTTATCATTAGATATTTCTAATATGAAACCACAAGTTTGGTCGCCTTGTCTAGAGGTATTATCAGTGCATTGGTGGCTGTAAGTGCTGCTACTGATGATATGAAACCATGGACTGCATTCATCTATGGTCTTTTGGCTGCAGTATTTTACAGTGTTTTGGCTAAAGTCATTCCAAAAGTACATATTGATGACCCTGTAGAAGTTGTACCTGTGTTTTTGGTAGAATATTGTATAAATCATATAGGGCAATGGTTTCTTGGGAATCTTCTTGTCAGCATTCTTCGACACTAAAGCAGGTGTTTTCTATGGATTTGGGGCTAAATTATTAGGAATGTAATTGTTGGGATTATTGATCATTTTTGTATGGGTTGCCTTCTTCGTCTTGATTACATTACTTATTTTAAAGGGATTCGGAGTTCTTAGAATTGATTCAGAAACTGAGAGCGTTGGTATTGATAAGGCACATTGTAATTAAATGCAACTTATAATTAGGTTTGGGTGAAGCCATCGTATTTGCTAACTAAATTGATGAGGTTCCTCTAGTACCAAAGACCGAATTGGTTAAATTAGGAAACAGCCAAATTGGATCAGGATTTAGACCTGGTTTTAGATGATATTATATCAATCATATAAATGAGCAATTTTATCAAAAAACTTCAATTTCTCTTTTCATATCCTATCAAGTATATTTATATCCTAATTTGTCAGATCTATAAATATTATGTATAATTAAAGAATTTGGAACAAAGTAGACTAATACAAATCGAACCATACAAATGGACTACGTCTAAAGCTCTTAAAATCAAGCAAGAATACTCATTTTGTCTATGTACTATGCACAGAATATAATATAGTGCTATTTAAAGTAACAAAACCTTTTATATAATAGGATGCCGATTACACGAAACCTTACAAATATTTACCAATAAACTTTGAATATAAGTTTCAAGTTTTAAGAACTCCACCTTTACTTATAAACCCGTCGCTTTCTGATAAAAAAGGCGAAAATGTTGTATCTCTGGGAGAAATACTTGCTATAAGGTTCATTCGGGAAGACGTTGAAAAGTGGAGTGAATTTAGGGGATCAGTGAGTGATTTGGACTAATTGAGACAGTTTTTAGGGTTAAAAATGAACTAAATCGGATTCCATTAGTATTTCAAGGTGTACAAGAAAATAGGGAAAGGGAGTTTCGCTTCGGTTTATTTGGCTTAGAGAATAGAGGATGGAACAAAGATGGCTGTGAAAGCGTTCTGCAAGAATGCAGTTTATAAGGAAGAGAACGGAAAGGTAAGTATGAAAATAAACAAGTTAGGAAGGGTTAATTAATGAAATTCAAATAATGAGAATTCTAGATCATCCAAACTTAATGAAACTGTATGAAGTTTATGAAACCAAAAATTCTATCTATATGTGTTTGGAATTACTAGAAGGAGATCAATTGTATGGACTATTCAAGACGAAAAGGTCATTTACTGCTCAACAAATACATTCAATTATGAAAGGCTTGTTGGAAGGATTGAATTATATGCACAACAAGGGGATAATGCATAGAGATCTCAAACTAGAAAATATCCTATTCAAGGAACCAGAGTATGATAACCTTAATATACTTTAGTAATTGCGATTCCGTGGTGATAGCTGATTTTGGATTGGCCACAAAGGTGGATTAAAAGCCATTTCTGTATACCAAATGTGGAACCCCTGGATTTGTTGCTCCGGAAGTTATCAATTTGAAGGATGACCAATTGTCTTATGGTTCCATCTGTGACGTATACTCCTTGGGAGTAATCTTATACATCTTGTCTACCGGACAACCGGTGTTCAAGGGCAAGAGTTATAATACTATTGTGAGGAGGAATCGAGAAGCCATTGTGGATTTTCAAACTGAAAAACTTAGATAAGTATCCGATAATTAGAGAAGCTTATTGATTAAGATGCTCCAGGCAGACCCAGAATTAAGGATCACTTCGAAATAGGCATTGAAGCACGAATACTTTTGTGCTTATTATGAGGAGGAGTTCGCCTAGATGTATACTGATGATGATCCACACTTGGGGGAAATGCTTGTCAAGTTGAATGCAGAATATATTCGATTAGATATGGAAAAGTTAAAAAGAACGAATGATGAGGATGACATTTGCAAGACTGAGGATTTGAAGGTTGATTAGAGTCAGGAAAAGAACGATTTTCTTAAAATCATCATGAGAACCCCAGTCATCACTGGAAGAACCAAATCTATTGAAAGTATATTGTATCTTTATTTAGACTCTCCGCTCAATGGATTCCAGTCACCAAATCTAGACCCGAACACTCATCACATCTAACAAATTTAGACTAAGTGGATGAACCCTTTCGTTTTATAAAATTGATGAAAAGGAGATTTATATTTGAATTTAGATTGTACTAATATTCATTATATAAATATATAAATTATTTTCTCTCAAAGGTAATGCAAAACATCTTATCTTAATAATAACAATTTTTTGATTTGTTAGACAAATAAGTGGATGCCTATAAGACATTGCTTGATCAATTGAATTCGAGTCAAGACAAATTCAATAATTTACTTTAAGATTATTTGCTAAAATTTCAAACGATCAATAATAAACTAGTCTAAGGACGGCAAGATTTTTCCTGCTCTTAAATTCAAATTAAAAGAAATGATGAGCTGTACACTCATTCTCAATTACATATATAATTCAATTTAAGATCTGTAACTCTATTTTTTTTAAGTATTTAGTTACTGGAGAAGCAATATAAATACAAACTTACCTTAGCAGATGCCCTAGAAACTCCACTTTATCGAGACCGTATCTTTCAATTGAGAGTTGAATTGAAAAACAAAAGTGGCGACCTCGTTAAAAACCCTAATAAAATCGAACTAGTTGTTGCAATCTATTCATAAGAACAATATCCCAAGGAAATCAAAGTTAATAATAAAGGAGAACAGATATTGAAAGGTCACTTGTGTGTGCCTCTTATCAAAGGAACTGCCTTCTTTACGAGAGTCCAAATTAGGGAAGTATCTTCCCATTATTAAAATGGATCCATCATTTTGGCTATTCTACCCTAATTCAAATCAAATGATGAACCCATCAATAGTAGGGATGTTCAACCACTCATCGTCGAGAATATTAAAGTTAAAGCAAAAAAATTTTCAGAACGTCACATTCCTGTATATGTAAATTAATGATTAATTATAATGTTTGGAAAAATCATAATTTCTACAATTATCATTGTGATTCTATCTTCTTTCGTCTTTATTTACCAAAGCATCCCAGATTACAAAGGAGAGTGGTCATCCCAACATATAAACAATGATGTTAAGTAACAATTCATCCTGAAATCATTCTAGGATATTTAGAGATAAAATATTTGGTATCCCCCACATCCATGCCAAGTCTCTAAAAGAAGGATATTATGGACTAGGATTTGTACATGCCTAAGACAGATTGTGGTAATTACATTTAAGAAGGTAATCTAAGAAATTCATTAATGTAGAATGTCATCATAAGGTAGATTAAGTGAGATCTTTGGATATCGCTAAGATGTTTTGAATATTGACAAATATGTTAGAAATCTTGGATACCTTGAATCCTGTAAAAGAATAGTAGAAAAACTAAGTGAAGAAGCAAGAGCCCATTTACAATCATATGCTGATGGAATAAATGATGGAGTGAAATCATTATAAATTCTACCAATTGAGTTTAAAATAGTGGGAGCATAATTTCAAGATTGGTAGATATTTGACACAGTTGCATTCATTAAGTTAATGTCCTTACTTAATGTAAATGATATGTTTCATGAATTTATGAGATCAAAATTTGATGAGTTATACGGAAGAGAACTTGCAAACATACTAGGTTCAGTTGGACCACATAACTAGTTTGATTCAGATGTTACAGAAGTTTAAGTAAATGAATGGATTTAATTTATGCAAACACATAATGTGTCATACAATTAAAAATTTTAATAGAGTTTTAATCATACAAATAATAATAATAGTAAAAATTCAAATACATCAAAATACAATTTAACAGATATTTTATAATCAATACCAGAATATTACTCAAATTATATATTTCCAACTCTCAAGGCATCTAATGCTTGGGTTATAAGTGGAAAACATACCAAAAGTGGAAAACCTCATTTAGCAAATGATCCTCATTTAGATAATAATATTCCATCTTAATGGTATTAGGCTGAAATCTATTTCGAGATGGAAAATCAAGAATATAACTTCATCATAGGCGGAACACTACCTGGATTACCAATGTGTATGAGTGGAAGAAGCAAGTATTTGGGCTGGGGATTGACTACTTTGTATTCCGATGGAGGAGACATATATGAAGAGGAAATAATTATTAAAGATGATGATAAGTTATTCTACAAATTTGATAATGAATGGATTCCTTGTAATAAAACAGTTGAAATTATTAAAATTAAAGGGTAAGAAGATCAATCTATCACTATTTTTCATACTCATCATGGTCCAATTATGTAATATTATATTGAGAACAATAAATTAAGGGACCATAATGGACATTTTTATTCATTATAATCTATAGTTCATATAGATGACTATGAATCCTTTGATGGGTTTATTAAATTTGCTTAAGGGAAGGATTTAAAGCAAAGCATGGAACTATTGAAAAATATCTGTTATCCTAACAATGGAATGGTATTCATTAGTCATGACAATCATATTGGTTATCTATCAACAGGAAGATTAGTCATAAAAGAGGGACATCCAGATGAAAATGCATATGTAAAAAAAAACAATAAAGAATGGATCAGATATGTTCCATATTCAGAAATTCCTATGATTATTGATCCTGAAAAAGGATATATTGTTGTTGCAAATAACAAATTTATTCCAGATAATGAACTAAGTTGGAATTCACAACCAACAAGTAGAGGAAGAAGAATAAATGATTTAATCAATGAAATGATCAATAAAGGATAGAAATTTTCAATTTTAGACCACATAAAAATCTAATCAGATACCTACGATAGTTATGCTTGTAATACTAAAAATGAATTAATTTAATTGCTTAAATAATATGATAAAGAGAAAGAATTAATAAATGAAATTGTAATATTAGAAAATTGGACTTGTAAATGGGACTCATATTCTTCAGGTGCCTTATTATATGGAGTATTTGAATATTTTTATTCATATAAATTTCACTCTCAATTAGATTAGGCTGTAATCAAATAATGGAATAATTTTTACATTTTTGATTCATTCCACTTTAAAAATCTGATTGATATGAGTAAGGCACAACCTAATGACTAAATTTTGAATTAGCCATATTGCAATGGTTCTGCTCAAGATAAATGTGCTTAAAATTTGGTTGATTCTTTAAGAGAAGCCAGATAATATATACATGAAAAATTTGGAAATCAAACCAAAGAATGGAAATGGGAATCATTACATAATTAATTCTTTCCACATGCATTTTCAAAAACACCTTTCGCTTTTATTTTTGAAAGGAGAATACCTTATCACTCAAATAGAAGATCTGTGGCAGTGTCATAATATGAGTTAGATGGATCATTTGAAGGTAAAACAGGATCAAATTATAAATAAATTATATCGATGGATTCTGAAGAATCCAATTTCTTTGTAATTGATACAGGGATAAGTGGTAATCCTTTTAGTAAATTGTACACTAATCAAATGGATATTTGGAAATAAAACAAGTATGTCAAAATGATGTTTGGTAATAGAACAGATTATGATTTGTTATATGTTATACATCCAAATTGAGTTAAATCGATATACACATATATATATAGATACTTTGATTGTAAATAATAATATATGAATATTATTTCACTCTTTTTTCTCTCCTTATTATGCTGCTTATCTCTCAGCCTTTTTCTCAGCTTTCTTCTTCTCGGCTTCTAATTTCTTTTATTATTTTTTGCTCTCTGGATTTGGTTACTCTTATTATTTCTATTATTTTGGTTATTCTTATTATTATTCTTATTATTATTATTACTATTATTCTTTCTTTTATTCATCAACAGTTCCGGTTTGAACTGATTTCAAATCTAATTTGGTTTAAATACTGGCTGCTTTAGTCTTACCATCTGGAATATAAATCAATTCATATTTATCTCCAACAATTTTATCTATTCTGAAAAAGCCTCTTCTCTCAAATTACAATACGGATCCTACATAATATTATATATTTACCAACTTAGAGTGTCTTAATTCCAGCATCAGCGAATGCTTCAGTAACATACTTACTATTTGGATTGTAATAGTCATCAAATTTGTGATATTTTTCAATAGTTTTAACTTTAATGAGATGATCATATTCAACCAAATCTACATTGACAATAGGAGTATCCTTAGCAAGCCAAGTATATTTATTGGTAGTTTTGAAATCCTTATCATCTGGTAAGTTCTCACCAGTCAATAAGATTTATCCATCAACCTCCTTTTTGTCTGTTATTTTAACATTTCCCCATTTCATTAAAGTGATTTTCTCATCTACTTTAATATCTTTGGCATCCTAAGCCTCTATATATAATTGGCTGCTTCTAAATAATGGTCTTGTGCCTAATTCATTATTTTTAGGATGTTATGGCACAGTGACTACATTAACACCTTAATCATCAAAATTTGAAATAGACAAAATAGCAATCCCTTCCTTTCCGACAGCTGTGTATCTTGGAGCAATTGGATCAATCTTAGTGAAATTGGTCGACCAAAGCTTATCCCAAGTCTAAAGATTAGCATTTTTTGATGGTCCTTATTCCAACATAAAATCATGTAAGGCTTCGACTGTGATTCCTCTTCTTATGATACCTCTAAGAGTTGGGAAACGAGGATCCTGCCATCCTTCTACAACCTTTTAATCTACAAATTCTTAAAGTTTTCTCTTGCTCAAACAAGTATTAACAAAGTTCAATCTTGAAAATTCATAAATCTCAACTGGTCTTAGTTCCAATTCTTTTTGTACCCATTAATATTATTCAATTCTATCTGAGTATTCGTTAGTTCTCATTGCATGAGTAACTCCTTCGATACTATCCAAAATTGGGCATACAAAATCATAAGTTGGGTATGCCTTATATTTGGTACCTGTTCTATGATGTGGTATTTAATTTGTTCTGTAGAGAACTGGATCTCTTAAACATTTATTTAAAGCCTTCATATCGATTTTAGCTCTCAAACAATAATCAAAAGTCTTTCCACTTAACATTTATTCAAATTTCTCGAGATTTTCTTCCACAGAGTTATTTCTATTGACACTCTCAATACCATCAAATCTTTCCTACTTCATAACTTCTTTAGCTGTATTATCACAATAGGCCAATCCTTTTCTAATTAAGAATCTTGCCTTTTCCTCAACAAGGTCAAAGTAATCACTTGAATGTGACAAGTTTGCCCACTCGATTTAAAGAGTTTTCAAGTCTTCTAAGATTGCCTCTTGATATTCAGCCTTCTCTTTTGATGGATTTGTATCATCAAAACGTACCAACATTTTGCCTTCATACATTTTGGAATATCTATAATTCAGTACTGATGCTTTTATGTGACCAATATGTAAATAACCAGATGGCTCGGGTGGAAATCTGGTACAAACTTATCCTAAAATGAAGAAATATAAGAGATAACTACCTTTAACTGCTCCTTTCAATACATCATATTGTGCTTATCTCTTAAGGTTTGGCTTACTTCATGGTAAAATTTTTAAAAATAATTTTAAATAAATTCATAAGTAATTCTTACATAATTTAAACACATGTATTAATTAATCATCGTAATAACAATACATAAGCACCCATAATAAAACATAAAACTGATACTAATGGCGATAATCTATCCTACACATTATATTATTGTTAAATACTCCAATGACTGCACTTCTTCTAAAGAATCCTCTAAATCCATGTCTATGTGAATTAATTAAATCAGGTTTCATTTGTCTGATATAAGTTGATGTGCATATAACAAGCAACAAAATCACTATCATTGTTGAGAAGTTGAAAATTCCAAACTAATTGTCATGCAATAAATTACCATGCCTTCCTGAATTCTCTACTTATTTATAATAATTTATATAATATGATCAAAAATTACTTTATCCCTTGATAGATAATATGATATAATATTGAAGAAGTAAGTTTGATAAAATCTTGAATTAGTTGATACACTTATATATTTATTTCATATTCATTAGAATTCGTCCCCTCTTCTTTTAATGTAATGTTTAAGTTCCTTGACATTCTCTAAACATCATCATAATATCCTTTGAATGGTCTCTCTTTCTCTCTAACTAATATATAATACAAATTCCAATTACTTTTCTTATAACTTGAACTAATAGACATTATCTTCCTAATCACATTCAACTGCCCTATCTCCTCTTTACTTTAATTTATTGTCCTGTTCTTAGACAGCTTCATCTCTATCCATGGTTAATACTTTGATTTATGCTTCCAAAACATTTACATCTGAATCTAGTTCCTCTATGATTGCACTTACATCTCTTAGATCTTGATTTAAGTTTTTGAATAATCTTTAGAAATAGGACTCTCTGATATCATCCACTGATCTTAATAGACTTCTGGCTATGTCAATATAGTTTTCTAAATCATTGCAGGTCTCTACTAATTATCTTACAGTTTCTTCATGTTTAGAAATTTGGCCTGCTTTCAATTGTTCCATCACTGTAAACAATGAACTATAGCCCTGTAAATGTTTGAAATCGCCTTGGTTTAGAGATCATAGAATACCTGCTTTGAGACTTGCATAGCCTAATAAATTAGTAACTTTATCAACATCGTCTTCTTGGAGTTGAATAAACGCTGTCTCTCCATTGTCGTTTTCATACAAAGCAGCCTCAAATATCTCTCTAACTGCAACAACAGCAGATATGGCAGCTTAATGTTCTCTTTGATATACATGTATATACTTACTCAAGTCTAGAATCGAAGATGCACTTTTATTTCTCTCTATTTTATTAGATCTCATCTATTCTATTAAGTAACATAGTCTTCTCTTTCTTTTTGTTTTGAAGAGTGTTAACTTTTTTGGTTTTGTCTGGTATTTTATCATCCAAGGCTTGTTGCATGTCCATAATACGCGCTTTCAATAAAGCTGCATAATTATCAAAATCTCCGAGATCTTTAGTGCATTTGGATGAGAATGCCTTATGTTTTTCATCAATATTAAGGAATTCTGTCTCATAAGACAATGCTTAATCTCTCAAAATTTGGAAGACTCTATCTAATGGCTCTTTGCTTCTCACAGCAATTTAGACTGTATCCAAGAATGTTTTGCCTAATTAAGTTTGCTCCAATTTAGTAATTTCCTCTTCAAATTTGAGTTCGATATTTACACTCAGACCTAAAAGTAGAAATATTATTAGCATGTTAATCGTTTTTATTTATATAATAATGTTAATATTTATTTAATTGATAGTTGGAGTACTCTCAAATGAAAAAGTGATAACATAACAAGTGGCATTACAAATGGCCTCACTAAGTTTAGTGGGAACAGACTCATCCCCAGCATTCTTAGAATTTATAAGTCTTCCTCATTCAACATCTCGAATAACGATTGACCGAGCTGTGAAATGGACATTCAATGAGGACATAGTATTATCTATATCACCTTTGGAATTCTATACATCTGCAGAGAAGGCCTCCTTTCATTCATTGAGAATCCAAGGTAACTTTTACTATAAAAACCAACCATAATGGATGCTTTGGTGGTAAGAAAACTATTGGTAATAGCCAGTAGATTGGAGTGATAACTCAATATCCACATGTGGAGGTATCAGTATGTTGGGTGGTTATGGTAAATTTGCAGGAGGGGAGGTTCAGAAAACCTTTGTTGAATTGCCTCAACACAGTAAAGTTAGGATTGTAGCCAATTATCATTTTATAGATGGGTGGGGAGGAGAAACAGGGTTCTTAAGAGCCAGTATAGGTAGAATGGATGGAATGGAATATGTTTGGACTGAGAAATACGATTATTCTAAAGTCAAGAATGGCATTTCTGTATGTGGCAGTAGATATCCTGAAGGAAAGTTGACTTCAGTAATTGATGTTTCATTCCCGCATACGAAGGATACTATTAAGTTGGGTTTTGGAAGCACCTTAGACAATGATCCACTTGAGAATTCATTCGGAATATCGAATTTGTAGATTTACCTGATCTGATCTGATAATTAATTTATTTATTTTGTGACATTTTCACAAATGATAATTAGAAGATGTTCAATTTCTAATTCTACATCTCAAAGATCATAGTCTTAAAAGTAATCGCTAAGTATAATACTTTTGTAGAATGTCAGAAAATGAATAATGCAGTAGTAATTCTCACTTCTCAACATGCTGTAGCAATACTTCATCAGAAATCGATGAGATCGATGACCCTTTGAATTATGCTTCCTTCAATGATTTCCAGACTGTCTTACCCCTCGTGATTAATGGTGTCAAAATTCAGAAAGTAACCTGGGATCTCTTCTCTGCCCCTCCAAATGTATATTCTCAATGGAAAGCTCATTGTTTTTGGACAGTTGGCTATACCTACGACTTTACGATGAAGAAAATGAAGCACAGCAACAATATCAGGTATAGATTGAGTGTAAATGCATGGTGCTGTTTAAACAGTAAATCATGGGTAAAAAATAAATGGGATCGTTTGTTGGAACATGAAACTGGGCATTATCTTATTGGGTGCTTGTGTGCTTTAGAATTCAAGGCGAGGTAACATTGCCGTATCCTATCGTAGAGCTGAGAAAACTAAATTCACCAAGAACTATAGACTCGAATCAATGAGAATCTTCTAAGATACATTCTAGGAATATCTCTCCCTGGAAAGAAGGTATGACGAAGAAACCAATCACAGTCAAAATATCAGCAGATAAAAGGAGTGGAATGAATTCATCATTAAGGAATTACAAAAATACTGATTTTATTATTATTAATAATATATCTACAAATATTAATGGGTTGTTGTGGAAGCAAGGAATGTACTCATTTCTTATTTTTTTAGAAAAATCCAAAATTGAAGTTCCGAAAAATAAGCCACCCGGTTAAATTTAACCATCAGATGTAATTTTACATTATAGGTTATTGAATAGTCGAACAAAGTTGGAACAAAAAGAGACTATAAAAAAGGTGAACTGATAGGCACAGGTGCATTTTCAGAAGTCTATCAAGCCTTGGATAATAAGACTGGAAAAATCTTAGCTATTAAAACAGTTAAACTTTAAGGAGGAAAAGACTAAGTACAATCTTATTTTCAACATCTAGATCTTCAGAACTATAAATGCATTAAAAGCAGAAATCAAACTCTTAAAAAAGTTGTAGCACAAAAATATTATTAAATACTATTTTACAGAAATCAGCCCTGATCATTCCTATGTTGATATAGCTCTAGAGTATATTGCTTAAGGATCCCTCAGAAAAGTTATAAATAAAGTCAGACTTGATGAAACCAATGTTAGAATATATGCAAGGTAGATCTTAGAAGGAATTTAATACCTTCATGAGAATAAAGTCATTCACAGAGATATCAAGGCTGCCAATATTTTAGTTGACAGTGATGGAACAATTAAATTATCTGATTTTGGAACATCCAAAGTTCTAGAGTCTGAAGAAAACTTAATAATATAAAACAAATCCTTAAAAGGCACACCCTATTGGATGGCTCCTGAAGTATGTTAATTAAAAGCCGCATCCTTTGAATCCGACATATGGTCTTTTGGAGGGGTAGTTATAGAGATGATTGGAGGTTTGCCTCCTTATGCTGACAAATATGGAGCAGATATTGATGCCTATGAATTAATGAAAAAAATCGCTTAAGAGGAAAAACCTAATTATCCTCAACAAGCATCAATGTTAGCTAAAAGTTTTTTAGATTCTATTTTTGTTGCAGCTCCCCTTAGACCCACAGCTAGCAAATTACTCTAGCACCCATATGTACAAATATCTGATCCTTAAACTGATAGTGAGGAAGTAGGATTTAAATAATCCTTAGATCCTGTTCCTTCCAAACGCTCTATTGGTGGGGGTACTAATGGACACATTTAAGATAAACCCATCAATTCAACATATATATAACAATAACAATTATAAAAACAAAGACTTGATGAATAAAGGCTCTAGAAGTATTCACTTTGTTTAATTAGGTAGACAGAGAGAATGGGAACAAGCCCTAAAAGAAGAGTTAAGAAGAAAATCACAAAAAAATTGATGAGTAAAATATTTCAATTAAAGTCACTACTTCATTAATACATATATAATCCACAAATAACTCTTCAATTAGGCTACATAATTTTATTTGTTTTTTTATTAAAAATTGTAAGAGATTCTTCATCAATAGAGCATAAAGGGTAAAGTAAAGGAAAAAGTACTTTTAGTAATCTAGTGTATATTAATATATTTTTGTAATATCCTTATTTAAGCATTTAAAAAATGATACATTATTGTTTCAATAAATAATATCTACATTTTAGTTGAAATATATTTTATTTTTTAAGTTAGTAGTGATTTAAATAAAATATAATATGTAATTGATATAATAACAAATTATTCCTCAAGTTTCTTATTAAAGTTCTTCTTAAACAAATTAATTATCCTCTTCATTATTATTCTCCTCATTATTATCCTCTGATGGCTAAATAATTATTTACGGAATATTCTATTACTACTCTTCTAAATTATTAGAACTAGATTTAGCTTTTAATTGTTGGTAATTAATCTCTGTCTACAATTCTTAAATTTATTGAAGTTATTATTAATAGTTTATTTCTATCTATTTTAATTTTTCTTAAAGTTAAGAGTGTTCAGAACTCAATTATTACTTTTCTAATTTTAATCCTTTGCACTCCTCTTGCAATTAATTAATTTTCTCGTTTATTTTATCAATTACTGATACTAAATCAAGGTTTTCAATGCTATATTTTCCAAAATTTGATTTAGAGAGGTCTTCAATTTTAGTTTTTAAGATAATATACTCTTATTCAAGTTTTTTAAATTTTTGCATCCATTATTAGACGTCTTTATTTTGCTTTTCTCTACTAGTTTAACTTTTTTGATTAAGCGTCTCTATAGTCTATTCTAATGCTTCATTCATTTTTTCGCAAATGATAATTTTCTCTTTGAATTCCTTGGTTTCTTATTATTCCTGCAATAATTTTTATTATAAATGAGAAACAAGTTGATTTAATTCCTCAATCTATTGTTTTAGTTAAGTAATTTAGCATCTCTGTTGTTCAATCTGAAAATCTGACTTTTTTAACTATTCTAAAGCAATTTTTTAAATATTGAGATTATCCCTTTATAATTGGAGGATCAGGGAATCCTTTTAATCGATTTGAGTTTTAAATTAGACTTTAATTATTTCGAAATCTTCATTTGATGGATCTGTTATTTTAGATGGAGTTGCTTATTTTATTAGTTAATTCAGCTTCTCAATCTATTGTTCTTATTTTAAGCATTTTTCTTATAGTTATGACACCAATTATTAATTAGTATCATTGCTGTAAAATATCTTCTTTTACTTTTTGAGTTGTTCATATTATAATTTCCAATATGTACCATCTTCATTATTTTTATTTGGTCTCATAAAAATATTAATCAGCTGTATAAATTGGGAACACCTAGTAAAACATCATAAGTGGCTTGTTAGTATATCGGTAGTACGCTTGCTTTGGGTGCAAGTAGGTCGGGTTCAATTCCCGAACGAGCCCAACTTTTTTTTTATTCTTATTTAGATTCAGATTTCATCATAATTTAAACAAAATCTATTTTTAATTGTATTGTTAAATATCGTAAAATAATTAGAGATAAACATATATAAAATTCATAATGATTGTAGTTTAAAATTTATTTTGATGCAGGCTAAGCATCATTATGATATATGAAAGCAAATCTGTGTTCAAAGATGAGAAATTCATGAGGTAGTAATATTGTTTCTAAATATATCTCTTATCCTTCTAAAGAGGTTTTCTTCTATTTCTTTTTTGATTTGATTTGTTAAATCGGTAATAATTTTGAGTATATATGATAATACTGTTTATAGAATCTTTAAAAAAAATATTGGCAAGACAGTTAATATTTGCAATTTATATTTTGATTTTATATTGACTTAAAATGCAGAGTGGTCTTTCCTAGAAATATTTACTAAAATAATTAAGAAATAAATAGATCATTTGAAAAAGATGAGAATTTATCTGGATTAAATCGATAAGCTACTATTTAAACAAGAAGAGGCAATAATTGAATTAATAAACCTTTTTTCTCAATAAAAGAGAATGGATATAATATTGGACATACTTGGAACTATTAGGTTTAAAGTTGTTAAATAATAAGTAAATTGAATGATAATTTTAGGTTCTTTTATTCCTTTTAATTATGAAAGAAAATTTGGTAAAAAAATTATTTGAATTAAAAATATGAAAAATTACAGAATTATGTCAAACTGAAAATCGGAGATAGATTTGAATGAGATTAATTTGGAAAAAATACTACGAAATTATTTTTAGATAATTATGCCAGTAAATCATATTGTATGTATATAAAATTTTATAAATATATTAAAGATGTACATCAAATTTAATTATATATTTAACGTTTTCTATATGTAATCCAGATATAAATCGGATATACTAAATTTTATTTTGAGCTCGTCAAAACGTAGTTAAAATTTACATTTGTCTTATAAAAAATAATTTTTTATTATCCTAAAATTTATTTATTGTATGGGAGCGTTATAAACTTGTATCAAATAAAGAATCTGTGATCAATAGACTGAGTATTACATTCCTTCAATCTAGAAAAGAAAACAACTTATTAAGCATCCACATAAATAAAATACATTGATTCCTCCACCTTCATAGTTAGGAGAGGTTTATGAATCATTAGAACTATTAGAATTATCACTACATGAAAATAACATTAATCTAAACATTAATAAAACAGCTATTTTAATTAGGAGTTGCACTAATCCGAAATCTACTTAATTCAACCCGAACATAAATCTATCTTTGAAATCTAATATCCAAAATCAATAAACCATTCAAAATTTATCATTTTAAGATTCTTTCGAGTAGAGAGAGTAAGAGATAATGTAAAAGAAATAGGCTTATAAAGATTCTTAATTTAAAATATTTGCACATAACCAGGGTGAAAAAAAGGAAGCTCATGCTCATAACATAAATAGCAATTCAATAGCTTAGAGAGCTCAATTTTCTAATAATGAGGATTCTCCAGTCTCAATCCAAAGAGATTCTGACACAAACACAAAAAAAGTATATTGAAAAACAAATAACAAATAATCACTAATTAACTACAAAGTGGAGTTAGATTAAGATAATAATAATAAGCAATCAATAATGAAACTCAATCTCAAAAAACACCAAAAAGTTAAAAGCGAGTTAAATTTGATCCAAAAATATTTAGACCCAAAAATTCTCATTTCTTTTGATGAAATTAAATCTAATTTTTTTCTTATATTCATTTTAAAATCATATTAAAATACTTCTTAGGATATTAAAAGGTTACCTATTTTTCTTAAATTCTGCACATTACATAGCAGTTTTAGAACAAATAAATAAATTTACAGGGATAATAAAATTTTGATATATAAATAATAATTTTAAAGAAATCAATATTATTTCTCTAAGTAAGAATCAATAGTATATTAGCCATCTCTAAAATTACCTTCTCTTTATAAATACATAATCAATTTTTAAGCCAGTTTAAAATTTAGAGACTATAAATTTTCGTAAGAAAAATTAGTATTTTCATTAACTCTTCCACTTTTATTCATATACTTTAATTTGAGAATTTACAAGCTAAAACCTAATTCAATACTTCATCAAATTTCAAAGGTGAAAGAATTTCATTACTCGTTCCATCCAATTCAAAATCCAAATAATTGTTTGTCCACATCATAACAAGTATTTAGAAGGAACGGGAATTCCAGAAATACTTATTGATTGGAAGATCATAATCAAAATAAATCATTTAAAGCTCCTTAACATATAAGCACTCATCTATGTATTCAAATTTTGACAATTATCATTTGAATAAGGTTCGTCATGAGACTATAAATCTCTCAGCCTCATTTGAAATATTGTTATTCAAACATTATTTTAGATTTATTACTAATATTTTAATAAAACATAATATGTAAAATGAATTAGATGTTCTAATAGATTTAATCAACTTTTCAATATCATTTATTCACTAATTTAACGGAATGTTTCTAAATGAGGTTCTTCTATCGCATTATATTTTTCAGTTTTATATATGTTTGAAGTTTTCTTATAAAATTTTTAACTTGTTATCAAATTCTATGAAGGGTGTAAGGATATTATTGGAATTAAATGAAAGTCCTCTAATGATCTAAACAAATAAAACGAGATTTTGTTCTATTTTTCAATGCCATTTTATTTAAAGTGAATTTATTTATAGGGTCCAATTTATCTGATTATCATTAAAGCAATTGGAATTTCTAAATTTAATTATTAATAGCTATTATGTCTTAATTCTTCTAAGCTTTAAGGATTTAGAATTGGTAATTTACTAATCTTTTCAGCTGTGAAAACTTGACCATTGTAAATTATATCAAATTTTATGAATTTTTAATTCAAATCATCCTAACTCACTTCATCCTTCAACTCAATTACAATCTATTCGGTATTTTAGTAAATGAAGAATAAGCAATTTATAAGTAACTGCTTTAGTTTTTTTTGATCAGTATATATACGATTATCAGTCAAATGAGAAATTAATTTAATTTTGTTATTATCTCTTTTAGGGAAAAGTATGTTAAAGATTGAAATGCATTCTTGTATACAATTAGAAATATCAAAATGATTGAGAACAATCTTGGCAAATGTAGAATTCACGTTTGCAAAATCTTGTATGTTATTAATGTCAGTATAGGTTTTCGTAATTTGGCTATTCAAGAATAAAAATATTTTTTGATTATCAAACAATTACTATTTATTTTTCTTTAACTTTTCATATTATAAAATTTGTTTGAGATAAATCAAACAGATCCTTATCCTGGATTATATACTTTCCTAAACCTAACTTAATAGTTTATTATTTATTTTTAGTTTATACTTCAATGATTTATTTTATGACTCTCTTCTGTTTTCTTTGATCAAAATAATTAGACAAGGTTTTGTATCTTCACTACGAATTATTTTAATATGATGAACATCTAATCCAATCAGCCCAATCAATTCATAAGTTTAATTATCTTTAGTGCAATTCTTAGTTATTTCTTGCATTTTCTCCTGATTCATAAATAAATAGAACAAAAACTATTCTAGGTTAAGCTTATTTTATTGATTGAGCATTTGAGAAGATGGTATAATAGACTTCCTTCTTCTCTAACTGAATAAAATCACTCTTATACTTCTTATCAGATTTATGAAACTGTTTTATTTAATTTCAGTAATTTATGAGACCCTGTTTTGTCTGATTAAATCGATTGAATTATTGCCTAAGTTATAGTGAACAATATAGGATTGAATATCTATCTATTAATATAAATTGTCTTCAACAATGTCTTTATTATTCATTATTATAAATTAGATTCTAGTTTGCCATTCGTTTATATAATAACTGTAGATTGCTATCATACTAGAAAAAATAAATAACAAAATTTCTCTCCAACCATCCTAAACTAGGTAGAGAGATGTGATATTAAGGATGAGCACTATTACTGTAATGAAGGTTTTTACTAAATAACTCTATTAAGAGATTATCCTAATATAATTATTTATTTTACCCGAGAGTTCCTAAACAAATGAAGTAGCTTTCTAATACTTCTCTATTATTAAAATGGTTTAAAAAGCCATACTTAATTGGGTGTTAAATGTTGTAAATTATTATTGCTATTAAGGTTAAAGTATTGTTAACAGATGCCAATTATTATTTAAAAATATAGCCAAACAACATGATCAAAAGTCCAAGTAAACTTAAAATAGTTTCAAACCACAGCTTTTGCAATACGTTTTCTAGAATTTCAAATAATATTAGAATTATGAGAAAAAGTCTATAAACAGTTTAACTCTATAATTAATAGCTTTTCCTTTAGGAGGAATATCGATGTTCAAACTCTGAATTATTGAACCTTAATGTAATATAATTCATTAATAAATTAATTTTATTCAATAAAGATCAGTCATTACTTATTTCAACTATTTTGAAAGTAGGCTTTTTCAAACCCAAAATAATGTGTCAAATCATTCTTTGTCAACTCCTTTCAAAAAAAAACAAATATATAAGCCATAAAGTAATTATCTAAAATAAAATTAGAATATGTTTACAATAATAAAATCCAAAATTTTACTTAATTATTTAATTTTATTTGTAAACACTCTGAATTCCAAACCATTTACAAAAATAAATAGTTGGTTTATTTTTCCACATTATTGAACATCTATATTTTAGTTTCAGAAACATATCTAATTCCATATATTATTTGATGTGATTTTATTCATGGATTAAAAATATTTTTAGTAGTGATGTTTTTTATTCATTATTTTTTATCTAAATTTTCACATTTAACCAAAATATTAAATTTCTAGTTTTAGACTGTTCTAACTCTAAAAGTTGGCACTTGTTCTACTTGGATGCTCTTTCAATAAATATATGTAAATAATTATTTCGTCGCAACATATTGAAATCCCCTCTAAGAAACTATTAAGTCTTTTTTAGAAACAAGTCGAGGGTGCATTAACCAAATTTAAATTATTGTTGTCTCTAATTTCTTTCATTAAATTTCACATATATTATTAGTAAAGATAAATATAGAATTATAGTAGAATTTATCAATTCTTATATGGAATTTTGAGTTTCGAACAACTAGTAGTGCTTAATATTGAATTGCAAAGCTATTAGATCAGTTATTATTGACTTTTAGATGAATATCTCTAAATGATTATAATCTCATCATCTTAAACAAAAGTTCCAATTTAAATTGGATTATGATTAGGATTGAGACCTAGGGTAAATGATTTGAACATAGCAATAAATGAATGGCAGAATGAGAATTTAAAGATTTATTATTTATTTATCTTCAATTATTTAATACCATATTAATAGTATAGTTTATAATTTTACTAATTCATTAGTTAAAAAAAATAATTCGCGGTCTAATGAAGTAAACTACTCTTCAAAGATTCTTAACTTCTTCTTAGAAAAAGAATGATACAAGCAGCTTAAATGTTAATAAGACCTCAAATTCTAATACTGTATTCGAAGAAAAAAAGGTAGACATCTAATACATTAAGCCTTCAACTTCAATCACAAAAGAAGAAGTTTAGGCTATTAAAGATAAATTACTTGAAAAAGCACAAGAAAGGCCATAATAATTCAGTAGGTTGAAAAGGAATAATGTAGTAGAAAGTGATGAAGAATAAGAAAAAAAAAATGAATTTTTAGATGAGTTCAAAATTGAAAAATTTTCTTTTGTATGCTCTTAAGAAAAGAATAAAGAGAGGAAATCTTTAGCCGTGTTTGTTAAATAAGACATTCCAAAAAATAATATTAAATCCTAGTAGAAGTAAAAAAAGTCAGAATATGATAAATCAGGCAAAATGAAAAAATAATCTGTAAAATTAGAAGAAGAGGAACCTGATGATTTTTAAGAAAATAAGCAAGGAAACCTAGATTTCAAGCTTCCAACAGATAAAATTAATGTGCATGAAGAATTTGATGATGTGACCCCTCAATGGGCAACTATTGGTTCATCAAGAGATAAAAGTGGTAAATTACACGGGACTTCAGATGCAGATCCAACTACCCTCTTTATTCCTTAAAATGAATTCAATAAATTAACCAAATGTATGCAATAATTTTGGAAGTATAAGAGTGAGAACTTCGATAAGATCATATTTTTTAAATTAGGAAAATTTTATGAATTATTTTATGAAGATGCTTACATTGGAAATAAGTATTTAGATTTAAATTGGATGGGACGAAAGATGTAACAAATTGTATATATATGATTATAGGCATACAGGATTCCCAGAAAAAGCTGTCCACAAATATAAGGCTCTGTTATTGGAGTATGGATACAAGGTTGTAATAGTAGATTAAACAGAAACTCCAGAATAGATGAATCAAAGAGTGGCTTAAAATAAGAAAGCTGGAGTGGGGAATACTGATAAAATAGTTCAAAGATCAGTAAGTGAGATCTTGACAAAAGGAACATATTTGTATGAGGAGGGAGAATCATAAATGAATCTAGATGAAAAGGTTTTACTAGTGATAAGAAAGAAAATCTTATCAAACACAATAGAGGAATATGGAATGGCTATTTTGGAAAGATAAACAAATACAATATCACTTGCATTTATTGAAAATCGAGATAAAAACTATGAATCTCTTAAGACATTATTATTGCATATGAGGCCAGTGGAAACAGTTATTGATTCTAATAATCTACCTTCATTTGATCCAATAACTAAAATGATATCGGGATCTGTTATCAAAAGTGTTATTTCCCATATAACAGCCTCAAAAGATAATTGGGATGAAAAGAAGGCTCTATTTAGATTAGAATAATATTATTAAAATGGACTTCCTGCAGCGATTAAGTTTTATAAAAATAACTAAGTTGTTCTTTAGGCTTTGAATGGATTGTTTACTTACTTGAATTAGATCTTAATTTTAGATCGAGTCTTGGGATGTGCCTAATTCAAATTATATGATGAAGAATTTTCACTTCAACAATGTATGATTCTAGATAGTTAAGCAATTGTATATTATCTATTTAATATTCTAGTATCATTTAGAGATTCTGCAAACTACTAATTAAGTAGATAAAAAAGATTTCTCTTTGTTTGGTGTCTTAAACAAAACTGTTACTCCTGGTGGACATCGATTACTGAGAAGGTGGGTTTGTGCACCCCTTTATTAAATTGATCAAATTAGAGAGAGATAAACCATGGTTTGCGATATAAGCAACTTTAGAAAAGAAAGAGATCTATTTAGATAGAGTATTAAGTAATTTCCAGATTTTGAAAGAAGATGCAGTAGAATATACGAATATTCAATTAAAACTGAAAGTAAAGCAGTATTCTATGAAAACCTTTCTGAACAACGACTAAAAGAATTTAAGAATCTTACTAAAAGTTTGAGATTGGCATAACAAGAAATAGCATTATTTGGTCAATATAAAATAAATTTCAGAAGTGAGAGATTAAGAAATATGATGACTTATGAAGCAGATGGAGGCTTACTACCAAATGTTAAAGAGTAATTAGATGAATTCGAATAATATATTATATGGGAAAAGGAAAAAGATAAAGAAGTTCCTAAACCAGTTACAGGAGTCTTAGAGAGCTATGATTAATCAGTTGCTGAGGTTGAGTTAGTAGAATAAAAGCTTGATAGTTATCTCTAACAAATAAAAAGAAAACTGTTTAAGAATAATAGTAACATCTAATATGCACACGCCAAGTTCAGATATGAAATTGAAATTCCAGATGAGTTAGTTTAAAAGTCAAAACCTGAAGATTTTGAATTCACTTCTTCAAGATAGGGATATAAGAGATATTTAACTTAAGAAATTAAGGATTTAGTTACCGAATTAGAACAAGCTGAAGAAACTAAAAAGTAATAGCTCACTGCATTTGGTAATTTCATATTCAAGCATTTTCATTCTAATTAGCATGTTTGGGATTCTCTTATAAAGATATTAAACGAATTGGATGCTTTATGTTCCTTAAGTGTATATGGAGATACATCAGAAGGAAAAATGACAGTGCCAAAATTTACTACTGATAAAATTAAATTAGTTATCAAAGAAGGAAAACATCCTTGTTTGACCAACATCAATTTTGTTTCAAATTCAATTGATATGGGGGAAAAGCTTACTAAATTTTAATTATTGACCGGTCCCAATATGGGAGGCAAAAGCACTACTTTGAGAATGGTTTGCATACTCGCAGTTTTAGCATAAATTGGATGTTCAGTTCCATGCGAAGAAATGGAACTCTCTCCTATCGATAGAATATTTACAAGGATAGGAGCTAAAGATTATTTAATGGAAGGAAAATCAACTTTTTATGTTGAGTTAGAAGAAACATTAATACCATTAAAATATGGAACCAAAAATTCTTTATTTATCACTGATGAATTAGGAAGAGGCACTTCTACATATGATGGAGTTGCTATTGCCTCTGCTGTTATGCATTATCTTATTAAGACTATTTAATGTAGAGTGCTATTTGCAACTCATTTTAGGATTTTAATCGAGGAAGCCAAACTAATTAGCGAAGTGACTAATGTTCATATGGCTTGTTATATTTCAAATGGAAAAGTCATTTTTCTTTATAGATTAAAGGAAGGAGCATGTGAAGCTTCTTTTGGAATAAATGTTGCGAAAGTTGTGGGAATTGAAGATTCAATAATAATGAAGGCTGAAGAAATGGCGAATTTTTTTGAAAATAAAGTGCAAAAGAACACAGAACAAACTCTACAAAAATTTAATTAAATTATAAATGAATATGGGATTATTTAAGGATATTGATATTATTTTTTATTAAAATAAATTATTATAACTTGATCTAATTCGATAATAATAAGAATAATAAAGTAGTTAAATTATATGTAATATATTTAGAGTAAATTATTCATTTGTGATTTTGTTCAGTGTATTCATTATGAATTAATTTGATTTGAGGATATTTAATATGAATAAAAATAATATAGATAGGGTTAATATGTTATTTTAATATCTAATGTATTTTAATTTCTATTCATCAATTTTTCGATATTACCATCAATATTATTTACAATTTATTTTCAATAATTAATGAATGAAACAAAAATTAATGAATATTTATAAAAAAATAGAAAGGAGAAAGAATGGTTGAATAGAAAATAATTAAAATATTTAAGAGACACTGCAGTTACGAGCGATGATTCAGGAGATGAGTTGGAGAAGAAAAAGGAATTCAAAATTTTGTTAAAATAAAAAAGAAAATTTTAATGGGAATAAAGAAGTTTAAATTTTATGAGTTCAAAGCATACTAGATTATATTAGAAAACATGTGCGATCAAATTTCAGCACTATCTAATTTTATTCAATTCTTAGTTAAGAAAGTTAAAAAAGCATTTAGCACCTTAACCTCCTTATACAATGACTCCTGATGGATCGATAAAATTAATTTGGGATTTAATTTGCCTAGGATTCGTTATTTACGAAATGATTAGTATTCCCTTTTAAATTAGTTTCGAAATAGAAATCAGTAATGAAATTTCAAATTTATCATTGGGAGTGTTTGCTTTTGATATACTATTGAATTTTAATACTGGAGTTTACATAGATGGTTCTCTTTAAATGAATAGAAGATAAATATTTAAAAATTATTTATCATTTTGGTTCTGGATTGATTTGGTCTCAACATTCCCTTATGAAATTATTATTGATGAGTCATAATAACTTATTTAGAGTGCTAAATTATTAAGACTATTTAAATTTTTGAAATTCGTTAGAGTTTTAAAATTACTAAGATTAGCAAAACTCAAAAAAATAATTGATAAAATTGATGAATATATATAAACATCTCGAATTGTTGGGGTGATCATAACTTTTATAAAATTGTTTGTATTTGTACTATTTTTTGCTCATGTTCTAGGATGCATATTTCATTATACTGCTCTTTAAGAAGAACATTCTTGGTTGGGAGATTAAGAAGAAAGCGATTGGTAGACTAGATATATTTTTTCTCTTTATTGGGGTGTTGCAACAATGACTACAGTCGGATATGGAGATATAAGTCCATTAACTGCTCCTGAAAGATTGTTAGGCATCTTTTTATTATTAGTGGCTTGTGGAGGATTTGCATTTACTATGAATTCAATTGGATTTGCATTATCTTCTCTCGAAGAAAAATCAAATGTTAGAAAATAAAAGGTGAGTCTCTTGAATAAATACATGAAAAAAGCGTAAATTCCAGATCTTCTTTAAAATAAGGTTAGGAAATACTTAGAGTTTGTTTGGGATAGTCACTAAATTCTATTAAAAGATATAACAAAATTGTTATCCGATGAGTTAGCAAGTGACATTTAAGAATTAGTAAATGGAAAACTATTTGGACATGCAGATATCCTATGGAGTTTGCATACAAAGAGATTTCTCATATAAGGTATTGTTCCAATTTTGGAGGATAAGTTATTCTTTCCAGATGAAATAATATTTCTTGAAGCTCCTGCAATCAGTTATGACTTATATTTAATATAAAAAGGAGAGGTGGATATATATTTCATGAAAACAAACATCGTAATTGATAATAAGATAAAGAATGATTATTTTGGAGAAATCAGCTTTTTTTCTAATCAAATGAGATCAGCCAGTGCAATAAGTAGAAACTTTTCTCATATTTTTGTACTAAATTAATAGAAATTCTTAGAAATTGCCAAAATTTACCCAAGAGATCTGCAATAGTATTTTAAAGTAAGGGATGCAATAATCTTTGAATCAGATTATAGTTATTTACAAATTAGATGCTATGTCTGCTAAATGGATGATCATTTGGCTAAAGAATGTCCAGTATTACATTTTTAAGTGTAAATTCTTTTAATTATTTAGTAATGCCTCTCATTTTCTTTCTTTTTTGCATCAATATCGTAAGATTGAATAAACTGTGTATATTAGAAAAGATAGACAGGATTTTAATGCAAGATCTTCAGCATATTAAATATAATAAACTTAGAAGCGTTTTCTTTAAATTAATAATAAAAGAATATCATTTCTCAATTCTAAAGGAATAGTTGATACAATCTTTACAAATTACTATAATATTGAAGAGGATAACAATTCTGTTGATGACGATACTCCTTCAAGAATAATAACATCTTTACAAGTCTCTATTTTTAATAATAAAAATAAAAAAAAGTTTGATTAATTGAAATTTGATTATGAAGAGGCTTCAAATTATTCTAAAAGTAAAGTTGGTTTATTAACTTAAAGAATTATGATAGAAGAATAATACATTGATTAAATAGCTTCTGATCGCTTTAATGATTTTTTGGATTAAATTAATACATTGAAATACAAAAAATAAAAATACTCACATATTCATTTTTCAGAAATATCAAATTTTGATAAAGTTTCAAGCTATTAGAATTTTTGTTAAAGAGATAATGTTGAGTTTGTTTTAGAAAGATATCATAAAATATAAAAAAAAGGATCCATATCATAGATTCCACCAAAATATAGTTCATTTGGCGTTGAAGAATTTTAATCATATTTATAATATTATTGTTTTCATTTGAAATAAGAGGACCTAAAAAGGTACTTTACTAAATCTCAATTACAAAAGAAGGATACTATGTTTGAATTTGAAAATACAAGAGTCTTCCAATTAACAAGAATAGAAAAGAAAAGAAATAAATTCATTACTAAAAATTCAAAAGTAAAATAATCATAGAATATTAGTTTAGAAGTGTTGTAACAAAAATTCTAAGTATAAATTCATTAAAAAGCAACTCTCGTATTAGTTTTTGATGTAAAATTTAGTATTATTTTTGATATCTAAATTTTATAAAAATTTTAGTTAAATAAATCATCTAAATAAGCCTCCTTTCTTCCTTTGGTTCATCTAACTTACTATGGCCTAGAATTTTGTTCTTTCTTGATCAGTTAGTTCCAACATCTTCGATAGAATTTAAAAGTAATCTTCAGTTTCTTAAGCCCTTAAAGATAATAATTAAAATTTACTAATTTTATAGTGATACAAGGAAAGACTAAAGTAATTATTTTATCTGTTATTTCAAAGATTTTGTATCCGTTTAGTTAATTGTTTATGATAGCTGATAATTCTCTCTCTTTAAATCAGATATCATCTTAACCATTTTTTGTTCCTCCTATTAATAATCAATTAAATTCATTTTGTACTTTTCAATTTCTTATTTATAACTGTCTATTTCTAATTATAAATCATAAAATTTGGTATTATTATTTTCATTTTATTATTGTAATTATTGTGCAAGTTAATTTTAAAATTCTTTAATTTATAAACTACTTTTAGTATGTCCACTTTAAACAGTAGGATCAATTATTGTTGCATTATTAATGGAGCTGTGCTCGAATTTTCTAATCTCTTGATTATCAATTGAACTTAAATCAAGACTTTAATTAGCACTCTCATTCCATTTTTGTTCCAATTAATCCTTTAAATTTTATACCTATAATTTTAGATAATTATTTTCAACAGAGGCATTATCAAATTGTTCCTTCTTTTATTTTAATTCTTACTAAAATTAATCTCTTTCAGATATAGCATTTTTCAATACATCCTTAAAATGAGTCATCATATCAGGATTTTCATTGTTGATAGTTAAAGTTTATGAAAACATCTCATCATATTATTATTACTACTATTATAATTATTTTTTTAACTTCTATATTTCTTATTCGTTAGCAGTTTCAGACTCTTCGATTTTCTCTTGCAAAGTTTAAATTTTTTTCATAAATAATTAAGTCAAAAATCTTAACTTTTCGAGACAGAATTCTTCTGTATTTTTGATGGTATCACCAATCTCCTTACTTATTTTTGGATAGTCTTTAATTAACTTTTATATTTATTCCATTCTATTGTTTTGTCTTTAAAATTTGATATCATTTTTCATCATCTACTCTTCTTAATCCTTATACTTTTTCCTTAAAACTTCATTATCATTTTAAAGCTAATTTAGCTTTTTTCCTTTTTCCTCCAATTATAAATTCTGATTATAGACAGTTTCTTTCAAATTTCTAATCGTTTCTTCTTTTTCAGAAAAATAAACCTAAAATCTCTATGTCTGATCCTTAAGGTTTTCAATCTTATCATTAAGATCTTCATTGATATTAGTTAGATTATCTATTTCTGAGAGATTTTTTCTTTATGCTAATTAAAGTTATTGTATTTCCTCATCCTTTGATGAAAGCTTGTCAAATATTTATTAACTAAATTGTTTCTCTTTAATTAATTACTATTCTAGTTTTTATAGTTTTAAATAAATATCTTAGGTCTTAATTTCCTGTCCAGATAGTAAATCTCTATTTTATTCTTTTAGAGATTAAATTTACTCTTATTAATGATCAATCGTAACCTAAAAGCTTGCTTGAATTTCATTAATCATGGTTTGTTATCTCTGTCTTTATTACTCTAACTATTGGATTTCATTTTTGAGATTAGGAATTAACTTACATTTTTCATTTTATTAATCTATTGCACTATTTTTTTCTTAGATTTAACCTTAATATAACAAATTTTAGCTTTCTAATCTTTAGATTTCTTCTTTTAATTCTAAATTTATTTATTACTGCTGTTATAATTTTTAATTAGTCTCTTGTAATTGGTTTTTTAAGTCACTCCTGTCAGTAGACAAAGATTAAATTTCTTATTTTCTATTCTCATCAGCAAATAGCATATTTTCTTACTGAGACATTAGCTATTATATTTTCTCTTTAAAGCTTTTGACAACCGATTCCTATTATTATTATAATTAATTTAAGTGCTTATAAATTTAGGGATTTATTTTAACTTGTACTCTCAACATATCATCTAACTCTTAATGATTTAATTTCAATTAGGCTATTTATGAATTGATCACACTAAGCTTCTTAACCAATTTAACCAAAATTGTTTGATATGTTTTATTAAACTTTACTAATTAATCCTTAATAAAATTAGTTGAGTGTTATTATTATCTTTTGCATTTGCCAAACTCGATTAATATAGAATGTAATTTCCTTTTAGCATTTTCAATTTTTAACTTTGAATTTACTTACTATGAGGATAATTCGGTTTCTAAATTTTCTATTTTTTGTAAGTATTTAAGCTCCTCATTCTTCACCAAAGCTTCATATTTCTATTGTCTTTATTATTATAACTCTAACTTTTACTACAAATCCTTTAACATATCTTTACCTTCATTCATTTAAGTTTTCAAATAGTCCTTTTCATCATTTAATTAAGATATTTTTTATTCTTATAAATTAAGTTATGTATTTTTTGATATTATTTCTGATTCTTATAAAATCTTTTCCTCTTTTATTTTACTTACTTCTTATTAAAACTGCTTAAGTTCATCTTAAATTGTCTACTCATTCTAATTTTTCTGTGAAATTTCTTCTTAAAGATTTTCAACTGAGGAAATAAGCTTTTTGTTCTCTTATTGCGCTACAAGTAAACGATCCTCCAATTCTCTGCTCTTTTTCAGACTCTCCTAACATTCTTATTCTTTAGTTTATATTCCCTAATTTAATTAATTAATAGTAATTTCTAATTCCTGTAATTTTTATTGATTTTCCTGGAATTTTTCATTTGTTTATCTAATTTGATTTTGTAATTCTCCAATTAATTTCATTTTTTCATCCAATTAAATATTTTTTTCTTTTAATTCTTTTATTTCTTGGTTTTTTAGTTATAATTATGCATCCTTTTCAGCAATTTATTTTTCCTTCATACTATCAATATCTTTCTAAATATTTGAACTTAAGACCTTTAATTCATTTTACAATTATAAGTTATCTTAATTCAACTTCTCAATTTAGTTTTAATAATTTAGTATTTCATTATCAGTTTATTTTTTCTAAATTTCCAAAATCTATTAATTTTATTATAAAATTTCTATTTTTTATAAAAATTAAGTCTTTTAATCCTCTATTTCATTAGAATAATTATCTAATTATAAGTTCTTTTCGCTTAATTCTTCTTCGATTTTTTCCTTTTCATATTAGATTTAGACTATTTATTTTTATAGGATCTCAACTAAATTTTAGGCTTCTCTATTTTCATTTATTAACTCCTAAATCTTTTAATTCTATATTTATTCTTATTACCTAGCATTAGCTCGAATGTTTTATTCTTCTTAAGTTAAATCTTTCAACTAGGTTTGCAAGTTTAAATTTTCTTCTTAATTTAAGAGATGTTACTATTTCAATGTATCGACTTCTTCAATAAGAGATTAATTTTAAATTAATCTATTCTTTAACTCTTATTAATTTTATTCATTTTCTTCTCTCTATTAGTTTAGGGAGTTTTAAATAGTTTATCTATTTGAAGATTCATTTTGATAATTCTACTCTAATTTAAGAATTTAATTTTCCAAGTCTTTTTATTCTGATATTTTCTTTTCATAATCTTATTTAAGTTGTGCAATTATTGTCTATTGTTACTATTCCAAACCTTAAAGTTGTTAATTGGCATTCTTCAAAACATCATTATCTTCAAGAAGGTTCTTTTTTTCACTTTAAAGTTGTAAGCTTATGCTTTCGATTTAAGATTTTTATTCGTCAATTTTAAGTAAAAGTTACTATATTTATTAGTCTTTCTAATTATTTTATTATTTAGATTCCTCTATCTAAGAGAGTTGTGATTGCAAATTTCTTTACAACTCTTAGATATTCTAATTTAGTTCTGCTATTTAATTTTTATCTAATTATTTATGTTTTTCAGCCTCCTACAAATTACTATTTAGATTTTCATTTTGCTATTTATATTTTGATATCTAAAGTTCATATTACTAAATTTTGTTGTTTTATTGTTGAATATTCAACTATAATTATTTCTCATTTTCTAAAGTTGTTTCATTTATTTTTTAAATTAACTCATTTTATAATGATCTAATTTATTCAGATTATGTTTAATTTTCACTTTTTTCTGCCAATAAAGCAGCGTTTAAATTTTTATTTTCCTGTTGTAAATTCTATAATAATTGTTCTTTCTCCTCTAACTATTTTTGAATTTGTGATTTTTAATTTTGTATTTCTTTCACACTTTCTTATAGTTATTTCTCCCCTTCTCTTAAATGATTAACAAGTTCATTAAGTTAGACAATACTCTCATTTGAACTTTGATTCTGAGACTTATTGCTTTATAATTCTTAAGATTGTTTGAATAATTGCTATTCTGATTATTCATTTTTTATTTTGAGATAATTTGTTTACTATATATATTCATTTAATTCTTGATCTTTACTCTCTAATTATTACTCTAGAGCTTCAAATTTTTTATTCAAATTTGTCAATTGAATTCCTTGTCTTTAGTTATTAACTTATTCTTATTCAAGTTATGATGTTTAATTTTAAATTAATTTCTCTTGATTTTAAGAGATACTCATTTACGTTTCTAAACTTTCTTAAATCTGTTAATTCTTGATTGATAATTCCTAAATTTAATTTTTTAGTGTAGAATTTTCATCCTTAAGTTTTAAGGAATCAGCTTAAAGCTCTTAAATACTCGTTTAATTTTATCCAATTGTTTCTTAGGCTTATTCTAATGATAGTTTTAGATCATAGATTTGTGATTATAAAGATTCATTTGAATTTGCCAAATCTTTATTTTTCAAATCTGATTATTCTATACTTTAACTGCAAAACAGATTAATTTATTCTTGCTATTATGATTATAATTAAATTAAATTTTAATCTTTGGAAATAATTTGTTCTTATAACATTTGATTCTCTTAAAGTGTTAACTCATAATCATTATTCAAGTCTTTCAATTATTATTTAAGTCTTTCATTATCCTAACTATAATTTTCCATCTATTCTTTCGAGTTTTCGAATTCTAATTATAGTTCTAGGAGTTATTATTTAAGCTTATCGTTAATTTATTATTCTTCTTATAACTCATCATTTAAAGTAGTTAATAACGCTTGAGATTTTTTTACTTCATCAAACTATTCTTATAAGGTGTTCTTCTCTTACAAAGTCTTACTAAATTCAGATTTAATTTTGGTTAATTCTTATTACGTTTATAAGAATTATTCAGATTGTTATTTCAATTATTAATTGTCTGCTTTTAGTTTGCCTAAATCGGTTTATTATTGCTTATTTAAATCTTTCTATCTATTCAAGTCTAATTAGAATTATTTATTTTATGTCTTAAGTGCTTCTATCTCTTATTGAAGTTTTTAGGTTAATAATTTTTCCTGATCATACTTAGTAGATTTTGTTTAGGCTAATTATTTTTACATTTTTAAGTCTTCCTCTTTCTATTTTAACAGAGTATTGAGTGAGTTTAACTTTTATTTTGTTTCATTCAATTCAGCATCTTTAACATTGCTTTGTTCAATTGCTGTATTTAATGTTTATTATTGTGTTTTTTATTGTTATTATGATTATGCTAATTAAGTTTCTAATTATGAAATCTAATTTTGATAGTGATCAATTAATGCTTAATTTTGATTGTCCTTCTCTAAATTTTAATTAGTCTCTTCCAAAATTGAGTTTAAGTTATCAATTTATCCTTAAAGATTTTACATTTCATATTAATGTTCATCTTATTTAGATTATATTTGTTCTTGTAAATTAGTGTTCTATTTTTACATTTCAAAAAGTTGTTGATTGACATTATTTAATTCTTAGATCAAACTATCAATTTAGGATGAATAATCTTATTTTTAATTATTCATCAAATCTAAAGATTTTAGATACTGTTATTAAATAATGTTCAATAAAAACTACTTGAATTACCCTAAAGTATTTAAAATTTATTATTTTATAACTTCACTATTACATACGTCTTCCAATATAAACTTAAACACTTATTTATGCTTAATAAGCTACAATTATAATTGATTCTAAACTTGAGTTCTCTCTGTCAAAGATTATTCTTGACTCATTTCTTAAACTATTTCTTACATATATTCTTAATTCTTGTGAGGTTGTGATATGGCTTACTCCAATTAATCCATTAAAATTTATTCTAATCCATTAAGTTATGAGATATCATAGTGACCCATCATTTTCAGATTTTATAATTCTAACTTCATTCTTTTTAATTCTTGCACTACATTTTTCAGTGTTTTAAATGATTTTTGTTTAAGAGAACTATTTTCATCTTCTAATAAGGCAATTTTATTTTATAATGAATTGAATTATTCTATTACCTAAAGATATTACTATTCATTCTATTATTACTTTTTTAAGGTTTCTTCAAGATGCTTCTACTCTAATTATGATTGCACTTAATTAATTTCTTTTTATTTTTACTAAACAATTCGATTGCATTGCTCCTCTTATTATGCTAGTTATTATTTATAGGTTTAAATCTCTTTATTTAATTGTTGAATTTATTTTGAATATTCGAGAGCAGTGCCATTCACATGTTTGGCCTATTCATCTAAATCTTTGTATTTTCTTTCTTACTCGGTGATTCTCGATTGTAATATTTAGTTATGTGATTTAGATTCATTTAATTATTTTTGGTTATCCATTAACTTGATCAATTGATTATTCAATTTCTCTATCATGCTGTTCTTAAGTTGGATTTCCTGGATGTGTAATTGCTCACTATTTTGAAGTTATTCATTAAGAATTTTGAGTTGCGGCTCTAAATCAGATCTTTAATTTTAGATCTGGTTTTAGATTTCTTCTTTTTCTCTCTTGATTGTTTCCTTCTCTTATATTAATTACTAAATAGATTTCTTCTATTCCTCAACCTTAGATTATTAAGATCTATACTTTTTTTGCTAATTAATCATCATATCCATTCTTTTCTAACAGCTTTTTATACTTTTTGACTTTGTCTTCCAAAGTCTAGAATTATTTTTCCATGTATATAGCATAATCAATCACAGATTTTTCTTAAGTTTTATTCTCTTCAATTTGCTCTCCATTTTTTTGTTTTTCTCTAGCTTTTTTAAGTTCGTCTTCCTTGTGTTTGAGTGTCTGCAGAAGTTCTTTTATATGTTTTTTGAGTGACTAATTTTTAGAGTTCAATTCATCTGTTCCCAATTTCAATTCCTTAAAGCTTAAATTCAAAAAGTTGAGCTTAATTACTAGAACATAACACATACATCCTCAACTAATTGTTTGTTTTTTTCAGCCAATTGTTGCATTTCTATTTATGAAGATGATAAAATCTTAGGTTTCGGAGGCGATGTCTCTCTTGATTTATAGTCTGATTGCAACTAAGACAGTAATTCCTGATTTCTCAAATTAACTGTCTCCAGTAGATTATTCAATTTGTGTAGTCCTTGAGCCTTCATTTAAATTTTATTAATAAAAATATATTTTTCTTAGATTTCGTATTAATTTTTTCTTAATTATTTAAAGATTTTTATCTAAAAGGATCTTCTTCATTTTATTTAATTAGGCTTTGGGACATAAATCAATGACAAAGTTGATCATAAAATACCCAGAAAATTATTATAACTATTTTGAATTGAGATTGTATATTTTGATTAATGGAATGGTTTTATATTAAAATTAATTAAAGACTCTCTATTGTTCTAATAAAAACGGATTATTAATATTAAAATGTACAAACGTATGTTTCTTGTGTTGCTGTTAGTCAGCCTGTCGTTGGAATTTAAGACTTCAGTTAAAACATAAATAACTCCATTGGAAACTATTTTAGGAATTGATCCTTCTGGATGGACATGTGAAAGTCCATCATACAAGGAGTAACTGGGAGCTGAGCATGACATTGAATAATGGATTGATATAGTAAAGCATAAAGATGGTTTTGATGGTGATTTGCAAGTATTGGCAATGGTTAAGGCACTTGTGGACAAAGTATTAGCTTCTGTACATCATATTTCTGGAAATACTTTTGTACAAGTGAAACATATTCACCATTAATTGTCTAAACAATTTAAAAAGTTATCAGAAATTGAGTCATTATCATCCTGGTATGATATCAATGATATATTGGGTTATGTTGAAGTATTAAATAAAGCGAAAAGTAATTTAATTCATATTGATTTATTAGCTGACGAAGATAAAATACAATTGGCCACTATGATTGCATCCAAGATCTCAGAACTCATTCAATAAATCACTGAGATTTAATTGTAATTGAATTCCATACCAGTCGAAATAGATGATTTGTATGAATTATCAACTCGAGTTAATCAAAAAACCTCTGCATGTAAGGATGTCTGGGCACCATTTTTGGAAGCAGATGCTAAGGCCGAAGAAGAAGTCAAGAGAGCTGAACAAGAATAAGAAGCAGCAAGGTTGTAGGCAGAGGCCGAAGCAAAGTAATAAGCTGAATAAGCAGAAGAAGAGGAAAGAAGAAAACAAGAAGAAGCAAGGGAGTTGGAAGAGTTGAAAAACAGAGTAGAACTTACACCAGAGGAGGCAGAAGCATTAGATAAGGAGGCTCAGCATGAATTAGAATTAGCTGAGGAAGCTGAGATTGAAGCAAAGAAGGAGGTGGATGAGGCTAAAGCTGCTGAAAATTAAGCATAATTAGAGGCTGAGAAAGAAGAAAAGGAGGCTGAAGAAGCTGCATAAAGAGCAGAAGCTGCTGAATAGGCTTTGTAAGAGGCCTAAAAGGCTGAAGAAGAAGCATGTGTAGATGCAGAGGAGGCTGAACGAAGGTTGAAGGCTGCTTAAGAAGCTGCAGAAGAGGCTAAGAGAAAATTAGAAGAAGCAGAGAGATTGGCAGAAGAGGCTAGAAAAACTAAGGAATGTCAAGATGAACCACCTCTTGATGAACCAGTACATGAAGAATTTTATGAAGAGGAATTTGAATTAATATCAGAGGAAGAAGGTTGTACTGATGAAGCTTTGGAAGACTTGATTGATACTCTTATTGATGCAGCAACTTAACCAAGTGCTTATTAACCTGGATGTGGATATCCTGGATGTCAAGAATAACCAATTATTATTGTGGTTGAAGATGATGAGGATGAACCATAACCATAACCTAAACCAGAGCCATAACCTGAACCACAACCTGAACCAAAAGAAGAGGAAGAAGTTATTGTTGAAGAAGAAATTGAGACTGAACCAACACCTGATGACAATAAAACATTTGAAGAAGAATAGTAGGTTGAAGAGACAGTAGAAGAAATTGTTGAAGAGATTGTAGAGGAAATTTTTGAGGAAATAGTAGAGGAAATTGTCGAAGAGATTCCAGAAGAAGAAGATGATGATTTTGGTAGATTAGAATATCCAGTTGATCCTCCTGAGGAGATACAATATTTAATCTATAAATCAGATGATAAACATGTAAACTCTCATACTCAAGAATCATCAAAATGGGAAGTAGAAGTCAATCATGGACCTGAAACCAGAATCAAGGGATCCACAGAATATAGTTATGGATTATGGACATATTTCAGATATAATGGAGCTACAAAAATTTCAGAGAAGAAAGAAGTTCTAGCAGTTGGAGGTTTAAGTGGAGATGGTTCAAGTCGATTAGTCACACTCATCGGAGAAGGATTTTATAACTTTTAAGTATTTGATGGAGACTCTGTGACATAATAGTAAATAGATTATGGAAAATATTTGGATGCTGAATGGATCTATGTTTACTTTGGATACAAAGAAGGCAAAGCAAATGGTTATGTCTATTGGGCAAGGACTTAAGTGATCAAAAGTGTGACATTTACTGTGACATATCAAAAAATAGTCAATACTATCAAGTTTTCATCAGGATGGTGGACTGGTTACAAAGCCTTCAATGGAATCATAACTAATATTAGAGTTGTTTTGAATAAAGACTCCTTTATTGAAGATGATATTATTATGAAGAATGCTATAGAAACTGAATATCCTGTTCCAAGTGAAACAGATTTAGAGTATTTGGAAAACAAATATTATGATAAGGTTGAATATGAAGGATTAATCACTGAACCCAAATTCCATTGGGATTTGGATAGACACAGAGAATATTCATTTTCTACTTGGTTCAGATATGTTAGAAGAACAGATAAAGCTGATTAATTGATATTCAGATTGACATCCAATGAACCTGATTCTGGAGAAGTAGCCCATGGAGACAATGTGTTATCTTTATGGTAAACTGATGCAATTGACTATCAATTCAAAACATATACAGTTGAGAATTAGGATAAGTTCAGCAACATCGTAGAAACTGTTAAAATCAATCAGGAATCATAATAATTATGGACCTATGCATATTTTGGATACAACAATGAAGATTTGGAATTCTATATTGAATGGCCAGATAGTTCAGCAACTAAATCATTTAAAGGTTGGCATGTTGTGGCCAAATATTGGGCTTTGTACTTAGGTTAGGACTTTAAGTACAGTTTCCATGGCAAAACTGCCTATTCAACCTTAAGATTTGGAAAAGGGTCATGGGGTGTTCCAACAGAATTTGAAGAGTACAAAGTTGGTAAGAGTAAGTTATGGCCAGGAGTACAAATGAAAACTTATGAGTCTAAATGGTTGACACATACTAAGGAATCTGAATATGATAGTTTATTACATGAGGAACCAGAATGGGTTACTGATGGTGTCTATGAATATGGATTTGGAATGTGGACTAAATTCTTCATTACAAATCCCTCACGTATTTATGAAAAGCCAGATCGTATCTTGATTGCTAGATTGGGTTTTAGTGATAATGATTAGGCTGAATTTGCTGTTTATATAGGCAGAGGTGACTACGAATTTTGGGCTGGATCAATGAGACCTGTTTCCTACACTAAGAATTTGGATGGATATTGGAATTATATTTATTTCAGCTATTCGAAATTATAATAAATTGCAGTTGGTTATGTGAACTTCAACACATTGTAATAAATACAAAGAACTAAATTTGAGCCATTTGATGCTGATCCTGCTAATAATTATGCTCGTTTTTATGTTGGAAATTGGAAGAACAATTAATATGGATTTAATGGTAGAATGGCATCAGCTGTAATTCGTATGGGAAGAGGCTCATTTATTTATGAAATAGAGTAATACTAAACATGGATGGAACCTTATTCAGTACCAGTTGATGAAGAATTGGGAACTAAAGATTATGAGATATAAGGAGCAGACAATAAAGATGCCGAATCTTATGATACATTCCTGTATGATCATTAAGCAACTGAAACTCAACAATATTCAGTTTATGGATGGTTTAAATATTATGGTGATCTGTCTAATAGTGAAGCTTAAACAATTATCAGACTAACCAATAATGAAGTTGGTCATTTGAGTGATGCTTCCATATTAGGAGATAGAACATTGACTGCCATCTAATAAGGAGGTAATATGATATTTGGCACATATGACATTGGATTTATTGATAAGGATTACGAAGTCAATAGACAGACAGAAGTTGATCTTGGAGAATATAGAGGAATTTGGATGTACATCTGGGTAGGATATTCTAGATTTGATTAACAGACAGGATGGTTCTTGGGATTCCCAGATATTAGTAAAGGTGGAGTTATTAAAAAGACTCTCCACTTTTCACCAAAGTATCTAGCAGTATATTTCGGAAAGGATGGCATCAACAAGAACTTTATTGGTAAATCAAGACATGTTCATGCTTGTTATGGTACAACCTAATGTTGGCATTTTGTTAATAAGGTAGAAGCAGAGGAGAATTTGCCAGCATGGATCCCATATAAATTGAATAATAAATTTGAATTCTTTGTTGAAAAAGATCAAGATGCTCTAATTGTGGCCAAGGATGGCAATGCAGCAATTGATGTAGAGTTTACTGAGACCAATTTCCCAGGTTCTGATATCGAAGCCATTTATGAATATGGTATAGGATTATGGACAAGATGGTTGATGAATTATCCATTCATTTTGTTAGAGAAAGCTGATTCACATTCAATCTTTAGATTTACTACTAATGCATAATATGAGGATGCTTAATAAAATGGTGATAGAACTGTATCAGCCTTTGTTGGAAGAGGAGAATATAAGTTTAGTACATATGATGCTGTCCTTGATAAGAATGATATAAGTATAGGTAGCAAGTTTGATAAAGAGTTGGAAGGATATTGGAATTTCGTTTATTTCTGCTATAAAAGAATTCCCACTAATCCTAAAGCAATAGGATATGTGTTCTTGTCGAATGCCAATGTAGTAAAGAGAGTGGAAATAGATAATGCTAAGCACTGGTTACTAAGAAATTATGCTAGATTAGTAGTTGGCAAGAAAGAGTTTGGTCATTCTGCATTCCAAGGAAAATTGTTTGATCCTAGAGTCTTCTTAGGTAAAGGCAGTTACATTGAGACTAGTGAAGACCTTATTAATGGTTTGATTCCAAAGTTTAGAGCATTCCCTCCTTATAAGGAAAAGTAGGATAATGAGCCTGTTCAAGTGGAGAAAACTAAGATTACTGCAAGAGTATTCAAATAGTATGAGGAGAAATACAGTGGTGTATTTGAGTACAGTGTATATGGATTTGCTAAAGGGAATAAATTAAGGAATGTCACAGACTGGACTACTCTAGTAAGAGTCACACAAAATACACCAGATATTTAGAAGGACAACGAGAATGCTGGAGACAGAACTCTTTCAATATTCGCTGACAAAGGCAAATGGATCTATAGTACTTATGATTACGGGGATATTGAAGTTGCTGATGACGACGATGGAGCAAGTAAGAATTTATTTAGATTTTATAGTCATCCACTAATTTGATATGAATAAACAATGGGGCAAATGGACATATTTCTATTTTGGCTATTCATTTAAATTGAAATAGGCATATGCCTACATCAGATTCATTGATTAAACTGAAAATTCATTCTTGTTCGAAGAGGTTTACCACTTTGTTCCTAATTATTTGAGTGTGTTCTTCGCAGAAGATGGCTATGGAAAGATGTTCGATGTATTATATGTTTTAACAATTCTTTTAGGGTGAAGCCTTTGATTGGTATTTGGGCATTGGAGATGGAGCATTTACAACCACACCAGATCCTAGACAATGGCCAGTTGATCCTGCCCCACCTCCTGATAGAATTCTATCGGCACTTTTAGCAAATCAAGGTTTCAATTCAGGAAGAATAGTAAAAGCTTAAACATTCTTATAATTGGAAGGTACTATAAATTTAGTTGAGATCAAACAAGATGAATGATTTATTTTATTTCATTCTTTTAATCAATTTTAATGATATGTTATTTTCAACATCATGGTGTTGAATAAATAAATAAATAAATAAATAAATAAAAGCTCATTACACAGAGCTTTTGCTTAAAACTTAAGCGGTACAACTTTGAGGGTTATACACCAAAGAATGATATGAAAATCTCTCAGATTACTCAATACCTTATGCAATATTGGCAATCATATTGAGCAGAACCAGTGCAAAATCAATGTAGAATAATACATGACCAACATTGTACTTCTTAATCACATAATATCCTAAATTAGTGAAAATCAACACTCCAATAGCCTAAGATGAATATGTATTAATACTCCGATTCCATAAAAGAAGAATTGATAGCCAACTGGTAAGGTCAGATTCTGATATTCGCCCACCACAAATGAAATGAATACTTGCAAACAAATGATGAAATATCCATAATTTGCTGTTGCTCCAGCAGCTCCAGCCACTAGGCCAAATTCCATCATAGTTACAAACATAGTTAAGCCAGCTGCCATTCCCAGGAATCCAGCTATAAATCCTGTGGCCCATCCTGCACCATAGATCATAAAGAATCTAGATATTGGGGTGAAATAACGTTCGTTCATGTTGAAATTCACCGTATTTTTTAGCAGTTCTTTTTTTCTCATATAGAATAACACCCACACTGTTATTATGAGGTTTGCTCCAAATAAGAGAATCATCATGTAAAAGTTCCATGGCTCACAAGCAGAATATTTACTGTCCGCATCTTGGTCGTTGGGGTAGAAATATGGCGATGTTTGATAGGAGGTTGTCCTTAATAAAATTATTAATTCATTGACTGCGAAGTTCCCAAAAGCCAAGAGGATTGGCACCAAAGGAAATCTAGAACATGATTCTTCTTGGAGCTATTTGAATAATTCAGCCATTCTTTGTTCTTCAATTATGTTGCCCTTGATCTACTACTCTATTGTGATAATCGAGGATTGCTGCATTTCGTTGTTCACTTCTTTGTCGTGTTCCACTTTTTGTTCAGATTTTGCGAAATATAATAGCACTGGGCAAATTATCAAGAAAAAAAGCATTTATAGAGTCAACAAAGGTAAAAGTGGTAAATAGTTTGCCAACTCCATTCCTACTTGCATCGAAATTGGTATTCCCAAGGCATAAACCAATCCTATCTCGAAATTAACTAAAGGGCGTTCTGGAGTGTCGGGATGACTGCAAACATAGAATAATATTTAAATACCTTTAAAAAAAGATAATGACTTGATTCACCAATTGTGCACCGAACATTAGACACGCAGTGATATCTCCAGAGGTGGAGGAATTAAAATTTAGAATGGCCTCTAAAAAAGGGCGTTTGACAACACCGCCTAATGAACTTAAAAATATAATAACCTCCCAATGCTCCAAGACTGCCAATTCCGATGATGGGGATAATCAAAATGTACACGATGATAGAAACTGCATTCGGATATAAAACTCCCTCTCTGCAGCAGCCTACCTGTCCAGTGGGTTTGCCTGAGACAAGTAAGCTATTGCATGCGGAGAACTGCCCACAAGTCGAGCTCTAACAATTGATTGTTCCCCTCCCTTGAAACAATGAGTATTGATCGTTTTGGCACGACAATATTGAAGACATTATAAAAATATTTACAAAATGTTTTTCGAGAAATAAGAACATAAGAACTTACTAACTTAACTGAAATATACATTAGTGCATCGAAGTTAATGCACCACAAGACAGAACAGGCTCACTTCCTCGATGATAATAGTAATCTTACCATCCATTTCAAATCCAGAGAGATTTTACATTTGGAACACCTATTGTGCAAAATGAAACTTATTTTAAATAAATTGAAATAAATAAATCTTTCAATTATCTAATACATAATTTCCGCATGTTGAAGGCTGTTACTCCAATGAACGAAAACCATCCCGATAACCATTCTCGATTCCCCATACAATATTACCAATTATATTTAAAACAACAATTGCAAAGTCAATATAAAAAATTATATGTCCAATATTATATCTCTATAACAATCGATAACCGTAATTTGTGAACACGAGAACCGCAATAACCTATCAAATCTCATTGAATTCCTTACTCCCAAAGCATAGAAAAAGAATTGATCTCCCACACCCAATCCTTAACTCTAGGAAGCACCAACAAGGAAGTTCGTAAACACTTAAATGCAAATCAAGAAATAGCAATAATTGGCAGTTGCTCCTGCCACTGCTGCAATCAATTTAAATTGGACCATTGTAACTACCATTGTTAATCCAGCTGCCATTCCCACAAAACCAGCTACAAATCCTGTTAAAAACCCAGCTAAATATACAAAAAAGAATCTTCTTATTGGGGTGAAGTAGCGTTCATTAGGATAAAAGTTAACTGTGTTTTTCAACAATTCCTTCTTCCTCATAAAAAAATAAACACAACTTGTTATCAAGAAGTTCACTCCTGCCAGTAATAGAACCATATAAAAATTCCAAGGTTCACAAGGACCTTTATCTCTATTTTTATTATTTATATCTCCATCTGGAAAGAAATATGGGGAATATTGGTATGGAGAAGATCTCAGCAGTAATAAAAGCTAACAATTTATAATTGCAATATATACTTCATTAACAACGAAGTTCCCCAAAGTTATTAGAATTGGTACAAGGGGAAATCTTTAACATTGTTCAGCATAAAGCTATTTATATATCTTAGCTTAACTTTCAGTGTATTCATTTTGATTTTATATCTGCACCTAGGACATGGTCAGAAGTGCTGTTTCCTTAGCTAAATCACTGTTCTGATCCTTTAGATCTTCTAATTCATTTTGTCTCCTTGCATAATATATCAAAACAGGGGATATGGCTATAAAAAAAAGGATTTAAAATGATAATAATGGCAGTAACGGTAGAAAGTTTGCTAAATCACTTCCTAAGCACAAACTAACCGGAATAGCTAAAGTATATATAATAGCTATATCATAATTAATAACGGGTCGTTCTTGTACGTCGGGATGACTATTTTTATAATCTGCCATCTTTACTTTTAGAGGAATATGAACACCATATTCACGATTTGTGCACTGATCATGAGACAGGCGGTAATATCTCCTGAGATACTAGCATCGAAATTCAGAATAGTTTAGAGGAATGGACGTTTTACAATCCCTCCTTTTAGGAATATAATTTATAAAGATGTACCTCCCAGAGCTCCCAAACTTGCTATTCCGATTACAGGGACAATCAACATGTAGACAAAAACAGTCACAAAGTTTGGTTCTAAAATTTTGATACGGCAACACCCTGTTGTCTCTATGAATTTATCATTTAGAACAGTTAGGCATTTGTTGTATTGACCACAACCATTTACAGTGCATCCCAAGCCTCCATTGAACAAATTAAACTTTGGATCTGAACAAGACAGTGGCCTACTCATTGCAAATAATTAAATTATAGAATCAAGTGAAAACCTTATATATTTACTTTTAATTCAATTAAAGTTTACGTTTGTAGCAATCAATATAAAATATTATAAAGTTTGATTCAATTTTATAATCAATATTCTAAAAATCAAAACCTTTGTTTTTTTTATATAATTGTATAGACACTACTAATTTAGCTAATGACAATAGATTCAATAGATTGATTGGATTATCAATTATTTTTTTAAGTATTGATTAGAGAAAATGAACTGAGATACATAATACATTATAAATAATATAATCAAATAAAAAAATAATTTAATAATTATAAGAGATCCTTATTTGTTTATTTTTTAAGAATTAAGTATATTACTTATTACTCTTACCTAAAATATTCCATCTCCGATCAATAATTTAACTTTATGTTCATTTTGTTCTATTTTATTATTAGGTTTTTTATTAAATCATAAGGGTTATGACACATCTTTTCAGGGTTATTTAAGTTCTAAAGATTTGTCAATTTTAGTTAATCTATGAAAGTAGTATCAAAAAATAGTTCGTTTTTTTACTTAAACTTAAATCTATTTTCTGTTTAAAAAATAAAAATACTTGTACTAAACATACAAACTTTAAATAATACTCATGATAGTCCCTGAAGGAATTCCTCGATATAGAGTCTTCAAAAGTAGGTGGTTAGTACTGTTTGCCTTCTGCTTTTTTACGTAAAATAATTTCATAATAATAGATTTACAAATGCTTTTGGATTTGTTCAATACTCTCCCATTTTAACTCTTGCATCTGAATATTATGGAGTTTAGGATGAAGATATAGTTTGGTTTAGCAATTGTTACTATCTCTCGTACTTTGCAGTATGTCCTTTTACAATAAAACCTCTAGAAAAGAGATTAGACTTATCATTAATCTTCGCCTCTTTGATAACAATGATAGGTACAAATTATATAAAAACAAGATAGGCTAATGGATGATATATATTTGTAAATAGTAGTACTCAGTTGCTCTGATTGGATTTATATTGATTGGTCTGGGTTAAACATTTACTTTAGCAGCACCTGCATGTAATAAATCTATAGTAAGTACTAGTTATCTCTGACCGTTGGTTTCCCATTGAAGAACGTACTTTATCAACGAGTTTGGGGAGCTTCTTTAACTTAGTTGGATTAAATTTCTCAATTGTTTATGCTTCAGTTTCATTTAAAAGTACTTATGATTATGACGGAATAAAAAATAAGATTGAATAAATGAACCTTTTATTTTCCATTTTAGCCACATGCTCATTGATTTTTTGTGTTTTGATGTTAAGAAATAAACCTTAATTTCCACCATCGAAGTCAGCGGTATCAGTATTTGTAATGAAAAGATATTTGACAAAATGTAAATTATCCCATCCTTCAAGTCAGCTTTTAGTAGTTTTGAATCAACAATGGATTTATTGGCCTTCTCAATTTTTATCGGTGTATCTTGGGCATATATGGTTGTGATAGCTATCCTATTGGTTCCTTTCAACTACACAATTGAGCAAATCGGTTATGTGAGTATAGTCTATGCGGCAACAGGAACGATTGGAGGGACAGTTGCTAGCATTTACATGGACCATTAAGCCAAGAATCATCAATAACCTAACTACGATTATTTGATTAAAACTTTCCTTACAATCGGAGTCTTCGGAATATTGATAAAATCCCTAATCATTAACTATGTTAGTGATATTGTTATAGTGATACTATCAGGAATCATAGGATTGGGGCTGAATTCCTTTCTTCCCTTAGCCTTACAGTGCTATATAGAAAAACTATTTCCATCATTTGAATTGGTTCTCACAACCATCATAATGCAAATGTCAAATGTATATTGTTAATACTCATTATTTGTTTAGCTCCTAGGGTTCGTTTTGAATTACATTCTAATCTTAGACGTATTCCTAGATGTAGGATTGTATGTGATTTTGATCGGATTGAGTCCCTTTTACATTTACTTGATCTTCTTTTACAAGACTAAATTTAAGAGATTGTAAATAGAATAGGAACTTGAGCTGCATACAATGTGATTTTGAAAACTATTAATCATAGATTGAAATTAATATAATTATAAATTAATGGCTGAAGATTAAGATATATGGGAATGTCTCTTTGACTATTTAAATCAGGCACAAGACAAAGCTCAAAATGATGATTCTGAAATAGTTTCCTATTCTAAAGGAATACCTAATGTTGCAATCGATCCATTATCTATTGGAGAATAATACCCCAGAGTAGAGATTGCAACGAGAATGCTTGATGGAATGTATATTATCAATGATATCAGTTAGAATTCCATCGTCCTATAAAATGTAGTCTTAGAAAATGGTCAAATTTCAAGAATTTAGAGATGAATTAATAGACGAGATAGATGAATTTTATTAAGAAGATCAACTTGAAGACATAAGACAAATATATCTCTAATCCAATCTAAAGCAAAGGGATTACGAATTCACCAATATATTACCATTTATGCAAGATGAATTAGCATTAAATCCGGGAATTGAGACAGTGCTTTATACCAATCATGATATGTTTAGTGGCGAAATTGAAAGTGTAAGTTCTGCTTATCTCCACACTGATTTGAAATCCTTTAGCACCACCAATATCATCAATAGAGGTCAACTAATAAAGGATAAGAGGGGTCCAGAAAAGGTAGAACTTGGAGATAAATTACTTTCATTAGAGAAATTAGAGTAATAGATCCAAGGCTAGGCAGATACTATTTTTGCTTAAAGTCAATAAATACAATAGGAAAGAGATATTAGAAGACAGGAGAGAGTAGTTGAATATTAATAAAGAATTGAATATATAGATGACAAATTCGTTAAGGATTAGATGCAATCTATTTTACACACCTTCCCTAGTCAAAGCGATCCTAAATTCAATACAGTTTGGTCTCTCTTTATCGATGAATAAAAAGAAGAATAATAGCCCATCTAATAATAAAAACCATAGCAAATTGAGACTCTTGAAGATTTAGAGTTCCAAGAAAATGCTATTGTTTCAGAATCTGATATACAAATGTTGTCTACACTCACTGAACTCTAACGACAAGCCAGAGAAACTGCTAAAATCAATAATATCGCTAATGATGCTGATGATGAAGAAATCAAGGAGGAATAGAACACTATTGTTAAAGCTAAATAGGTTGTGGATTTCAATTAGATTGATAATGAACCCACATTTATAGACTAGATGTATTATGCTGAAAAGGCAGAACCAGAAATTTAAGAATAGGATCCTGAAATTAGAAAATAGATACAGGATGCCTTATAAGTTAAATCAAAATTCAGAATCATTAAAGTTTAAGACGTCATTAATAATTCCAGCAAATTAATTGAAGATCGGGATTATAAATTTGCTGTTGAGGATGAAACAGACATGTCCAATTTTTATGATCAATTGCCAAAAGCCAAAATGGCTAAACAGTTCTAATTTGAATTAGATGATTTTTAAAAGAGATCCATATTGCATCTTGAAAAAAAAGAGTCCGTTTTTGTTTGTGCTCACACTTCTGCTGGTAAGACTGTCATTGCTGAGTATGCAATTGCATTAGCATTTAAACATAATAGAAGAGCATTATATACATCACCAATTAAGGCTTTAAGTAATCAGAAATTTAGAGAATTCGACCAGAAGTTTGGTAATACAGGAGTAGTTACAGGAGATGTTTCAATTAATCCAGGAGTATAATTGTTATTAGATATTAGGCACCGTGTTTGATTTTAACAACAGAAATATTAAGAAATATGTTATATAGAGGGGCAGAATTGATTCGTGATATAGAGTGGGTCATTTTTGATGAAGTCCATTACGTAAACGATTAGGAAAGAGGTATGGTATGGGAAGAAACAATTATCATGTTACCACAACATATAGGAATTATCATGTTGTCTGCAACAGTTCCAAATTATATGGATTTTGCTAATTGGGTTGGAAGAACAAGGAAGTAAAAAGTGTTCGTGATGAAAACCTTCACCAGACCTGTTCCTTTAGAACACCATATATTTCTCTTTGACAAATTTCATACCATTAAAGAAAGAGATGGAGACTTTCTGGCTTAAGAATACAATGGTCTAAAAGTAATTGATTGATTAAACATTAATAGAAAAAAATAAAGGAAATCGAAGATGAAAAGAAAGGATTGAAGGAACGAATTAAGAAAAATATGGATGAAAAGAAGGATGATGAACTTTATAAGAATACCAATAAGTCAATGAGATAAAAGTTAACTCAAAAATAGATCAAATCCAAATTTATCCAAAATATATCAGCTGCCAATATGAAATAAAAGGATGAGAAGAGAGCTATGACTTAGTTGATTAGATTGTGTGAGAAAAAGGATTTGTTGCCTTGTGTCATCTTCGTGTTCTCAAGAAAAAAAATAAATGAATTGGCTGAATCTATTACTAAATAAAATAGCTTAAAATTGATTGATCATAAAACTGAGGCTCGCATTATTGGATTTTTTGATTAGGCTTTGCTTAAATTGAAATCTTAAGATAGATAATCACCACAATTAATCAGATTGAGAGAACTATTAAGATTTGGCATTGCAATACATCATGGACATCTCTTGCCTATTGCCAAAGAAATAGTTGAAATTCTATTCTCAGAAGGACTAATCAAAGTGTTGTTTGCTACAGAAACCTTTGCTATGGGTATTAATATGCCCACCAAGACTGTTATTTTCCATTCCGTTGAGAAGTTTGATGGATCCAATACCAAAAGAATGTTGCATTCTAGTGAGTACACTTAAATGAGTGGCAGAGCTGGAAGAAGAGGAATCGATGAAAAAGGAAATGTGATCATTTACATCAAAGATGCATAGAACTTACCTGATGAATTAAGAATGAAGCAAATGGTTGACTCCAAAGGATTATAATTAGATAGTAAGTTCAAAATCACTTATAGCATTATTCTAAATCTATTGACTAGTAAAGACATCGATGCAACTGAAATGATGAAGAGATCCTTTCATGAAAATTATAGATTTGTATAATTGCCAAAATAGATGCTGAGTTTAGAAAGATTAAAAAAGGAATATATCAATACTTCTCTGATTTAATGTCCTTATCAAAAAGGATTGAGATCAGGAGTATCCAAGTCATTGATTGAAGAATATGTGGAAATCTAAAAGAATTATCGATTCTCTTAGATTGGCTTCATTGAATAAGCCATTACTTAGAGTAAAACCAATATCACTTTCCCCAGATTTGTTTTATTTTCTGATCATTTTGGTGAAATAAACTTGGGAGTTGCTCTCTCTTAAGACTACTTAAACGATGACATCTATGATTAAAACTACGTTCTCAGACCTTCAGAGATAAGTACATTATCAATTATATAATAGCATAATTTAATTTTAGTATTTTAACAATCCATTCTGGAAATGAAGATGAGAAACAGCAAAGGAGGTATAAGAAAATTTACTTACAATATTAAACATAATTCTTAGAAAAAAAGAAAGAAAAGCAAAGAAACAATTAACTGAAATCTAATAGGGAATTTTATTATATCATTAATAATGTAACCGAAGAGAGCATTATAGACTTTTTGGATGATCAAATTAAGACCTCGAACAAAACTAACTTTTTAAATATTGAAGTCTATTATGAAGATTATGCCACTTAATTGTTGGAAAAACAATAACAATTTTAAGACATGAAGCAGATGTTACAATACATATATACTCCTTAATAATAAAACAATAATAAAAAACGATAGGCTGTGCTTACTAAATTTAAATATAAATTCAAATCTAATAAACAATAAAATGATGAGGAAAATATTGAATAGTTCAAATTCAGAGAAGAATAATTGAATGAATTGATTAATCAATAATGTCAATTTTGTGACTTAAAAGATAAACATTTATAACAATTGCAACTCAAAGAGAAATTGAAGAATGATATGCTTGACATCAAAAAAAAGATTTAAGGAAATGATAATTAAAGTTAAAGTGATTTCAATAATAAATTGAATGCCTTAAAATTATTAGGCTATGTAGACTAAGCAGGATTACCTCTAATTAAAGCTAGAATTGCTCGAGAATTGATGGATTAGAGTTCCATTTACATTTGTGAAGTGCTTGTAGATAATATCATGGAAACTCTAAAACCTAGTGAAATAGCTGCATTGATGGCAGCCTTTGTCTGTCAAGATAGAAGAAAATTCGATGAGGAATTCGATGAAAGTAACATTGAAGTTATGCTCCATAAAAAATTTGATGAGATTTCCCTTGAATTAAGTGGAGCTATTATAGCTACATATGTCTTGATCAAAAAGACCATTGAAGAAGAAAGTACATTATTAAATTGTAATATTTAGTGAAAATGGACGCAGTGGATTCAAAAGACTCAACCGAACATATAAAAAACGTTCTCAATTTTAATTTAACTCAAGTGTAAGTGTCAAACCCTATATTTTTAGTATCTATTTGTGGGCTTAGGGTTAATCATTTGTAGATGTTTGCTTATAAACTGATATAGAGGAGGGTTCCATTGTTAGAACAATCTAGAGATTAGAGAATATGCTTAGAGGTGTAATTAATGCATTTAGAGTTATGGGAAATTTGAAAATGGTAGATAAGGTTGAAAAAGCTTGTTTATTAATTAAAAAAGATATCGTCTTTGCTGAAAGTCTATACTTTGACTCAAATGCAAAAATTAAAGAGAAAAATTGAGACATATTAAATAAATAGTATTTTTAAATCCATCATCATTTTGTCATGGAAGTGCTAGTAAATGAATAGGATGACTGAATTCCTTATCCTTTTACTTGGTTCAGATTTATAGCTATAATCTTAATGAAATCTTACAGTTATACTTTGCTGGTTTATGAAACAAATAGTTAAAGTCTTTCCCAGCAGATTTTTAATGAATATCCTTTCTCTCCTCATCTCTTCGATTAAGAGCTTTTATTAAAATGATAGATACGTATTTTAAGCAAAGCCGCTAATTAATTGGCATTAAATAATTGGACTTGAGGTATATACGGTTTGTGGTAGTAACTTTTTGAGCTACTTATAAGCAGAGCTGCCTATTATTAGGATAATGGGGTTTCACATTATTTAATTGGAGAACCATTACTATCAGTTTGCTTTTTTTTTTGTTATGTATGGGAATTATTCATAATTTCTTTGCCTAATTCAATTGTTGTCTTAGATCTTTTATTCTAAATTTAAATAGGGGGATCATAGCCATTTAATTATTTCTCTTAGATCAATAATGATAATAAATGTTAAACCTTTTTAATTTGACTATCATAACTTTACAATTCTTATCTTATCTCCATATTGTCCTTCTTATAATTTTCATTATCAGATTTTAATTGCTGTAATTCCTCTTTTGTTTAATTGTATGTGTCTAAATTTTCATAATAAATTACTTTGAATTTCTTGGATTTCCTTTTCTTAACAATTTACTTTTAGATCTAATTCTTTTAGTTTCTCTTTAACAATTCTCAAATTCTCATGAATCTCTTCTTCTCCTGAATGATTCCCTATGCGTGAATCGACTTACTAAATTGATATTTTGTATTATTATGATTCTAGCTGTTAAGAGGTCAAAAATGATCCAAACTAACTCTTCTTATTGATTTGGTTAGAAGACTCTGAGATATTATTATTTTTACATGAATTCTAGATGAGCTTACTATTTACAACAGACTTTTCATTATTCTCTTCCTCTGTTAACATTGGGTTTTATGAACATTCGAAATCGCACTCTGATTCTTCTAAACGTATCAATTATTCTTATTCAAAATTCGAGACATGACTATTGCTTAGAGGATTGTTAATTTGAGAATCTGAATCGTTCATAATATACTATAATTATTTATTGAAACAAAAATAGTAATAGTCAACATCTTAATCACAAATAATTTGATTTCATTTGAGAATTATCTATAATACTAATCTCACTAATACCTACTAGAAATTTTATGAAAACTATATACTCATTTAAATATTGATTTGAATGTTATATTAGTTGGATATAAAATAATTATTTTTAAGCGATCAGAATAATTATTGATTGAAAATTATGTACATAAAATAATTACCTCAAAATTAATTAGGAGATACATGCTAGGTAATATAATAACCAACTTTAGGATATTTTTCACCCAAGTATGTTCTAGCGAAGAAAATTTCAATTAATTATACTAAATTAAATAGGCAGATATAAACATAATAAATAATTCAGCCTGAAGTTTCTTATATTCTCAATTCCAAGTAGAGCCAATCATCAATATCCTTCTCTTATTAATAAAGTTTTTATATCGTTTATGAAAATGAATTTGTAATTAATTTATTTCCACCATAAAACAAAAAAAGTGATTCTTTTTTTCCAATATATTGTGAGAATCGTTGATTAAATTTATCGAATATTTATTAGACTGATATTTGTTCATGTACTAAAATTTTTTTAATTTACAAATCTGCTTTAGGTATTTATTTTTTTTCAGCATCCTGTATATATATTTCAAGAATTATAGGTATCATTTTTTCATACCTTTCAATTAGACGAAAGGATTGTTCCTATCTTTATTTGAATGAATTTTAAGTTTTAAATTAGAATTTCATTTAAATTAACTATTATTCTTTATTATTTTTTTAAATTGAAATGAATTTTAATAATAGAATTATATATCAGAAAATACCATAATAATATTAAAAATTATATTCATATCAACATTTAATTACTCAAACAACTTCATTTTTATATCTAGGATAATCATTTCTAATAAATTGATAAATTATTCCTAGCCTGAAATTAGGACCTATACATAAGTTCAAAGATATTGTTAGCTATTTTTTGGCTCTAAAAGTGTTAATATTATTTTAAAGAATTGACTAAATAAGTAAACTTAATTTTTCTGTCCTTCGAAAAGCATTTTGACTATGCCATATGAATATTAAAATAATGGAATTTATTTATACCAACATAGTTTTAAAATCAAGTTAGCGCTTTGATTATATTAGATTTATCTTTTTATTTTATTTTACATTACAAATCATGATTTAAAGAAAGAGTTATAAGAATAATATATTTGAGCTAATTTCATAATAATTTCAAGATTTTAAGATTATCCAATCTAATATTATCACCTAAAAGTGAGATTTACACTTTTTTTTTACAACATATGACAAAAATAAACTTGACCGATTTTTAATCGTGTCTTATTATTATTAATATATTTTATAATAAAGGGTCAAATTCTTCCTTTTTATTTTAAAAGAGGCAATTTAGGCTAGCTTTCAGATTTATGTTTTAATTTATATATCGTTGAATTTGGTAAAGGAATTTCTTTGTCTTCAGTATATCCCCATTTTGGACTCTATAACTTTGTGTCAAATTCATTCAAAGCTTTGTGTAGCTTGCTCGCTTTAAGGTTTTAAGGTTTTTTCACATCATCAACTAAAAGATAAGCCAAATAATACAATTCTTATAAGCATTAATCCTATCAAATTAGGATTTTAACTTCTTGGGACTAGTCTTCTCTTTTTCTTTAGTATGTTTTTTGGACTATTTCTTGCTTTCATAGATGCTTTTTGCATTAGCAGATTCTGCTGAAGATGAACGATAAGACTTTTTGATATCTTCATCTTCCATCATCCATTTGAAATGTTATTCATTTGATATTTTGATATTCCGATCTCCTTCACGATTAATAGCATCATATATTTTCTATTCATATGTGTCCATTTCCTCAACCACTCCATCTTCTCCATCATCATACTACTTTTTATTTTTTTATTATAAACCATCCACCATTGTTTGATAGTCCCTCTTACTCATTCTATCAAGAATCTTGTACTCTCCTCCTTCTTTCACATACCCATTGTCAAAAATGATATTCGTACCTTGTTTAGACTAGTATAACTATTCATAAAACCTTCATGGCTTCAATTAAAGGAGGTTATTTAGGATATTCAACAGCTGCAGCCTTTTCTAATTTTCTATTTTCGTCATCTCCTTTTGCAAATGCTTCCTTAACTGGTTTGATTTCAGGTTGTGAGTTCACTTCCCTCATGACTTTCTAAGGTTGATTAGTTTTCGTCTCTGGTTAGAGAATTTCATTAATCTGTAAGTCTATGGGCCTATTATATATTGAAGGTTTGTACTTTGTTGTAAGAAACACCACTTAACCATCATAATCATAAGTGTACTACTTATTTTTTAATTATTTCAACTGTTCCTTCTTTTTCTCATCTTATTCAATTTGCTCTTCTTTTATTTTACGCATTCTTTCGTTTTCTTTCTACTTGTCCAATTCTTAATATTCTCTCTATTCACGAAGTCTTTCTATAATGGCATCAGGAGTTGGAGGCTTTTTAGTCTCTGGCATCTTAATTAGGTTAGGCTTGTATTCTTCTTGAATAGTGGATTAGAGAGTTGTCATCTATTGTGAAGAACCACCCAATTTATTTATAAGTTTCATTTTGCTTACAGAATTTTAGAACTTCGCAATTGAATTTCTGGAGAACCTGGATGAAGATTGACTTCTTTGGGATCTAGCATCATCAAGTGTGTCTTATCCTGTTGATGGTGGTTATGGTTTCACAATCTTTACCCCCTTGGCAGTCATATTATCGATTGTTTTAAAATGCTACAACATTTTATATAATTAAGTACAGGCTCGTCCTCATCGATCCATTTATTCAAAATAGCATATTTAGATTCACCATGATCAAATGGCTTTTATTGTTATTTATTTTACATACTAAGAATTCCTATTATACAACTCCACACTGCCAATTCGCTATCACTTCACAATTATATCCAGGTTCTTTCTCACATAAGTAATGCTCATAAAGATTTTATCCGCATTTTATTATTAAATAATCGACAGTTGGATTTACAATCTCTACAGTCTCAAAATTTTACATTAAATTTGTTAAAGTATTAAATATATTAAATAATAATTATATAAATTCTATACTTTTCATTTCTTTTCTTATGATTCCTATTTTGTATTGGACTATTGCCTCTACAAAGGGTACTATTGCAAAATACTGGTTATTTATAAATTTGCATAAGTTATATATCTAATAATCAAGATTTATTAATTACATATTAAATGAAGATAAGGTGAAATATACATATCACAAATATTAAGATAAAGTTACACACACACTATTATATTAATCATAATATTGATTCCCTATATTTTGAAAATTTAATTAAAAATTTCTTATGATTTAGAATTTTCTATTGCTCAGATATTATTTATTAAGAAATTCAGAAAAATGAAATTAAATAATTCCAGTTGACATCCGCTTTCTTTACTGAGATTCAACAATTTGAATCTTAATTTTATCGAATTTAATCAGTCTAGTTGAGTGATTCCCAATTCTTGTTTTGATAATTTAGTTTTTTAATAGGATATTATAAATATTTAGAATTAGGTATCAATTTATAAAAATGAATAATGTAATTTTTTATTGGAGAATTATTTTATCAAAAAATCAATTAGATATTTTGAGATTATTATAATATATTCTCCTATAAATGGTGATATAATTGATTATATTAAGTTTTATGTTTAGTTACTAATTTTAATTATTAAGTAATGATAATCTAAGTATATAAAGATTTAGTAGCAACTAAATATTTGATTAATTTTATTTCAAATCTCAAATTGATATTGGAATGTCAGTATCGTAAGAACAAAAGATTACATCCACCTCCAATCTCAAGGAAGAATAAATCCCCTAAAAAAGGCAGTGCCAATTATCAAATTTACTAAGAAGAAAAGATTATAGATCAGTTGTAAGAATTTTACAAACTGATAACAAATCAAGGTTAGGTCATATTCCTATGCTTTAGAACAAACTATCAAAAGCTGAAATACGAAAACTAAATATATCATGTTGGCTAAAATCTTTGCATAAGAGGAGACAACAGATCTATTTATGTGGCTAAACTCATTAAGATTGTTAAACTGTACGATGATGAAGATAATTGCTTACCTTTCATCAAAGTGCGATGGTTTCGTAGGAAGACTGAGCTGACGGGTTTATCGAAAGATTGTTTAGATTGCATTTCTGAAAATGAAGTCTTTAAAACAAATGAATTTGACTATATAGAAATAGAGAGCATTGTAGGACTGGCTACAATTCTGAGTTTCGAAGAATATGATCAAATAGAAGAGCTATATGATAATGTATTCTTTACAAGAGCTCAATATGTAAATGAAAAGTTATTGCCACCTTTCCAACAATGGAAAAAGGTTTGTATTTGTAAGAAATCAGCTAATCCTGATTTAAAGTAACTATACATTATGACGATAGGTATATTTTCTGCGACCTGTGCTAACGATGGTTTCATTTGAAATGCGTAGGATTAAGTTAGGATCAAGCAGAGAAAATAAATAAATATATATGCCCTGAATGTAAGAACTGAAATTTAGTTGATATTTGATATTTATATACATATTCAATTGACTGATCTGTTAAATAATAATATTGAGTATCTTAATTCAGTTTCTAAATTTTTATAATTATAATGAGGTTTTATGTCTTCCTTCTAATATTCTTTGTATTCTTCTTTGCAAGTATAATAATGCAGGTTCAATAAAACTTCAACGGCAATAAACAGTAAGATTGCCTGAAATGCTCTGTAAGGGAATTAATCTTTTTCCTCTAAATCATCAAATTTGCTTTTAAAAAGAAATTTAATATATTCTAAAAAATTGAATTTATCTATGTCGATTAAAACCTCATTATCATCTGGCCATCTTTTCAAATTGAATAAATACTCCTTTCTAAAATTGGATAGCTGCAATAATTCAATCAGAAAAATACTTTTTAGAAATGAGGCTCGTCCAATATTGATTAATATTTTGGGTCCATTCTTTTCAATTTATTTAAAGATTTGTGATACTAATAAGGATCCTCTAAGTTTTATCCATAATTATCTATTTTTAATTTCTTTTTTGTAAAATTCTAAAGTACTTTTCTGAACATAAATATTTTATATTAATAAATAATATACCTTCCTAATTAAAATAATCATAAAATCACAATCAATTTCTTAAGAAATCCTTTTTATTTTAATATATGCTCTCCTTCTTCTAATTGTCAATATATTGATATCCTTAGCATATTTTAAAGCATTCTTTAAAAAATTATTTTGTTGTTTAAATATAATAGAACTAACTTAAATTGTTTAATCAACCATTTTTATGCAGCTATTACATTGATATTGTCGTAAATTTGGAACCTTAGTTATTTAAATGAAAAAACTACATAGTTTAAAATCCTGAGACTCAATAATCAAGATGGTCTTAATAAAAAAATCAATTCAATTTCTATCTTGAGATAGTCAATAGAATTATTCATTAAAGAATAATGTATTTCAACCTTAAATTTTGTTCAAAAATAGGATGTTAATATATTATGATTTCAGAACGTGAAAACAAAAACAAAAATGATTAAAATTCAATGATTTTGGCATCATTCATCCATTTAGTTCATCAAATCTCTTCGACCCTGTAATTTTGCATACTTCAATTAACAGATTTGCTTTTATAATTAATATCTTAGTCTACTTTATCATTTATACTCCATTTATTATTATTGTATTTTTTGAAGAATTTCAATACAATTTCTGGGGAAATGAAATTGACGAATGCATAACCTAGATTTCCTTCATTCTTATCTGATTAATTAATAATTACATTATTATCAGAGGGAAGGTAAAGAAAATCAAATTATAGCTTGAAGTCTTTATTTAATAGGTTTCTCAAATCACTTGGTCTCATGTATTTAGGTATATTTTTTAACATTAGAGTGGTTCTGTCATCACAAAGAATCTCCACTAATAAATTTATAATTACATTCTCTTCCTAAATGTCAAGGTTGTAGTAAAGAGTATTCATTTTTTAATACAATAGGTTTTGATCACAATCAAATAAAAACTTCATATCAATAAGTTCTTAAATAAGTAATTTTTGGTTATAGAGACTTCCTTCATCAGGCATAAGTAGTTTAAAGTCTCATGATAAGATTGTGATACCAAATGCACATAAAGAAGCTTCAAACTTCTCATCTTAACTTAGCAATGGCCTTGGTATTTATAATTTCGGCATATATTTGGATTCAAAGGAGGAATCTTTTGAACTACCAGATGAAGCTGTTGTATTTGCTTATGATGCTCTTCCCTTTTATGGCGTTGAATTGAATGCAATCTCTTATATATCACAAATCATTATTAAATATAAATAAATACAGAGGACATCCCTTTATTATTTAGTGTAACTTTTGAAACCAAATGTTTACTATTCAAAGTGTTTTTGCATTTCCAAAAATATCTAACTAGAATAAACATGTTAAAGACAAAATAAATATTGGTTTAAGGAGGAGAGCGTAGATCACTAAAATAGAATGAATCTAATTTAAGATTATAGAACTCTCATTATTACTTCAATGAATGTACTAAATGATTAGATTTGCTTTAGATAAATCTTGAAAAGAATTATTTCTAAAGACTTACCTGTTAGGAACTTTCTCAAGAATTTATTTCTTTTGAATTATAATTGAAATCATATCTATAATTTATTTAATTTGTTCAAAAATAAAGAGTCTTGTGTAGATAAGGACTATATTTAAGGTATGAATGCCTATTAATAGAATTGATTTGTTTATTGTGGCAATTTTGATTAGATATAAAATTATTCAGGATATTAATTTATATACTTGAATATAATTCAAAAGCAAAAACAGATTTCAAGCCTTTCTTTTTCAATTTCAATAATTTATTAAAATATAAGAAAGTATGAAGAGGTTTCTACTGATCTGGCTATCTAGTTAATTTAATATTTATAGAATTTTTCATTAGTTTTGATTTAAATATGTAAGCTGTTTCTTAGGTAGATTTAAATCATTAAAAATTTCATAATTTAGATTTAATTGCAAGCCTTCATTAATTACATATATTTTTCCTTGTAAATTTTAATAAAAATATTATAAAAATTGGAATTCTGAATAATTTCTTAAGAAAAGTGCCTCATCATTTATTATTTTTATTATCTATTTTTCGAAATTGTTGAGGAGGAGATAGTAAATTACATGTATTTTACTCTGTTATAAATTAGAACGATAAAAATAAAATTATATTTAAATATATATTTGTAATTTATATGAATTTGTACAACATCTTGATCTTCATTTAAAATGATCTTTAATTTTTGAGGAGAGTTCATTGCAGGTTTTCTTAGCATCACGCAATAACATATTATCGTTAAGTTTATAGAAACTGGATTGTTAATGGCATTGATTATTTAGCAGCTCAGACTCTCAATACAGGCATACCTAAAAAATTGAAATACTAAAATATCTGCAATTGGTAAATTTTGGGTTTTCTTCAGCAGCTTAACTGAGAGCGTAATTAGCTCGAATAATAAAAGCAAGATCAGTATCAGGGAAATCATCATTAAATTTCTTCCATTTAGAATACAATATCATAAGGAATACCAGCCTCAGCCAATAAGACATTCAATTATCCAGGCATTCTACCAGGAACTGGATGAATACCAAATCTAACCTTAATTCCTTAGTCAATGAGTGTCTTGCACATGTCAGCAACTGGATATTAGGCTAAACCATATCCAGGAAGAATGATAATTGATTTACTATTGACCATCATTTCAACAGCATATTCAATATTGATTTCAGTGTGAATACCTTCAACTTTAGTATCTTAAATGACTGCAGGATTAACATGATATCCTCATAATACTTGTTAAATTTCTATTCATGAAATTGCACATAATCTAAGAGAGAATAGCACCTGATGATCCAACAAATGCTCCAACAATAGTTAAGAATGGATTATCTAACATAAAACCTTCAGCACACAATGCCCATCCTGAATATGAATTCAAACTGTAATTACAACTGGCATATCGGCATCACCAATAGCATCAGTTAATGTAATTCCTAAAATTTTGCTAGTAGCTGTTGCTGTTAACAAAGCTGTCATTCCAACAGAAAAACTACCTGTTTGATTATGGATTAATAAAAATACACAGATAAGGCTGCCAATGTAATGTTTACTTAATTGTGATAAGGAATAACTGTTGAATTTGAAGGCAATAGATTTATAATTTAGCTAAGGCAATGAGTGATCCAGTAAATGTGATACCACTTGTGAAAATACCAAAGAAGATTGATAATTTATGAAAAAGTGCAGCTGGATCCTCAGCCAAATGAGGGATGCATGTAAATAGTTACCAATAGAAGTTAAGACTGCTGCTAAACCAACAACGAATGGAAGCAGGCAACTAATTAAGATAAATCAGTGATTGCAACTCTGGCAGTAACTATACCACTAACAGTAGATCCTAAAATAACAATTGATGTCCATTAAGCTAATAATTCTGGGGAGAATCCTTTAGATCCAAGAGTGCCAGCAAAACCCAATCCAACTCCAAAACAACCAAAATATTATCAATTTAAGCTGTCTATTATTATGCTAATCCACCAATAGCTAAAATACAAGTGACGGATGAAACTAAATATGAAAGATTTGTCAATGGTTCTTTGGAATTCCATAGTATTGTCCACCATAATATCCAAGTACTCCTGTAGCACCTGCTAATGCCATTAAATAATTGTATTCAGCAAGGTCAGTTGGTCTTCTAAAATATTAACATTCTTTGTGTGACTAAGAAACCACCTAAAATGTTCAAATTATATATTATAATTATATACAGAATACTTTGATTTCTTATTTTTTATGAGCAGATGCAGCTTTAGTTATATCAGCTATTAGAGTTCACTCTTAGATATAATGATTGAAAGAGGTGGCTATTTCAATTCTCCATTTAATGTTACTAATGATTGTCTAACCACATCATCATTCAAATTCACTTGAGTCATTTTCCATTTGGATCTTTGATTGTTCCTACAATGTACTACATCAATTTTTAGATAGTATAAGCATATAATGTTGAACTTTAAGTAGGTAATCTGCTTGGTAAATTAGTGTATCCAATGATCCTCATCTGGATAGGTCTCTTTGGGAACACCAAATAAAAACGGTGACTTGGCTTCTTTTCACCTTTACTTGAAAAGCATGATCTTGATGCTTTTGAATAAAAATATATTCCTATTTATACAACTAATTTTAAACGAAATCTTTGCTATATAATTTATTTTAAATTATTAGTATGAGAACTGCAAATTCAAATTAAGGGTAATCATCTCTCCCTGATGCAAATGAAATTAATGAGTACATCAAGGAGTATTTGAGATACTCTAGCTATTCCAATACTTTAGAATGTTTTGAAGCAGAAATAAAGAGTAAATAGGTTTCCAATAAAGTAGATAATTAAATTCCTATTCTAGATGCTAAATAAATAGTAGGTCATCAAATAAACAGGGGATGATGTGCCTCGCATATTTTAAATGCTTAAAAGTGATAATGTAAAATCGAAAAGGGAAATCAACATGGAAAAAGAATCAAAGCAATTTAATAAAAAATACCAATAAATTCTTTAGGCGGGCAGATAAATATTTTCTGTAAGCATAAATTTGTTACAATTGTTGCATTCATTAAAAGAGACTGCTAAAAATGAAAATCTAAGCGAAACCTTAGAAAACTACAAAATATAATTAGGAAAATACCATAAGGTTATTATAAATGAAGGAAAGCCAGAAGGCACTGAATTGATTACTGAATAAGTGATGCATGAACACAAAACTAAACTATTCAAAAACTACCAGGATAAACACGTAGATGGTATGATCGAAGTTTTGCTATCTCTAAGAGTGAATGCATTATAAATTGCACCAGAATTAAGAAAAAACTTAGTCTATGAATTGATAAGAAATGATGTATTTAACATAGAAGCTACTGAAAAATTCGATTTCGTTGTTCATTTGTTGGATATCAATAATCAAAGTCTTCGACATGCAATCACTAGTTTAATTAGTGTAATCAGTAGTACATTGAGAGGGGTCGAATATCTAACGTATAATGGGAATATGATAATCATTGAAAAGATCATAAAAATCTTGAAAGAACAGGAAAGCGGTTCAGTAACCTAGAGATTCTGCCTAGCTATTTTATAAAAGGCAAGTATCAAAGACACTGTCATCCCAACCTATGTTCATAATGAGATGATTTAGTGGATTATTAATCTCATTCAAAAGTCAGTTAATTCTAAAATTCATGTATTTTGTCTTGATTTTGCCTCTGCTACTTTGGCCAATATTATTCATACTCCATATACATTGCAATATCTGTAAAATTAAGCTCGGTTTGCTTATTAAGTAATGGAGTAACTGCTAAAGTTTACGAAGGATCAAATATAAGTTTCAGTACTTATGCATGTATTGATTTGTTTGTCGTATTTAAGCAAGGAAAACTTTGCTAAATAGATGGAGGAATGCAGATTTGTGGATAGAATCAGCGAATTTGTAGAATATTATAGTGTCATTAATACTGGTATAATTGTAAATGATATCTTTCTTAGAAAATGAGGCAGCAGAAATTGATAAAAAAACAGTTTTAGATTTGTGCGCTCATATGTTCCATCCAAAGGATACTTCTTTAGACAATTCTGAGACCTTGGAGTTAAATGAACTAAAAACTGAAGATCGAATCAGAGAGTACGAGAATGAATAAGGGGAATTGATCTTTGAATGTTTTCAAGATGAAGTTAGTTGAATATTTATGTTTTTATATGTTTATTTAAATTGGATTATTTTATGATGAATTTATTATTTGGTGTTATATCTTATACATTTGTACTATATCGTGGATAATTCGTTTTAGAAAAATCTGAGCTATCTTCCAAAGATCCAAAATTAATATTTCCGAAATACTTCGCTTCAGGAAATTTATTTTTCTCAATTATTAAACACGGCATGATGCTAAATTTTTCACTAATTTTTATTTTACCTAATTGTCTAATCCATGCAATTTGCTTAATCAGACAAGAATTCTAAATCGGAGTGTCCCTAGAGCTTAAAAGATGCCAACTTCAGAAAGAGAAAACCTATTGATTCAGATACGAAAACCAATTTGATCCTTAGCGTAGTAAAAGATCATTTGCCCATATATTAAGTATTAAAGTTTCTCTATATTTTGAGGCAGCTATCATTCATAAGGTTAAATATTCATCCGCTAAACACATATTGAGAAATTACTACAGTGATACTGCCAATTACTTCTCACTTCAGAAAAAGAGAAGAAGAAAGATAATCTGTTGTGGGGTCTCAGCCTTAATTGAAATTAGCAGTGGAAATATAGTTTTAGCCACTTCCTAGTGTTAAATGACTCCCTATATCAAAAATGGGGTCAATGCCCAGATCAAATAAAAAGTAATTGATAATCTGAGTGTCTCAATCCACAAATAAATATGTAACTTTAATTTCAAGAGATTGAATAAGAACTTCAGAATCGACCCAATAAAACAGATGAATAAAATAGAAAAAATTGAAAACAAAGTTAATTTTCTCATGTAAACACTTGAAAAATAACATATTGAAATGACACAATGATATATCTTTAGTAATTATAAATTATTTCTGTTCCTCACTTTCCTTAAAATCATTATAGAAAATGAAAAAAGATACTCAAAATTGCAATAAACAAAGGATTTATTTTATATAACACAATTAATATTTATATAACTCTTTTTCAATTTTTTGTAAAAGAATATTGGTTTCAGGACTTCATGTAGTTTCATGTTGGTTTACAATCACAAATTAAAATTTAATTCTTTCATACAGATGTTGGACTTGATTTTAGATAAATGAATAGAAAATATATCTTTGAAGAATCGAGAGTGTTTTCGTCATCCTCAAGCAGAGGTTTTAATTATTTAAAATTGCAACCTATTGAAATAACCAATTCTTAACACTTTAAGAACATAGCATAAAAGTATTTTATTCTAATTTTTATTTATATATTTTAACACTTGATATTAAATAAAATAAGAAATTAAATTTAAATATAAATTATCATTATGATTGTTTAGTTTTAAGTCTATAATAGTTATTTTACAATACTAGAGGTAAGCAAGTTGAAAAGTAGAATTTTGATTTTTATGTATTATCCATATCGAATTTAGAGGATGGACTTGTTTGAAATCTTTGATTTGTAGAAGTTTGTGTAGGGTATCTTCGAATATGGTAACTGATATTTTCCAAAGCAGTTCCCAATATTCCAGGAGGAGATCTGTGTTTCTTAGTTTATTTCGTAATTTTATTCTTATATTTTAAAGATTATTAAATGATTAGTTCCTCAGTTTTTTATCTTGAATGCTAAGCCGACTGACTTGATTTCAATAGTTTATTTAAATAGGCTTATTCTGATTCAGCGGGGTTGTCCAATGTCAGAGTCTGTTCTCTTAGTTTATTGTCGTCTAATTTTGTCCTACTACTAATCTTCAAAATCTAACTTGTACTATTGAATAGTAATTTCTATTTATCTTCTTGAATTTGAATGAGATTTTCAGGTTTTAAGAAAGTTTTATTTTATGTTCTCTCAAGTTAGTTAATTTTTTCTGATTGATCAATAAAATTTTTTTCATAAACCTTTATTTGTTATATGATTTATTTTAATTTTCTATCATTCAAAGCAGTTAAACTGTTATTTAATGCAGGATCGCAATAGAGGACTCTCATGAAATCCCTCTTGGAAACTGAATAAACATTATTACTTTCAAATGTAGAGACTAAGCTAAACTGTCTGCATAAGTCTGGAGCTTTTAAGATTTCCAATTCTCCAAACATTTCCCCTGCCCCCAAGAATTTTAAGGTCATAATTAGCTTTTTGTCACTGGCGATAAGATTGCCATACTTTTTCTTTTGATATAACTTATCAATTTTCTCTTGATTTGTTAAGGAAGGTTTATTGTAAGCAAACTATTGTTTTAAAAATTAGACATCATCATCAACGTCTTAATAATTATTAGTTTTATCTTTATTCATTCTTAAGCATTTGATAACCTAAAGATGTTGAAAGAAGATACTTTAAATTCCCCAGTTTAAATGAAATAAACTTCATTAGATGGATCACCTTCCTTATAAACAGTATGGTTTAATCTAAATTTATTTAATTTCATAACATCGAACAATGATTTTACACTCATAAACTTCCAATCTTTGAATATGGAGAGTTTCGCAAATTCTTCAAAATACATCTGCCTTTATTAGTTTATCTTAGGATAAGTAAAAAGCATTACCACAGTCTTTTTGATAACCATATAATCCTCTGCATCTAAAACTGCTAAATGAGTAGGACCAACAGCAGTAATAGTAGCAGATCTAGGTTCATTGTTTTCTAGTGCAAGCTCACCAAAGGCTTAACCATCACTCATTTGTATTAACTCTTTTTCTTGATAGCAATCTCCAACGAACATTCTTTTATGTATTGACACTCGACCTTATAGAATAATATAGAATGTAGTTCCCACATCACCTTAAATATAACCAAAATTAGCTCACCTTCTCTAAACAGAGTTTCCCCCTTTTTCAAGGACGTGTAACTCATTTTTCTTAAACATCTCTCCCATAATAAGACTCCTTAGTCCTTCTCTAGCAGTTTCTAAAAATACACAATATGCTTTGTGGCTTTCTTCAAAATCTCAATTTCGTATTATGTTCTATGATACGAAGATTTTGTAAGTATAATGACAACTATTCCAAAGATTTAATCCTGACTCAGATTCTCATAAATTGATGGTTCTTATTCCATTTATAAGATATACTACTTCAATTCTTTGATTTCATCTTCTTTTAATTAGTGAACATTTTATGAATTTTTCATTATATTAATTTTATTATATATTATAAGTTTAATTCAGCCCAAAATCTTTCATAACCTTAACCCAAACTTCCTTAATCTTTCTCCAAACTTCAGATTCTGAAATTAGTATTATATTGGTATAAATAAAGATGATATCAAGTTCTCCATTCTTAGAATTTCCTAATAACTATTATGAATCATATTTAATAATAATATCCAAAAACTCAAATCAAAAAATCTCATTCCTCTAAAATGCATTGAACTCTAATTATTTTTATATATATTTTAATAACAAAATTCTTTTAACTGTATTTTAATAAATAATTCATGAGGTATTGATCTTGAGTACCATTATGTTAATGTCCTATCTTTAAAAATAATTCTTTTTTATTTATTTATGTATTAAATATATATATATAAGTTATATAACAAAATTTTTTTCCAAAAACGCTTAGCATATTAAATTAATGAAAACATTAGTAACAATAGCAATTGTATTCTGCTTGCTTAGTCATCCTGTAGTATGTAAGAAACACTACAACGATGAAGAACATTCAGCTTTCGAGAAAAGTATAATTCTTTGGTATATTTTAGGTCACAAAAAACTCTCTCTTTAAGATGATCCTTCATACAGCAAATTGGAAGAGATTTAAGATCATCCCCTAGGTTCAAAGATTCTATAGACAATCGCCTTGTAATTAAGAGGAAATGAATCCTTGAGTGCTGTGAGCAAATTGTTGAATGACTTAAAAGGGGATTTGGAAGTATAATTTATAATCAATATTATAGGGTAAATAAATTGATGCTGATAATGAAAGAGCATAAATCGGCTCATAATGCAAAAAGGATCTTTAGAATTATAGTCAAAGAATCAGTCTCTCCATTAACGAAATTAAAGATGCCGAATTCAAGGCCAAAAGATTGAATGAGGCTATTGCTGTCTACCAAGCTGAAATCAATGAAAAAGCTAGATAAATCAAAGTATTCCAAGCCAAAGATGATACATTAAGAGACATTAGAAGACAAGACAATTTAGACTTTTCAACAAGAACTACATAAATGAAAGAGATGGTCTAAGCCTTTGAAGTTATTCTTCCAAAATTACACTAAGTTTGGGATGTAGCTGCCTAACACAAAGCTGGATCATTTATTGAAGAAGAAGCAATCAATGAAGCCTTAGTTTAATTAGCCAAAATTGGGTAAATAACGTTTTCATCTGTTTTAGAGAAGAGAACCCAATTACTGCTATGGTTGCCCTGACATCAACTTTGGAACCAACTGCTGTTTAGACTTTGATTGAAAAAATGGAAGCCATAAGAGACTCAATTAAGGAGAGCATTAAGGCAGAAGAAGAGGCTGAAGCAAAGAATGCCAGAGTAATTTTGGTTGCAATTATTTTAGGACACAGATACAATCTTGGCTGCCGTATTCAATGCTATGGAGAGTTTGACCAGAGAAAAATCAAGCGATGAGGAAGCATTATAAGAAACAATCAGAAATAGAGACATTCAAGATAAGAGATCAAGAGATGCTCATGCTGTAAAATAACATATTTAATCAGGAATTTAACGCAGCCAAAAATGGAAATCAATAGAGAAATTAATAATGTCAAGAATACGAATTACAATATCAATAAAACACAATCGAAAGAGATAAATAGATTGCAATTATCAAGGACGTTCAAAATATCATTGCTACAAAGATAGAAGTTGTTACATGCTTTGTAGAAGAGAATAATCTATTCTGATTAATATGATAATTATAAAATATTAATCAAAATATTCATTTAATTCAATCAAAAATATGGAATAGATTTATGACTAGATTCCCATGGTTGTAGTTCTTCTTATAGTGATGGTTCTGTAAAAATATTTTTAGGCAGAAACTATTTTTTAATTTTCATAGGAGTATATAATTGAGGTAGTACAATGTTGTATTTTGTTTGATAAGGTTATGACTATTTTTTAAATAGATTGGTATTCGTTTCTGAGTTTTCAAAGTTAAATTTCTTTAAACTTTTCCTCCTCCTTATTTGATTAATGTAATATTGATATGAAGAATCTTTTTTCGGAAGATTTCTCACAGTAGTTAATTCGTGATTAATGGAATGAGATTAGGTCGATTGATTAGGATTTGGAGAGAGTTGTAAACATATATGATTATGCTGCAATCGAGGTGATTTTATGTTAACTTTATATCCAAAAACAGGTAGCACTTTCTGATTGTTGACTTATCTTGTTAATGATCGCTTGACAAACAATTAATATCGGGCTATAGGACTATTTTACAGATTCTCCATATTAATTAAGAAATTTTGTTCTAAGATATAATTATTTTTAAGAATTATCTAACTTTGATAATCCCAAGTTTGATCTTCAGAATTAAAACAATTATACTTAAATGTCCTCCTAATTAATTAGATGATAATTTCAACTACTATTAAATTAATATAATATGTTAGCTTAATTTTGAGAACTATTTTTAAGTTAACACCATTATCTTACAAAGTATCCTTAGTTTTTATTCATCATTAAAATATTGCAATTAGAAGACTAAAAAAGATAGTATATATATAAGATTATTATTTTTCTTATTGAAATTCATATTTCCAAAAATTTCAATTTTTCTGTATAGATAAAATTTTGAATATCTACCTAAAAGAAATAACTCAATTATGCTTCTATCTTAGGTTAATTAATAACTTAAAAGTAGAATATAAAATTAATTGTTTTCTGAGCCAGTAATTTAAGAATGAGGCTAACAATATATCAAGATAATTAATAAAAGATTTAATGATTTTTTGTATAGTTAGATTAAAGATTGATTAAGCAAAGGAATTACCAAGAAGAGGATTTAAACTACAAAGTATCTTATTACTTTACTTTCTTTGTTAAATCTAAAGATTTCAATAAACATAAGCGAAATAAAATCGGTTTGATATTGTTATTTTTGGAACATAACAATATTGGAACCAAATCTATTGGTTTTGCTGTAATCGAAATGATGGAATATAATTTCTTTTGTTTATTGAAGATTCGTTAGAATAAAGTAAATAATTTAGAATTCCTGAATTGCTTATTGAGCATTTACATGAAAGGATAATACAATATCTAATAATTGACTGAGCTTCCTCTTTATATATTAAATAAATATAAGAATTAAATATGAAAGTAATGATTAACCAAAAGGAATGATATATATGGAAAAATCAATCCACATTGTTTATAATTATTATAATCTTCCTTCTAAATTCTCAAATCTTTAGAAATGGGATGTTATTAGTGTATGTAGATAGCAATACAAAATAACTAAAATCATTATATTTTAGTTCCTTAACTTTTATTAATATTTAGCTTTTAATATAATTAATGCAAAATAAATAGATAAAAACAAACACCTCATAAAATTTAAGGTAAAAGCTAGGTCTGAAAGACTCCTTAACCAATATTAATTAAATCTACAGTCAACCTCATTCATCAAAAGGTGCTGAAACTAGAAAAAAGGAAGTAAATTCTTATTTATTTAGAATGTGTAAGATTGCAATACTATGAAGAAAAAATTATTTAACATGTTGGGATAAAACTATAATTCAAACAAAGCGTTCTCCATATCCCCTACTAATTCCCTTAAGTAAAACTATTTTGTTTCCACATCAACACAATAAAATTCAAAATAGCTTTTACAAAAACAAAATAACACTCTTGATTGCCATACTTCAGTTGCTTAAAATCTCTTTGGAAATTCAGCTAAGAATGTATAGTCATAACCATCATTAAACTAATTTGAAAAGTACACATCCTTCTTAGAGAATCAAAATTTTGAAAACCGTAATCCTCCAATCAATCCAGCAAAAAAAGTTGGGATTGCTAAGCCTAATTCTACTCAATCCAGAAATCATAAAACTGACAGAAGTTCATTAATTGCATTATTTGAGAAATTGCATGAAAAGGAGTGTCATAATAAACATCGTAAATAAACATCCTAAAATTCTAATTATGTTGTTAATAACTAAAAGTAACAGCCTTAAGAATGTTTTTATACAGAATTGAAGTTTCGACAAAAAATGAAAGGATCATTATCCAATAATTCCTCCGGTTAACTTTGTTCTCATCTTAACCCTAATTCATCATCTACTTAAATTCAGTAAAACCAATAAAATAGTATAGACGATAATTTACAATAATTAGCTGAAAGAATGTAATACATTTTAAATAGCTATCATTAAAAGTTGAAGCAAGTAGACTTTGAAAAAGAAGTGCTAATTTAAGAAATCTAATATTGGAAATCTAAATATTAAAAGTGTTAATAAAAATCATCAATATCTTGAATTTAAGTTTAGATTAAAAATTGATAATAATCTTTTTTTATAATGATTAATAATAAAATAAATAAAAAAATAAGTGAATTTTATAATCTTTATTTTTCGAATAGAAAAATTAAATCTTTATCATTTATATCTATTGAAAATATATAAAATGAAGTATTGATTAAAAAATGAAAATTATTTCTTATAAAATATGTTTACAGCTGGTTATATTGTGTTTTTATACTTAATATTTTCAATATACAATAAATTTAATTTTTGGATGATTCTATTTATAATATTTAATGAAATTTGGCAAAATAAGGGAAAAATCGTTTTCAATCCTACAAATTACAAGTTAATATATTAAATGTAAACTGCAACTAATTTGCTCATATCAGTCAATAATTATTTTCGTGGTGAAATGGAATATTATATATTTTATCTCTTAAATAATATCTTCAGTAATTAATTCAAATAAGTCAACTCATAAAGGAGATTTATTATTTAATGAACTTTTTAACCATTACAAGCTCATTATTATGTTTATATATAAACAATTTAATTAAATTTCATTTATCAAAACAATTATGTCCACACCCAGAAGGACATTAACTGTTGCTGCTAAACCAATTTTTCATTTCTTTCATGTGACCTCCATGCATACATTATTGACACCATAAGTAAAGACCTCGTACAGGTTTAAAACTATTTTCTAACATTCAATAATACCATATTGAACAGATAAAATCGATCTTACAGACATTGCAAAAAGCTCCTGTTGTTTAGTTATTTTTGCATGGACCAAGACATTTATAATTGGTTACGTATTTATTGCTAGCTCTAAATTATTCAACTGGACTTTCTAATGCAGCTTTCATTGCTAACGTGTGTTTTCCAAATGCCACTAACAATTCAATATATGATTGAGTCCATTTTTTGGCATTTAAATCAGGGAACTACACATAATTTTTTGCACAAGCAGCCATCCAAAATCCACTTGGAAGATCTCCTTAATCAATGACATGTTGGATTAATTAAAGTATAGAATTAGAAATAACTTGCCTAATATACAATTAAAAGATTACATCATATGTTATTTATCAGTCAATAAGTATCCAATAGGAGTCATTGTTCTTAACAAATTCTTGTAGTAAGGTATTCTTTCTATATGAACTTTTAAATGATTTTAATCTTCAATTATGATATTCTTGCTATCTAATTCTTATCTGAAGGCTGCTGGGTATTTTTCGAAATATTTATAAAGTTTTTATAGATCCTGTGAATCCAATTATTTTTTTTCATGTGTTTTATTATTTTTTGTAATTTGTGTAGTTTATTCTAGAGGAGATTTTTAATCATCATCAGATTAATCATTACCTTTGTTTGGTAATTATACAGGACAATCCTACATAGAAATATTGGAGGCACAGTCTTTGGATAACTTTTTAAAGTCATTGATAAGATGTTCTAAAGCTTTCCAATAGTGTGCGATTTCTGGTTTATTAATTTGCAATGCAACATTGCTATTGTATGAAAAGTCTTTTTTCGAATTATAATTCTTTTAAAAATATTTTAATTCCTCATCAAAAGGGATTTTGGGATCAAATATTTAATCGATAGCTTCCATATAGAAAATTGATCTCACATTGCTCTTCTGAATTTGCGAGTTTTATGGAGATACTGATGTTGCCTTTTGAATGTCTTACTATGAATTATGAATTAGATTATTTTGAGATGTATTTTAAGTCTTAGCCTTTTGAAAGAAGATTTCATCATTAGAGGATTACTTTTGAATTGATGACATGTTCATGTAATAGGGGTTGCTCTTTTCTGATTCATATTAATTTTAAAAGGGAGATTCTAGTTTCATGAGCAGATCATTGTATTAATTAAAGGCAACAGGAAATATGGGACAATTATTATATACTTGATACGCCTATCTCACGGATTGCATTCTCAAGAATTTATCCTTAGATCCAGTAAAGACATACTATTCATCCTAACTAAAAACAAAGGATGTAATAATATCATTATGACCTTTGACAATGTGCATGGGTCTAAAAGGAGTTCTGATATCATAAGTGGTGACTGAGATATCTCTGTTCAATGATGACACACTCAGAAGTGAATTGTTCTATACATGCCATTTGATATGAGAAGACCCATCTATATGCTAAATGATTCCTTTTTCCCTGATATCAGTGTGGTTCTCTACTTACAAGATCTTGATTTCTTTATCATTTGATCCACTAGCCAAAACATTATCTTTAGTCCAATCCAAACAAATAATTAGATTTGTCAATGGGTCTTGTTTCCTACCCTTTAGATTAATTTCGGTAACTATATCTTGTTGTTTCCTAATGTCAAAATATTCTAATTAGCCTGTATCTGAAGCTGCCATGAAATAATTGTCTCTTGTAATATTAAATTTAATGTCTCTAATGGCTTCATTTCGTTATAATGTGAAAATTGGTTAAGCAGTAGTTTAACGGTAATCGTAATAATTAATTGTATAATCTTAGCCACCACTTATAAAACAGTTTTCATTGTGCCAATTCATTCTATGGATAGCTGCTTGATGATTTCTATAAACAGTCTCTTTTTGCTTGTCAATATCCCAAACCTAAAATTACCCTTATACTGATGCAGCCAATAATAGAGTTGGCTTTTTGCGATTAAATTCAACATAACCTATAGCTAATTTTGTGCCTTGTCTCCTCATATTCTATTTGATATTCATTTTTTTATTCACTTAATCCAAATCTATTATTTTTAAGATTTCTCTCCCTCCAACAACCAAATTCCTCCCTGATTAATCAATATCAATTGAGGATATGCTTGTTTGCAAATCTAAATCCTAATCCATTTTATTTATATAAATATTTATTATGTAATTATAAGTCAAAATAACACAAAGAATAGATTGCTATGTTAGTCTCCCAAGAATGTTCTAGTAATTCACAACTCAATCTTTTTCGTAAGGCAATCTAGGTTAGGTGATAAAAGCGTAATGATATCCTCCTTATTAAAGTGAATTAATGAAGACCCAATAAATTGCATATTTTAGTTGTTAAGGTATTTCCGAAGATAATATGATTGAAATTGGTTTTTAATTTGCTCAGCTTTTAAATATTGATGATGGTGATTTTTTATAAATAGCAACAGGTAAATTTCTTTTTAGAATAAATTTAAGTCTCAAATTGCAATCAATCCAGTGCTATAACTATATATGTTTAAAAATGGTCAGATTATATGATTGTTCAGCATTAAAAAGATGTTTTTGAAACAGGTCTTCTTAATAGTATTTAAATTGTCTATAACGAATTGCTTTTTCCAATATTTTATTAAGAAGGACAATTTGTTACTTTTACTTTCAAAGCCTAAGATTATAAGGGTCCAATTGCCATCAGTCCTAACTGTGAAATTAATATTTTAATTGAGGAGGAATAAAAACCAGATCAGAAATTGGATTTAATTGAATTGAATGTTCTTCTCAAAGACAAAGACTCTTTTGAATCCTATATTGAAATAAATACAGATCTATATCATAATAATAGATTGGACAAATTATATTAGATAACTTACTCATCATCATTTCCTAAATCATATAGAAATTATGTTAAATATGCCAAACACTTGAAAAAAAACAAATAGAAATAAAATATTCCTAAAACTGCGATTGTCTAGTTCAGATAAGACAATGAAATCAAAAATAATAAATAATGTTTAATTTCGAAATTCTATGCCAAATATCTTGGAATAAGAGAAGGTTAAGTGATTTTAATCAATACATAGGAACAGGATATTAGTAAAGAAGCAACTATTAGAACATTCAAAAGAAACTAGTTTATATTTCAAAAAATATATTTCAATTTCTTCACAGATCAACCTTTAAAAAAAGAGTCTATTATTTAATAGATATTAGAAAAAATTGAGAAAAACTAATAAACTGTTTTACAAAGTAATTAAAGATTAAAATATTAGGCAGAGTTCATTATTAGGAACAACTCTACTTTTTGAGGATAGTGCAATTAATTGGTAATCAACCAGAACACTTCCTCTAAACGTTGTCTATTGTAAATGAACATAATGAACCTAAAGTAATTGGAGAAAGAGAAAAAGGATTGTTAACAAAATATTTAGAAGAACATGTTAGAGTTATTGGATTTACAACTCCAATCTAAAAAGAAATAAAACTTGCTTAGTACTATGGTTTAAAATCGAAAAAAGTACTTTTATAGGATTATAAATTATTTTTGCAATTATTTGATGGGCCAATCAAATAAATAGAGTCTATTTTAATTTAAGAATCTAAATCTTAATGTTTAATTAGCTGTAAAGAAACTTAAGCTATGTAAATTTTGGTTTCCTATTTAAAAACTAAATTTGAAATAATTAAATTAAATATAGACAAATTAAATCAACAAGGGTAGAATGAAAAACTATCAAATGGTAAGAATTTGAATTTATCATAGTTAAAAAATTTATCAAGCACATCTTTTGGTAATCAAGATAAGCTTCTTTGAATCCTATCCTTATAGTAGTTAAAGGAGTTGAATCAATTAAAAGCATCGATTTAATTGATTTTTAATAGTCATTCTAAATACTTATTTCAAATGTATATTGATATCATTCATCTAGGTTTTAAGTAAGATTATTAGAAACTCAATTATGGAATATCAATCTGTTAAATTAATAGTTATTTCACCATCTAAGGACTATTTAAATGGAAATCTATAAAGTATACTTATTATTTAAATTAAGAAATATTTTCAAAGGAAACTATCATAGAATTCAATAAACCAAAACAAGAACTCAGATAGAGAATTTTTGAATAATGTTATCATTCTCATTAGATCAAGAAATCTGCTGAACTTTTAGCATCAAAATCTGAAAATTTCAATTATTCCTAATTTCACGCCTTATAAAAGAGAGAGAAATATTAAGAAGAATTGAATCAAGAAATATCAGAAGAATGGATTTTATAATAAATTAATGATTTGCAAGATTAATAAGTGTAATTGAAATAAAAAATACCCACTTTTAAAGAAATAGGTGGTCTGAAAGAATAAAAGTAGATAATATTGGATTTATTTGAATTGCCTATGAAATATGAGCATTTATTTGCTAAATCCAAAATTAAGCTACCAAAAAGTGTTTTAATTTATGGTATGCCAGGTTGTGGAAAAACCTATTTTAGTTTGAGTATCTGCAATGAATTAAAAATTAATGTGATAACAGTAAAGGGACCTGAATTACTAGATAAATATATAGGTATATTAAGAAATAATAAGTATAGGATCTTCTGAATAGAATGTTAGAGATCTATTTTAAAAGGCATAATCATAATCTCCTTGCATTATATTTTTGGATGAAATAGATTCCGTAGTGCCAGTGAGAACATCTTCACATTCTGGAGTGACAGATAGGGTAGTCAATCAATTTTTATGCTATTTGGATGGAGTGGAGGAAGGAATGAAGGGAGTATACATAGTAGCTGCTTCTAGTAGACCTGATTTAATTGACCCAGCTATTTTAAGGCCAGGAAGAATAGACAAGCATGTTAGAATAGATTTGCCGAATAAGGAGGAGATCCTTTAAATTTTGGAGATTTATAAAGGACCATTAGAGTTTGATGGAATTTCAGAATAAGAAATAGCTGATTCATTGTTTGGGTTATCTTAGGCAGACGTTGTGTCCTTTTTCAAAGAAGCCAGAATATATTTAACTGATAGAATAGTATAATTAGAAGACTTTAGTCTTAAAAGAAAGGTGTAAAAAATTGAAGATTTTAAATTAACAAAGGAATTGTTTTAGGAGATTATGAAGAGTATGAAACCAAGTTTGAGTCAAAAATAGATAGTCTTTTATAAAGATGTTTATAGCAGATTTGAGAAGGGCGGCTTAAAAGATATGAGTAATCAAAAATAAGCTTTGTAGTGATTATATGTTATTTTGTTAAATTAGATTGATTATTCTTTTAAAGTCTAAAATCTATGAATTTGAATTCTATTTCATTAAATCAACGGAAATAGAATTCAAATTCTTTAAGGAGAATTTTAAAATAAACTTGCATATAATAGTTTATATATGATTTATTATGAACATTGTTGTAAAATTGAAATTCATTTAATAATATTCTCTTCAAGACTTAAGAAATAGAACGAAAGCACTAACAAAAGATAAATCCTTAAAGATTTATTTAATATTATTATTAATATAAAAATTTAAATGAGATTGAATCTTCTTAGGGTTGTGAAATTATATTTCTTTAAGATCACAAAGGAGTTTTCCCTATAATTACAAAATTAATATATATTTTAGTTTAATAAATAAAAAATAGTTCTAATTATGGGCTGTTGTTAAGGACATTCAAATGGTTAGAAAATATAATATTTTAGATATGCATCAACTAACAGAATTAGGGAAAGAATTGACTGAATACCAGTAGCCTGAATATTTGGCTGATATTTTAGATTTGCAAACATAAATAAAGTTAAAGGAAAAATTAGATGAATAAGACAAAGAGCATGAATTGAGTCAAAAAAAGGAGACCAACTATTCCCAAGATATGAAAAGTGGAAAAAAAGAAAATATATATAATTCTAAATAACAAAGTAACTCATAAGGATAAGAGAAATAGTGGACCATTAAATAGTCTATGTTTGTTAGAATTAATTCAAAAAAGAATGTTAGTGAATTCTACAGTATAAATGAAATGATTGGGCAAGGGGGATTTGGAAAAGTATACAAAGTAGTTCATAGACAAACTGGTATTCTTACTTGTAATTTTAAGGTATGGTCAGGGCTATGAAGTTGATCCTTAAATCGAAACTGAAGAAAGAGGATTAGGAGAAGTTATTAGAGGAAACCAAAATATTAATGGACATTGATCATCCAAACATTGTCAAATTGTATGAAATGTATTAAGACGATAATTCATATTATTTAATCAGTGAATATTGTGATGGTAAAACTATTAAAAATCATCTATGAAGGTGGTGAATTATTTGAAAAAATTAAATTAGTTCAAATCTTAACTGAACAAGAGATAGCCAACTATATGAAATAAATCCTGACAGCTGTGGCTTATTGTCATTCAAAAGGTATTGTACACAGGGATTTGAAACCTGAGAATATCTTATTCGATTCTAAAAATCAAGGGGCCACTTTGAAAATCATTGATTTCGGAGCAAGCGCTAAGTTGGTCAATGATGAAAAACTTAATAAAAGGATTGGAACTGTATAATATATATAGATTATGTTAGCCATTTTACGTAGCTCCAGAAGTATTGAATGGCAGTTACGATGAAAAATGTGATATCTGGTCATTAGGAGTTATATTGTATGTTCTACTTTGTGGATATCCTCCCTTCTTTGGCCACAGTGAGGGAGAAGTCTTAGCCAAAGTCAGAAAGGGAACATACTAATTTAATAGTAATGATTGGTCAAGAGTATCCATGCAGGCAAAAGATTTGATCAGGAGAATGTTGTTTTATGATCCCTCTGCTCGGATTAGTGCATCAGATGCACAATAACATAGTTGGATAGCCAGCAATAGAGCTAAAGGAGTCGTCAACAATATCAGTTTGAGAAGACTATAGGATTTTGATTCCAAAAATAAACTAAAATATGCGATTTTATAATTCATAACTGTTTAAGTGGTTTAAAGTTAAGAGAAGGATGATTTGTTAAAAACCTTCTAACATATAGATAAAAATGGGGATGGAACTGTTAGCAAAGAAGAATTGTTAGCTGGTAATAAAATCATATAATTTTAGCCTATATGAAAATTTATAAAGGTGATTCTATAGCAGCAAGATAAGTTGTGGATGAATTATTTCCATAACTGGATGCTAATAAATCTGGAAAAGTAGATTTTAGTGAATTTGTTACTGCCTCAATGAACAGAGATAAATCACTAAGCAAGAAAAAAATAGAATAGTCTTTTAAATTGTTTGATTTGGATGGCAATGGTTTTATTACTAAATAAGAAATTAATGAATTATTTGGAAATGAAATCGATGAAAATATGTGGCAAGACATCTTGAAAGATTGTGACATAAATAAAGATGGAATGGTATTGATCTTCACATATATATTAATTAGATATCCATGAATGAATTTGTTAATCTTTTAGAAACTAAAATTAATCAAAACTCATAATTGTAATGAATTACTATTTTTCTTAACTATGCATATATATATTGCATAGCTAATCAATTTTTTATACTTATATTAAAAATATATGTTTAATTATATTATAGTTATTTTAAAAACTACAGTTATTTTTTATAATAAAAAAAAGTTGCGTCTATCGGGACTCGAACCCGACCTAAATGCTTGGAAGGCATTCGTACGAACCTCTATACTATAGACGCTGACTGAGATTTAAAAGGTTTTCTTGTATATCAACATCTCTAATTAAAATTAGAAATGGGTTTTTCCGCACATCTATGATATCATTTTCTTAAAGATATGATTAATAAAAAGTAAAATATGTTTATATGATTATATTAATTTTACTCCATTTTTATTATTTTAATACTAATCGACAGTTTTTAAGTTTTCAGATTTCCTCTCATGTTGATCTTCATCTAAACATAATTATTTTTGAAGATATTATTATTAAATATAATAGTAAGTACTTAAATCATTTATTATTATAATTCTTTTATTTGCTGAATCGAAAGTCTAGATTAAATGAAAGGAAGTAGATATTGTTATGGTTCTATTTGAATATTATCTTATTTCACTTATATTTTTGATACTATAAATATTATAAAGTATTTTTTATCTTTTATATGATTTGATAAAATTGAATATTTTACTTATAATACTCCATCTAATAAAGTGTGTTATATAGATTTAAATACTCTGTTAATAATAATAATAAATAGTAAACACTTCTATGTAATAATAAAAAGGCAGATCTACCAATCTCTACAATAAGAAAATGACTTGATTATAACAAATGATAATTAACTGCAAAATCAGGATATCTAATCATATTCCTTGTGACTTAAACAGATGAAATTACTGTATGTTATTTTATTATAGTAATGATTTATTTATAAATATTAAAAAAAATAATTTATATAAATGAGCTTGGAAGTTAAGAATGCACATAGATAAGCATTTAAAGAAATCTTTTCGATGAAGGCAGTTGAAGGAAAACTAGACAAAAAGGGACTGGCTGATCTTTTTATTATGATTGATTACAAGGTGATGTGATTGTTTGTAATGATTGTTAGATTCCATAAGAATAATTTGATGAGATGGTTTAAAGAATATTCGGGAAGAAAGAATAGATTGGATTTGAAGAGTTTTTAAAAATCTTTAATTTAAAACTGACAGATTACACTTTTAATGATGTGAGAAATGCCTTCAAATTATTAGCAAAAGATGATGATAGGTATAACAATAGATCAATTAATATTTAGGTACATTCCCTTAGAGAAGATTAAGAAGGTGTTGCTAAAGAATAATGTACCTGCTGAGGAAGTTGAATTTTTATGTCATCAATTGGATCCATTCACTGATACGATGAAGAGAGTCAATTATGCTGAGTTCTTGAAGAGCTTGAGCAATGTTTGATCTATGCGGATTAAAAGTATTACTTAATATTAAATTATTTAAATAAATTTTAATAATGAACTTTTCCCCACAATTAGGATTTCTAGCTCAAAAGTTTTAGGAGAAATAATAGAACAATAGGATCACAAAGAGTGATTTAGAATAAATACTAGAAACTGCTAATTATTGTTAATCTGAAATTTAATCTTTAATCTAATAAATCAATGAAGATGAAATAAGTAAAAGTAAATTGTTATATAGCCTATAATTAGTTTTTGTCGATTGTGGGAGTTTCTGAAAATAGTCAAAATGTATAAACCTATTAATAAAATAATGGGTATGAGATGGTTTCTGAATAATAATAAAAGTTGACATCTGAATAGCTTCAGAGCATTTATGATGATTACAAAATTGCATTAAAAAATCAGGATTTCGAAAAAACCAAGTTAATTCTAAGTATTTGATTATATTAAATCCCAAGATTAGTATAGAGATATTGATTTAGTTAATAAAATTGATCCATCCTAAAGATAAATCTCAACATACATAGCTGTTTAGGGTCCAGATGATAATATAGCATAGCAAACATTGGAATTGTTGTTTGATTTTGGCGCCAACTTTAATTACAAAGATTAATTAGGGCAATCGATTTTGTTTTATATCTGCAGAGACGGAAGACTAAAACTACTCGACTTTGTATTGTCAACCAACTCTGTAAATGTCAATGACTAAGATCGATATGGATAAACACCTCTGTTCTATGCTGCAAGAGATAATAGATATGACATTGTCATTAGGTATGATAATAATTGTCTATAGGTTTCAGATTGATTTAGTATGGAATCGATGTTAACATTGTGGATAAACTTTCAAGTTAAACAGCCTTATTCTATGCAGCCAATGGAGGACATGTTGACATATGCAAAGTATTGATAGAAGTACAACAATCATATTTAATATAAGAATGGAAGTAATCCAGGACACATTGATTCATCTAAAAAAAATGCTCTATTTTTTGCTAGGAAATACAATAGAAAGGAAGTGATAGATCTATTTAATAACTACTTCAATAAAAATAAGGATGATATGTCTAAAAACAGTGGAGGAAATGATAATAGCAAAGGAGAAGCACCTAGATCGTAACAATAAAAGCGAAAATTCAATAACCTCCCCAAATAGTCATACAAATTGATATTTACAGATAACTAAGGGAACTAGAGAGAATTGAATTCTGTTGAGTTTTAAAAGTTTCAATAGGAATACCCTGAAGTTGCTAATTTAATTGTAAATGCTGATGAATTGATTGACGATACCATCATCAATTAAATTAAGGATGATGATACATGGGAGAAGATTGCTAAGAAGGTCTTAGGTATTTATACAGCATAATTCCTTCTTTAGGCATTATTTGGAAGGCAAAAGGAGCTCATTTGTTTCATCAACCAGTTGATCAGAAAAAGTATGGAATCAGTGATTACTACGAAATAGTTTCAAAACCAATGGATTTTGGAACAATTAAAGTATTGAGGTATTATTACGATATAGAACAAATTAAATTCAAATGTGTATAGTTCTTGCCAGGAATTTTATGATGATGTGTTGCAGGTTTTTGAAAATTGTATTTTGTATAATGGGGAAACTAGTGAGGTGGGATAGATCGGATTAAGTATCAAATAGGAGTTTCAAAACCAATTAGAGTTGACATTATTAAAAAAATATTTATGATGATTATAACATCAAATTTTTCTTTTTATGAATTTTAAGAAAAATACTACTTATGCGATGATGGCATTGGCAGGAGTCCTAGGGATAGGATACCTAGCATATGATTATAAGAAAACCCAGAAGGAGATAATATAGTTTGAAGCTGATTTGAAATAATTCTAAGAGGTTTAGGCTCTGAAAAAGGAAAAGCAAACCATCTTTCTTGATCCAAAGGACAGTTCATTTAACAAAACTTTGAACATCAGCTTTACGGGCACAAGATAAATACATTGTATTTGCGTAACTGGAGGGCCAGGATGTGGAAAAACAAGTGTAGTGACATTCTTATAAGAAAGACTCAAAGACTTTTAATATAATGTTATAGTGGTTCCCCTTCTGGATGATTTCATATTGGGTCAAGATTAAGAAATTATGTAAGAATTGGGTAATGAGGAGAGAAACTAAATGATAATTAAGAAGATGATGTTGATGCAAACTTTGCTCGATTATTCTAAGGATTTAGCATAATAAGTAAAGGACAAAGATTCTATCATTCTTTGTTAAGGTGGAATTTTGGATTTGTTGTCTGTTTTAGATGAAAAGGAGAAGGCCAAAATGTTCGAGGATCTTGAAGAGCAATTTAAGCCATTGGCAACTTTGAGAGATAAAAATTATGATGCAGTTATACATTTAGTAACAAATGCTGAAGGACTCCAATAAAACTTTTATTTTGGCAATTCCTTCATCAACAGAGATTAAGAAATAAACAAGGCTATCGAGGCTGATCGAAGGATATAAACACTCTGGATGGGGCATCAAAATCATTTCTTGATTGACAATCGTGGACTTACATTCGATAAAAAGATTCAGAGGGCCTATAAGACTGTTTAGAAAATATTAGGAATGGTACAAACAAATATCAGATGGACTAAAATTGGATTAAAATAAAGTACAATCAATTGTTATTTACAATAGTTAACTTTCCTAGTGATCTCCCTCGTACTCAAATAAAAATTACAGATATTTTCCTTTTAGACGAAAAGAGTTAAGCTCAAAAAGAAATAAACAGAGTCAGAATGAGATAAGTTGAAGGAGGCATTAAATAATATTATTTGATTACAACCAAAAAATCATAGCAAAAAGATGATATTTAGTTTTTGAGGAGAATGATTTCCTTTTCTTAATTTCATCATATAGTGAATTAGAATTAGAACAAAATTAAAATCTTGGAACGACTAAGATATTGTTTTACATTTCAAAACTAGTAATTATACTTAATTAATTATCAAGAATGATGTAAGTCGATGTTATACATTCCAAACAACTGGGAATTTTAAGATTAGCCCAAAATGAGGGAACCGAAACTTATAATATTCCTAAATGGATATAAATTGATGATAGAGTAGATAGTATTGATATTTATTAAAATTAGACAATCCTAAATATGATTCCTTTAATTTGGCTCAAAGGAAAAAGGTTTGAATATATTCTGAATTATTAAACGAATTTAAATTTAATACCAAATAGCTAATATTAAAATAATTATATGTATCAAGAATTTTCTTCTGTCTCTTACTCTATTTCATAATCAGGAGGTAAAATAATTCTAACTAAATCCTCCATATTGAGTTTACCATCTCGATCAATATCATACTATTAAAACAGATTCTCAACTTCCCTCTCTGTAAATCCATAAGTGAAGGTCTTCTTCATATCCTCTATAGATATATCTAATTGGTTAAATATATTTAATTACATCCTTTTCCATCCTAATCGATTAAATTAAATAATTATTTAACTCTAATCATACTTTGTTTTGGAAGAATCCTTTTTCTTTTATTTGGTTGTTTTTCTACTCTCAGAAACTCCATTTCTAAACTCTCTTTTGAACTTTTAGCAAAAACCTCGTTGTATTATTGAATCCATTAATTCATGATTTTTAATTACTCCTAAGTGAGTGAAGGATACAATTTCAACATTAGTTAATCAAAAGTAACAAACCCTTTTTATTTTGAATCTAAGTAATTATATAAGCTTGCTGTCACTCTTTTCATATGTGGCTTGTTCTGAAAAGACTTAGTAAATTCCTTTACTTATATAACCTAATTTTTATCAGAAAGACTATCAAAATAACTTTTCAATTTGAAGATCTCATTTCTAGTAAGAGTACACCCTTTAGTAATGATGATATTCTTCATTATCTTAGTAGGCACTATTACCCTTCTGGAAGTGCCATCACGCTAAGTGACAAATCTGATAGTCGGAGAATCATATCTTTATATCTTTCTAGAATGATCTCCTATTGCCTTTTCTAAGAGTTATAATTCATCAACTTCATCATCCAATATTGAAGGTTTCATTTATGAAATCTTAGGTAAAGAACCATTAGAACCAAACTATTTCGATCTGATTTAAAGTTGACGAACACTTTTTGTTGTAGCCTTATAACTTTCTTATTATCTTTAAGTTAATTTATCATTTAGACTTTTCATAAAGTACTCGTTCTTATTTGCTTTCGTTATCATTTCTAACATGTCTGCAGCCTCTTACTCACTGTAAGGCTTAAATGATTTAAACACCTCAAAAGGCTCTTGCACTTTCTATTTTGGTTCATACAATGTGAATAAATCTTTGCCTATATCATTCTCCTTCTCCAACCACTCAATAATTCTAAATTTAAATCTCAATTTACTCGCTTAATTCCAATTAATTATCAACTTGAATGTCGCTTTTCAAAAACATCAGTTTTGCAAACTTCTCTAATTGAACATATGGAGGTAATTCAGCATTTGTTAATTTACAATATCCTATTATTATCGATTTAATAATTATGAGGAGTTCATTTAAACTTATGTTCCCATTACAATCTAAATCGAAAACAATATATAAAACTAATATAGCTTTTCAGTTTTACAATGAATTTTATGAATATGCTAAGTATATGAACAAATTGTTAAAACGCAAATGAGCTCATAAATTGATAAGAGTTTCGATTTCCTGCAAAAATTATCAAATATATATCCTGCATTCGGACGAGAAAATGGAACTATTTTACAGAATAAACTCTTATCAATAAAAGGAATTGAAGTTCTACGTTAAAACTATTCATATACAGCTCGAATTTCAGTTAATGACCCTGTATGTATAAAATTAAATACAATAAAGCAACTATTTCAATGCTGGATCCACATCTCTTGAGATGTCAAATTTTAGTTCCATTTTTCTCAAATGCATAGGTAGACTACTCAAATTGCCATTCTCATCCTATGTTGTCTGTGAAGAAACACTGCCCATAAATCAATTTATTATTAACAAAAATACATAGTATGATTATTAAAACAAATTGCTAATTTCTAATTATTTATAAACAAAATAAAATACATTATCATTGATAGTTTCCAATACTAAATTAATTAAGTTTGAATTTATTATTTACATATATAAATTTAAGGAGAATTTTATTAGACCAAAAATCAAACAATTAACTTTTCATTTGAATTTTCTCATTTTATTTCCTCTTTATTATATATTTATATACATCTATTACAGTATTACAGGTTGAAATTAGTTTCTATATATTTATAATAATAATAAACTATTGTATTTCATAAAGAAATATTCCGTAACTGAATGGAATGTCATTAAATAAATAATGCCATTATTCCTTATATCATATAATATTTATTTATCTCTTTTAAAATATTAAAATCTAGACGCCTAATTTAATTTACTAAATTTTAATTTTATGCATCTAATTACATTTATTAATAATAAATAAATAATAAATCATGTTCTGAGTATTTATCTAGAATTGTTCCTGAATTAAATTAATTAGATATATACCACAAATACTTTGAAAAATAAAAATAAGTGATTCCTGTTAAAAAAGAATTCAAAGAACAAAATTATCGTATTGATACAATGAAAAACAATAATTAGAAAAAATAAAAGTAGAATAAGAACAATTATTAGATCATATTAATATCAATGTTACTGGAATTATATAAAAAACTAAAAGTCATGAAGTTACATTTGAAGCTTTTGATTATTTGGTACAAAGTTGCATGACTTTGTCTGAATTAATTTATTTATTAATTTCAGTAAAAATTATATAAGAAAGTAGTAATATATTCTTTTTCATTTTACTCTTAAATGATTATAGAAAACTAAAAGCAATCTATATTATAAAAACAATTCGTATTTTGAGATATCATAACTTTAACAATTAAACAGGGATGCATTAAATGTAATTTTTAGGGAAAAAATATTAAATTTTCAGTAAATTAGCTTGCTATGATGACTCCTTTAAATAAAATTAATATTTGAAGCACCGATTATTAAGAAATTAATTTTTTCTTGAAGAAATGTCAACAGAACAGTAAACTTGTAATTTTAAGTTATGAAATAGTATTGAATTTTTTGAAATTTTTATGCCTTATTATAATGTTGAATTTATAAAAAGGATATAAAATCAAAATCTTGAAAATCATTTAACTTATAATAATATTAAATATGACCTTCTTATATTGTTATTAGATAAAGTAATTAAAAGAATTATATGTGATAAGAGACAAAAAATAAAAGCAAACTATAAAAGAAGAACAAATGATGAAATCTAATGATTAGAAAATATAACTAGATGAAATTATAAAGGACTTTCAAATAATAAAGTTTGAATATAAGTTAAAAACAAAAAATAAAAATTTACCTTCCACATAAATATATAGAATTAAAATAGTCCTATTTTAAACTACAATGAAACTTAATAGCAAATCACATATCAAAAGCTAAACTTACAAAGTTGGTTTACTAGATTTCCTTTCTAAATAACTTAATCATAACCATTAGCAACTTAATCATATATTCAAAAATAACTAATGAACTAGACTTAGAAGAAGTGAAATTTATTCAGGATATTAGTTTTGAATGTACTTACATACAAGGAATGACATAAACAAAAATTAATTAATATAAATCAAGTGATCCCAATGGAATAGTTCAAAATTTATCTGCAGGGGTAATTAATTATTTAATTTATTTGGCCTAGAAAGCAGCTTGGATTCGAAGGATTGCTTTAAATAATAATTTAATAACCACTAAAAGCAAAGAAAATCAACTGAATTAATTTAAAAGTAAATATCGATAAAAATAGTGAATTGATGAAAATTAGAATTGAATACTTTCTTTTGAGGAGATATGTTAAAGATGTGAAATGATGATGGAATATATAAAGAAATAATAAAATGGAGTTCTTTGCAAGAAGAATTTGGTTGAGATAATAACTAAAAAATCTTCAAATTTATAAATAGGTGTTATTTTAAAGCTATAGAATTCAATTCTGATGAAGAAATACCAACACGAAAAGCGAGATTACTCATTGGGAGTGGAAAGCTAGGGCATCAACTGCCTTATTAATGATGGTTTGGGGTGATATAAACTTTTTTGATTCAAAACCTAAAATGTCACTAAAGTAATATATATGACAGATTAGCATATGTAATTAATTATCTTTCTATTTTATATCTCGAATTACATTTATTAAGTTTACTTTATTATTTTTATTTAAAAATGGTGTTTATTCTAACTCTAGAGCAAGCATAAATCTCAATTAAAACTGATAAACCCATGTATTATCCGGGAGAGGTTATTAGAGGAGTCATTTATTTAAAAGTAAAAACTAAAGATATAAATGCTGGTACCTTGTACCTTAAGGTAAAAATTAGATATAATTTATATAAGCTTTGCGGGTAAGAGAAGGTCAACTAATTGGATAAGCACAACCAATTTTTCAGTTTTAAATAGTTTATCTTTAAAAAATAAAAGAAAATAACAGATTTTGGAAAGTATGGCAAAATTAAATAAATAGGAAAATGCCACTTATTGCTTGCAGGAAATATTTTGAAATGGAAGTTCCAAATTTATCACCTAGTTTTACAATCAACTATTACAAGATGGTACAATGCAGAATCTTATATTTTCTCTCAGTTACTATTTAAAGTGAGGATGAGAAATATTTATATAAACCTCCAAAGAAACATAGAGTAGTGATCCATATTCTTTAAAAGCCCCAGATACATGCTCATTTGTCATTGGAGCATTCTGGGGAATCAAAAGTATCAAACAGATGTTGTTTTTCTACTGGAGTATAATAATTTATTATTAGCATAGAGCACAAAAGTTAAGGTTCAGTTAAACAAACCTTACTACACGTTTGGAGAAAATATTGATATAATTCTATAAGTTGACAATAGTTAATCAAGTTCAGCTATTCAAAATTTCAAATTCTAAATCACATCACAGTTAGTCATTTTGTATAAATAGTAAAAACGTAAATTATCAAATTATTTTGATTTATTTGATTAAGAATTAAATTGTAAATATATCTGCTATTTATATTAGAATAAGTTGCAGCTGGTGAGTAAAAAGAGGTAAAAACTATTTTGAGTTTACCAAATGGCAAGCCTACTAAAGCTTCAGCGATTTTTCCTTAAAGTTCTTTGAAGACTAAAAGAATTATATTTCAATATATACTTACTCTCAAAGTGATTTTTGCAAAAAGATTATTATTAAGTTAGCAAGATTTAACTGTTCCTATTCCATTATATCTAATATAGAACTAAAAAAGAGAAAAAGACAATGTATTTCAATCAATGGATAACATTAGTATTGCTGGATCTATATTTGATACAAATTAAAAAATAAATGCAAGTGTAATAAAAAAGTTTATTTATGGAGATCATAATTGTTCAGGTTATGGTGAATAAGATGGATACTCAGGACCTGAGAGAAAATATAATCCTTTTGAAAGTTTAAATGAGAATGCTTTAAAAGATGTGAAAGGAGCATTAGAATAATTGATGTTTTAAAAATAATATGAAAATGAAGATAGTGATGATGATGATAAATTAATTGAAGAAATTGATGGAGTTAATCTGAATAATGTTAGCATTAATGTTGAATAATCTGAAAAATAAGAAAAACCCAAAACAATATTTTAATTAGGCAAAAAAAATGATATTTCTTTACCAAATCACAATATAGAAGAAGCAAAATTAGATAATGGAATATAGGACTAATTATAAACAATTAAAGAAGAAGTAGATAGCAAAGGAACATAATATAATCTAAATAATGCTCTGTCTTCATCATGCGTTAGAAAAAATCATCACGAAGAAGAGAATGATGATTAATAAAATAAACAATTTTAATAGTAATCCTATCCAATTGACACTTTTGGCTCATTTTAAAAAGTAATTATAAATAAGGAAGAATGTGATCAAATAAAAATAGGTTCTGATGAATAGGAAAACTAAATAAAACCTATTAACTTAAAACAAAATAGATCATTATCCAATTCAATTGATTAAACTGATTAAAAAGAATAAAAACAATTTAAAGTTTAATTTAATGATGTCACATCTGTTGATACCTTGGATGGTAAAACTGGTGAAAGATAAAGCACCTAATGTAGAAAAAATGAAAACCAATCCAAATAATTTTGAGTTATATTATATATATTCAATTTATTTAATAATGTTTATGTTGAAATTGTGAAGTTATAAATTTTATCTTTAAATGTTAAATCATTTAAAATACCATTAATCATCCTGATCATTAAAATGATATGTCCATATATTATATATCATCCTACTCCTCAATCTTAAAGCTATGACACTAAAAAGACAAAGAATTTCTTGAGCAAGTGTCTTCTAAAAGGTTATCTACTATATCCAATATTGATTAATCAATGTTTTCCTAATTTTATTCACTTAGTATGTATATCTAAGATAACTGCCTGTCCTTTGATGTAACTATTTAATTTCTTAGGGACTTAATTATATTTATCCACTCATCTAATTTTAATGTTTATAGCTATCTTTATAAGTCATATGTTGTTTCAATACAATCATCTATCAAGTCGAATTAGGTTTTATTATGCCCAAAATAGACAATACCAAATCTTTATTAGTGTCTTTCCTTTTCCGATAATAATTCCTTAAGTAATCGTAGTCTTTTTTTATTTTCTTTCATAGTCAAATCGATAATAAAGGCTATGTCACATTCTAATTTCCACTCTAAAAATTACTGTTATTTATCAAATAACGATGAAATCGAAGAGTTTTTTTTAAGTTTGTTTGGAGATTGATGTAGCTAGTCCAATCTGCTTAATTTTACACATAGATCATCTGCTATAAATAAGTCTTTTTATTTAGACCCTTTTACTTTTTGAAGGCATTTACCTTTGTTAGTAATTTGCACTTGCTAAGTTTATTTAGATTTTTAGTATCTAGCAGATTTCTAAGATGAGCAAGAAATACCCATTAAAGTAAGTTTTTATTAATTATATCAATTTTCTTGAAACTTCTTGATAAATTCATAAAGTGAAATACCCTCTATTAAATCAAAATTCAAACAAAACGTTCTCCCTTGCATATTCTTTTATTTATATTCATGTATAATTGAAAAAGGATTTAGATTATTAGAGTTAGTAAAGAATTTATTTAGTAAATAAGAAGAGATGAAGAACAATAAGAACACTCTTATTTTAAGATTAAAGGCAATAAATTATATATCTAAGCAGGACAACAATTATATGAGAACATATCTGAACCTATCCATATCCAACCAGTATAAATAAGTAGTTATAATTAATACTCAAAACACAATGTTTGGATTAATGTTTACAAAAAAAACTTTAATGTGATGACTCTAGATGTATTTTTGCTCTTAAAAACTTCAATATTAAACAGTAAGGGAGATGCAAGTACTAAACTGTTAATATCACATTATACATTGAAAATTATGATATTCTTTTGAATACTGCCCTATTTTAATTGAAAAATAGATTTTAAATTTAATATAATAAATTACAATTAAGCAGAGACAATTAGTAATAAATAGATATTAAGCATTAAATTGAATTTCATGATCGACCTAAAATTAGATAATATTTTTTATAATTTATAATTCATATTATTAAAAATGTTAAAATTCATTAAATTTTTCTGCAAGAATCTATTTCATTTCCAAAACTAATGAAATAATGCTAATATAAAATGTATATATAAAAAATATATCTTGATTTGATAAATATTTATATTTATTTTAAAAATAAGCTCTTAAAATTGAAAATTCATGCATCAATAGGTTCGTTTTCATCTTAAATTTAAGTTTCATCGTTCACTTCATTACAAATTAACAGTTTTTCTTATTCTTCATCTTCTTTTTCTAAAATGTGACTCAAATCAGCTAAACTTGCATCATTTTATATCTCTGTATAGATTGAATTTGTCAATCTAATGAAATAATAGATTATCAAAGTAACTATGATAAACATTAAGCCCTTCAACCAAATAGGAACATAATTGCTGGTGTCTCCTGATTATAATACATCAGCAAGTGAATCTAAGTTTGATCCCATATAAACCCAGAATCCAGCCCAAATGACAGTTCCAAAAAATGTTGGGTGAATGAATTCCCAATGAGTGATTCTAAATAACCCACATGCATAAGTCTTGAAGATTGTAGGAATTGCCAAAAATTACAGAAGATACATAACTTTTGTAGGTTTGCGTTCTGTTGCTAGATAACAAGTGATGAAGTATATGTTTTCATTCATTGCTGTATAAATAAAACTTCTTATTGCATATCTCCCAATCAAGAAACCAATATATCTATCATAATTACTGATTTATTATATACTTTGCCAAGAATTTAGCTAAGGAAACTGTGAACAAAGCAAACCAAAAAGGGTGAATTAAAAATCCTGCTAAAATATCATAGAGAACAACATTAAAGCCAGTCAAAACAAACCATAAACCTATTACTCCAATATAAAAAGCTCCTATATAATGCCCTATCTATATTATTATAATAACTTTACCCTAGTCATTGAAATCATTGAGAACATTAAAACAAAAATATCGAAAGTCCCTTACCCAATATAAAAGTAAGACGAAGGTTACCAGTATGATGGAGTACAATACCATAATAAGCATTAGTACTTTTTATGCTTTATCTCTTTTAGGGTTATGTTCAGATGTGGCTAAGTTCATTTAAATTCACTATTACATGATCCCTCCTTTGCTTTTTAATACTTTTCCCTTAACTCTTTACTTTGATTTTCATAAAACAACTGATCTCTAGTTTGATCACTCATTCGTTTTTACTATTTATCAAATATTGGAAATTATAAAATTTATACTAATTTAAAAACCATATATTTTTATTAGTAATCTCAATTCATTTGATGGATCAATTTCATAAACTTAGTTCATAGTAGTTCCAAAAGAACTAAAAAAATTTAAAATATAATCAAAAAAATTTAGCTATTGTGTCTAAAGATTTATATTAAAATTTTACACTTGACTTCAATTTCAAATTATGTTATGTTGTGTTGATTATCTATAAGGTTATTAATCCTATTTATAATATCTAGTCTCTAATTGAGAAACAGTTATTCAACAAATATGATGCCTGTGACAATATTTAAATGCTTCTATTCTATTTTAGTATGAAATGATTCATTATTTTTTTGGATTCAATTATAATTAATATAATATCACCTAATCTTTTGATTAATTAAATTTCATTGAAAACAAGTCTATTATAATGTTCTACATTTTATTAACTAATAAGTTTTAGAATCAAATAGATAATTTCTTTTTATTAAATTTCATTTTTCTATGTTTATATGCTCAATATGAGTGTAATTAAATAAATCATTCTAAACGATTGGTCGAATAATCATCAATTATATACACCTTTTATGTTTATTTTATACAATAATATTATTCTTATTTTGACTTAAAATTAAATTGATTCAATAATATTAATCATAAAAATAAAGTATGTGCTCCATATGATCTCTTTTATAAAAATAGAAATGTTGCTATTAAACAGAAAAAATTTGATTCTAGATTAGATGTTGTCAAAATTCAAAAGGATTTCTATCATCACCATTTTGATAAAAATAGCTATATTTATAAATCAGTATTTTTAGAATTCAAATTTTAAGTAATAATTTTACTGCTTAATTATGCTTAAGTATATCAATTTGCTTAATAATTTATTTGTTTTGAGTACACGATATTATTTCTTCAACTATTATTAGGTATTATTTAATTAAGATTCGCATTATTTAATATATATTCTAATATCCATATGTCGATTGAAGTAGCAAAAGCTATTGGATTTGAAACAGATGAAGTCAAGGCGTTATGTACTGATAGAGATGCAATTTTATATTCTCTTGGTATTGGATATAGCTCTGATCCAATGAATGCAGAGGAACTTTCATATTCATACGAATTGCATGAAGATTTCAAAGTTTTCCCAACCTACACTACATGTCTTCACAGAACTGACATTTTTAAGGTAGATCGACCTAAAATTAGTAGGCTTTAACATCATGTCCAGGTATTCCAAACTTTAATCCAATGATGTTATTACACGGAGAATAGAGAATTTAAGTCTTGAGACCTTTGAAAACCGGAGTGGAATATGTAACTAAAGGAAAAATAGCCAATGTTTCTGATAAGGGAAAGGGAGCATTAATTTAGTTCGATTTATTAAGTTCTGAAATAGATGATTAAGGCAAGAAAACATTAGCTTTTGTCAATACATTATCTCTATTTATTAGAGGATTGGGAGGTTTTGGACTTAAAGGAAATCCAGTTGAAAACATTCCTGCTCTTCCTAAAAGGCCTGCATGCAAAGAAGTGAAATAGGTCACAACACCAAATCAAGCTATCATATACAGACTGTCTGGGGATATTAACCCATTGCATATTGATCCTGTAATAGATATTTAAATTGAATTTAGAATATGGCAGCATTAGGAGGATTTGATAAACCAATTTTACATGGATTGTGCACATATGGTATTTGTGCCAAAGCTGCCATTCAGACATTCACTTAAGTATAATCCGTGATTATTCTAAATTAGGGAAATGGTGATGCTCTTAAAAATATGGCAGCCAGATTTACTTCTCATGTTTTTCCAGGAGAAACCTTGTTGATTTCATTATGGAAGGAAGGAACCAGAGTTCAATTTTCAGCTAGAACTTAAGAAAGAGGATTAGAAGTAATTGTGGGTTTTGTAGAGTTTAATGAGAAAGCTAAATTATGAAAATAATTATAAAAATAAATAAACTAGTGGATAGTCATTTAATTTAAATAAAATAATATTTAGAACTTCGGTTTAAGTAGTTTTAGTATAGGTTGATTTCATGAAAGAAGGAAATTAGGATTTGAATGTTTAATATTGTCTTTTTTTTTTGTGTTTTAATTCTCATTAATAATAATATGCTGAATCAGAAAGAAGGACATTCTAAAGTAGAAGAAGATGATTTTACTCTTAATACTTCAAGTGCTGAACCTTTAGAATTGGATGATCACTATACAAAATAAAAGTCAATTTGTTGGGGGAGGTGTCATCCAATGATGTTTAGGAAAGGAAGTCCTGCTGTTGTTATTGGACCACATTGTGATTTAAGATGTGATTTAAGGGCCCTTATTTATTTGTGCTTTTCTTTCATTCTTTATAATGGGAGGACTCTTTATTTTCCTTAGGATTGATGAGGATCCATTGATATTTTATACTACTCTTATTATTAGTATTAATCAATGTATCAGTTACCTGATTGTTGCACTGATAAACCCTGGAGTTGCTAATATAGAGAGAGTCGACATTGAAAAGAATGAGGAAACTAGTCAAAAAACATGGTAAACTATTTTGTTATGGGAAGGTATTGCAAGGTGTGTAAGTTGATTCAGAGCAAAGAAACTTAGCATTGTTAAGATTGTGATATTTGTATTTAAGAATTTGATCATCATTGTCCTTGGACTGGGAAATGCATAGGCAAGGGGAACATCAAATAGTTTTATTATTTTATCGTAAGTTCGATAGTGTTTATGATTTTTAACCTTGTGTTAGTTTTACTAAAAATTAAAGAATAGGATTCTAGATCACATTAATAACAATGATTAGTTTTATTAATATTATCAACAACTAAAAATATCTTTTTTGATGAATTCCTTCATCTTACTTTAGTTTTCGTAATTTTCAGCTATTTATTGTAGTAAAGGGTGTCTCATAGGATGCTGCATACAAAAATGAAGAGCATACTAATTTATCTTATTCTTCTTTTATTTAAATTAATTGCAATTCTTAATTAGTTTATCAATTTAGGGTTTATCTATTTCCTTCTTCTGAAAGGAGTCAAACCACTCGATAAACTAATGCAAGTCTTCCATGCTTAGTATTAAATTCCTGTTGAGATCAATCAAAGAACAAATGATGTCCGAAATATCAAAAATGCTTGTGGCCAACAAATAATCCCAAAATCTACATACATTATTAATATGAAAATTATATAGAAAGAGTGTCATTATTAATTTGGTAATCCAGATTGCATTCTAGACCTCCAATTTATGATAGATGTGGTTGAATAAATCAGGAACTTTGAATTTTATTTCGTTTATGCAGATAAATTCCAATAGTTTCACTAAAGGCATTTCATCTTAATAAATGTAATAGAGCATAAATTTGGGATTCACCATCATCTATGCCAAAAATTGTAAGCTTTGATCGATCTATTTGTTGTTTATGATTAAGGTGAATCCCACCAAGAAGTTCATTCCTTAACAATAACCAAGTTTGGGAAATAACTTTGATAATTTCAACAAAACCCTCTCTAAATCTTTTTAACCATCTCCAGTTTCGAAATATTTAATGTCACTTGATGTTACTGTTCTGTGAATGTCCTTTCGAATTGCTTTAGCATATTTCTAATCTTCTTCTAAAAAAGATAGTCCATCCGAACATATTTGGAATTTGGGAGTGTATGCCATCAATTGCCAACAGGACCATCTTATACGTTATTTGGGAGGCCCCATAATTAATTTAATTCTTGATTAAGAGTTATTTTTACTTGAATTCATTTTTTTTTAAGATATAGAAATTTATGATTACCATGTCCAAATTTGAATTACAATAATCGTAGCTCTTCTTATATTCGAATATTTCTTATGATTCAATGAGTGATTACTTGGTTTAATCTTGCTCCTCCTCTTCATCAATTTCAGACAAGAATTTGGTGGAAGCATCACAATTTAAATTTATTTAAGTTATCAACACAGATTCATGGAGACTCTCTAACCAATTAAGAAGACATGACGTCTTCTATTGTTCATTCTGATATTGCGTAGGTATTAATGATTCTTTATGATCTTATTCTAAGTCTAGCTTAACTGCCTCATTCACTTAAGTAACCTTCCTTTATCGAATCTGGAACTCAGCCCTCAACATTGATTCAGTTCTATCGCTTTAACATAAAACCTAATTCCCCATTATGTTATAATAAAATTTATTCCATTTGCTTTAGTTTTTATTTTTTTGAATTCCAAACCAATAGGAAATCTTAATTAATAATATCATATCATAAAATTAAATGAGTCGGAAATTCACATGGCAAGAAGTTGGTGACAATGCCAAAAATGGCTGGATTGTCATTGGCGATTCAGTCTATGGACCATAAGGATTTTTAGATTCTCATCCAGGAGGCCCCGCAGTCATCAGGAATAAAGCAGGCAAAGATGTCACTAGATTCTTTTATGAAATGGGTACTAAACAATATATGAAACAAGGTCATTCCTAGAATGCTCAAGATATTTTGAAATCCTTGAAAATTGGAGAGATCGATAAGAATTCATAACCCGCAAAATGGTAAGTAGATTCAGATCAAAGACTAGTAGCAATTACCTCTGTATTGCTAATATTGGCAATTGCATTTCTTTATTTTTATGTTTTGAGAAAATGAAATTTGTACATTATATGATATAATCTAATTATTTACTAATCATAATCCTGGACTATTGAATAAATCTAAAACTCTCAATCTGATCTCATTAACGACTTATTCTATATTCCATTCTTTGTTTCATGAGTTTACTAAGAAACATTTGAGTTCTAATTACATTTTAATAAAAATTATCCTAATCTCTTTGGCCTAATAAGATTCCATAATGTTCAAAACTAATAGGAATCAATTAATAAATCTAAGACTGCCAACAATTCTTATGAATTTATGAGATTTCCTATTTAATTAAATTGATATTATTTCAATTGGTTTCCATTATTTTCAGTGTCAAATTCTAATTTCATATTAATCTATCTACAATAAATTTAGAAGCTCATAGTAGTAAATAACTCAAAAAGTCAATTATCCAGAATGATATTTATATTATCAACTTATTTAGTTGTTCTTATAAAGAAGTTTATCAAATAAGTTTTTCTTATATTTGAATAACTCCAGAAAATAAAACCCTCTAAAAGCATCAAATTGTTGTTGTGCAAATTTCCTTCACTATACATATTTCAACCTCAGACTAACTTTCTCTTAATTTTTATAAGTTATTAAATAATGAGTTCCAAATTTGCTTTAGTAGTTATTGCCTATTTTATCTCTCAATATAACGCTGCTTAATTATTCTAAAATTATATTGTTGTAAATATTTCTGTTATAAACAATGTCTCTATGAATTCTTATTGGTTTTGATAACAATCAAAGTTGGGCTTTTAAAGTAGTAATTTAAGCAAAATAATTCTGCAATTTCTTATTTGGAGTGATTATTTTTACAATCCTTAGATTCTAAAATTGAATTAAGATAATCTTTAGACCTTAGGAAAAACAAAACTCCAAAATGCTAAGCATAAGATTCTGCCTAGTATAAACCACCTTTGACTTATTTAATATATCCACTTGAGCAATATCTAAAATATATTATTCATTTGAATTTAGAGAACTATGGATAACTTGACCTATATCTCCGAGGTTTCTAGATCAGCTTCTATATTTCTAACAACTAAAAATGTGGTTTCCTCTGTAGATAAGATACGTCAATGATTATTTGCTTATTTAAATCTTCACTATTCATTATTAAATATATATTTTTAGTTTAAGCAATACATAACCTATATACAACTTAGCTCATTTTATTTATTCTAAAATGCTAACAATAAAATTCTCTAACGATTTATTTAATTTTTATTGTTTCTTCTTTCCTAACACTACATAGTTACAATAAAAATCTTATTTTGCATCTAATTCCTTTAAAATTAATTTAAAGAAATCAAATATCTTGTTAATTTGGACACAAGAATGAGTAAGTAATTTTCTATTGTATGGATTAAATATCGTAATCGGCAAAGCAGGCAAGCAATAGTCTTATAAATTAAAAAAATAACTAAATAGGAATAATTAAATACCTAGAATTGGGATCATTAATATTTGCCAGCAGACCTATTCCAGTAGAAGAGGAATCGAAGAATTTTATGTAAAAGTTAAGCAAGTCAATAAATTGTTCGCTGATTAAATTAGAAGTAATTCTCTATTCTCTCATGTAAGAGTAAACCATAATTATTAATGAGTAGGAGGATAACCCTCCTAATATATAATAAAATGAAATTATTACCTGTATATGATTCAGAGAGCTTAAGCTTTTTAATCATAGATTTTAAAATGAGTACAATCTATTATAAAGATGGGTATTCTTCCATCCACTTTTTAACCAAATCAGTAGTTATTGAACCAATATGAGTAGGATAATTGCCATTCCCATTAAAATTAAAAGAGATGTCAACCTTTATACCACTCTTTAATTTCTGCTTTAGCTTTTTCCACAATTGAATTTGTTAATCGTCCAAGTTCCTTCCTTCATATTCAAATATGTTAATCTATGGATCTATTTCTAATTTGATAATTGGAACAGCTGAATTAAATATTGGACTAATTTCAATTAAATATATGTACTTTGCCTTGACCACCCACTTTTTTCTAGTAAACTCAAAAAATAAGTTATCAAAATGACTTTTTAACATATTCCTATTATAGACTTCTAAACCATTGATCCCAATATCGATATCCGAATCTATTAAAGCTAATCCTGTCGCACATGAGCCAAAGAGCCTAAATGTTAAGATTCATATTTACATAATCATTCCATCAGGAATACCTAAGAACACTTTCTAAATTACTGATTTAACTCTGTCAAAAGCCAAAAGTCTAAATGGGAGCATGTTTTCGTATTCACTCATAATATTATCAGTGAAATCAAGAATGTCTAAATTGATTTATTCAATCAATTTTTATTTTCCCTTTTATTATACATTTTCTAATTACTCTTTCAAGCTTTTTTCTGAACTTTATGGCTTTATGCTTAGATTCTTTTTCTTGTCGATTTGCTAATTTTTCTTTTAAATTGAATGAGTGATTTCATCCTCTAAAGTGTTTTGAGAAATCTATTCACTTTCATTTGAAATTGAATTAATATCTTATTGACATTATGAGTCCTCAAACTGATTCCTTTTGAATGAACTAATCAATTTCGTTATATTTTTTTATTTTTCATTATTGTTTTTTTTAATTTTAATTGAATTTTTCATCTAATTTTTTTTCTATTTTGTTTCTTCTTCTTCTGATGTAGAAGAAGTTCTATTAGAACAATGACTTTTAATTGTTTATGCTTGAGTTTCAATTGAAAATCTGGTGATTTCGGATTAAGGCGATTATAATTATAATTGTTCATCTCTGCTTTCTGGTATTGATTCTTAATATCCTTTTTACTTTTTTTTCATTCTTTTTTACTCTTTCAAAAATTATTCCTTAAATGAATTTTCATCATTTAGAGATATATTTGCAATCTCTAAAATGTGAATTGTAATTGTTTGACCAACATCAATATAGTCATCATGTATTGGAATATCGGAATCTGTGATAAATTATTAAGAGATGGATTACTATTCAGTTTATTTTAGATTAGTCTTTAAATTTTTGAAACATTAAACTTTATAAGATTATTGCTATGTGTTTGAAGACTTGTTGGATTCACTTAAATAAGAATAATGAATACTTTAAATCATCGCTAATTTCCTAAGCTGATGGGGTGTTTGGAGGTGTAACATAGGTATAAGTTAGGTTGCTTTGTGAATAGGATCTTTAAAACCTTAATATGTTTGATTCTTAAAGATTTTTGCTTGACAATCTTTTATCTAATTCAATTGGATCTAGTCCTTTAAATGTTAACATTTTTTAGAATTTCTTTTTCTTCTTTTTTTTATCTTTTTTTTGTTTTTTATCTAAATTTTCAGTTTTAAATAATTCTTATTCTAAATGTTCTTAAAATAATTGTTAGACTATTTTGTAAAACTTCTTTAAAATGTAGGTTTTCTAATCAACTAAGTCATTCATAGATGAAATTAGCATAGTATTAATGATATTTGTATCTGTGTGACATTTTAGTTAAAAATTAAACAGTAATTCAACTTGTGATTTCAATAATTTGATGGCTGTGCCTGAGAATATGTTTTCGTAAAATCTATTTTCCAAACGATCAGGTTGCTATTTAATTTCTGAATATATTTCCTAGAAATAGTAGGTTAACTAAAAGTAATTAATTTTATATTACTCTTTCCTTATTATTGGCTAGATTTTATAAAAAGAATTCCTTTAGTTCGCTTGAGGTATTTTTATAGATAGGCTCTCTAAAGAGTCTCTGTTTTTTCTTTTTCTCTCTGTGAAGATTGTAATGGAATGAAATATTTTTTTCAAATTCCTTGATGATCCAGACTGTGCAACTATGAAAACTGTTCTGATGAAACCAAATAGGGTCTTCTGCTTTTTCTAATGAGGTTTTTGGGAATGTGGATAGAAAATATTTATCAGAAAGGTCCTGCAATAAATCCAAAAATGAGTTTAAATTTTCCAAATGTGGTTCAGCAACGAAAATAGTATCCATAAAATTTTCATCGTCAACGATATTCAATTTCGAATATAATTCCTTTATTAATTATGCTTATTAAGTACTTCTGCTTTGGGATGGACTGCTTTAAAATTCATCATGAACTAATCATCAATTTTAGACTCCAAATTAATTGTTTTTCTAAATATAGTTTTAATATTAACTTTTGAAGTAGTGCATAAATTGAAGGGTTATTTAGTTTGTCATAGATGTACATTTTCATTATTGGAAAGGTTTTTATTTATCCTTTAATCTGAAATAGCTTATACAATTCGGATTATTCCAGTGTAGCGAGCCTGTAAAAATTAATCAACAAAACAGATACCATGATATCACTTCTGACTTGTATGTTGCAGTCGATGAATTCTATTCATGAATGTTATCCGCATACAAATTATAATAATAAGGATGCCTATATGGATACAAGCAATAATTGAAAGGCTGGAGAAAATTCATTTAATTTATCTGATTCATCTATCTACATTACGATTATGATTACATGTTCTGAGATGAGTTTGTTCTGATAAATTTAGTTTATTTATTTTTATATAATAATCTGAGAATCTTCAAAATTAGACCACATTAATATAATAAAAAGATATAAGGTACATAATTCTGTACCAGTCTAGAATTCCCCTTGTCATCCAATCAAAAATTGATCTACATATCAAAAAAATATGAGTTTAATTGAATCAATTAGAAATTATTTTTGTTCTTAAGAAATATCATTTTAAATTATTATTTTATATAATACGCCACCTTCAAAAGCAATTAATAATTAAGTAATATATTATTATTTTATAATTATTGTTTACATAAACACACAAATCTCTAGCTATGTTAGACTCAATTAATAGTATAGAATTCAATCCTCTTATTTTCGTGGGCACTGTATAAATATTTTCCATCGGAAAGAACTTTATTGCATCCATAAGGATTCATAGTAATTTCCTAAACTTTTTATGGCTAAGTGTCTAATTTCCAAACTGTAATCTTCCCCTCTTGCTCAAAGCCCATCAGCCCAGCAAATAGATACTATGATTCAGTATCAAAACTTATAGAATGAACTGGATAATCTTCTTCAAGATTTCTTAGTTCCTATAATTTTGGATATTGCCATATTTTTATATGGTTATCCTTTGAACCACTTATCAAAATTCCACTATTTTAAGAATTAGACAAAGCTAGACACAATATTAAATTGTTATGCCCACTAACATCTAAAATCTTACTATTTTTTTATGTATCATATAAAATAATATTTTTTCCACTTGCTATAACTAAGTTATGCCTTTCAGCAGCCAAAGCACTGACTCTGGCATTAGTTTTAAATGAATTATGTAATTTTCCTTCAAAATCCCAAAATTTAACATATGTGTCATCTGATCCTGATGCAATGTAGTTTCCAACGAATTCCAGACATCTTATTCTATCTGCATGTCCTTCACATATATGGACTTACTTCCAAAGTGGACATGGTTTCCATATACGAACTGTTTTATCAACAGATCCACTTGCAATAATTCGTTTTTTTGAAAATGCAATACATAATACTTGATCCTCATGTTCCTTTAGAGTAATCTTTAATTTTCTTGATAGTCTATGACTTAACAATTATATTTTACTTGTCCCATATTTTAATTGAATTATCTTTGGAACAAGAAATAATTTTATCAGTATCCATCAATGCAAGATATTTCACACTTTTATCATGGCCTTTTAATGTTTAATCACATTCTATTGACAAAGGATTCAACAAATTTGGAGTGATTTTTACCAAAGGTGGACCAATAGACCTAATGTTTGGATTTTAAATACTTTGAACTAATGTAAGATAAATCTAATTATGATTTGTTATCATTATTATATTATCCTTAAAGATTAGACAATGATGAGGTAGACTATTTAATGTTGTTTTGTTATTGATGGATATTTTATACTTTAGGTTCAAATAGAAGTTGATTTGAGATAGAATAAGGTTATTCATTTGATTATTTGTTATCTTAAAATATTGTATATGGATAATTATTATTCTCATTTGTATAATTTTCTTATTATTAATTAAGGATCTCACTTGTAGCAGGAATGAAATTAATATTCTAGTACTTCTCATCCTTTGATGTAGCCTATGAAGGATAAGAATTGTTATCTTTTAAGAAACCTTTATTGTCATTTTAAGTTAAGGGCTTCTGACTAGCAAAATAGCCTGTTTAATGGGTTTATTCTTACTAAATATACTTGAACACACTTTGTTATTATGGAGACTTTAGAGATTTTGGAGACCTATCGAATATTTTAGATTCTGGAGACTTGGCTAATATGTCTATAGACTGAGTTTGCATATTATTAACTTTGAAAGGTTCGACTGGCCTTTGTATTTCAAAAGATGAATTGTATGTATTTTATTTAGATCGATTGCTCTCTTAATTTTAGGCTCTATCCGATGATTTATCCAGGTCAAAGGGTTTAGTAATTTTGAATGAGTTTTATGTGTCTTATCTGCTTCTGCCTGACTATTGAGAATCTTATTCTGTGAAGTAATTCTTTAGTTTTGAGTTATTAAATGATCCAACTGGCATTAAATCCCTTTATAGTAACTACTTTCTTATGGGGGAGATGCTGGCTTATTTTTATTAGAAAATTGGTTCTTTGGATCGATTTGATCTATTACTTAGTTCTGGAGAAATGTCTTTGACTTCAGATAAATTGGATTTATAATTGAGAATGCTCTAAGACTGTGATGGTTACTAACTTGTTTATGCAGTCTGGGCTTATCTTATAGGTAATTATGAAAATGTCTATTTCACCTATTTTTCGATATCAACAATCTATTCATAAAATGATTCTAAATATTCTTTATCCCTTAATTGATCTCTTTGAATTAATTCAATCAACTTTGATTGGAATTGTTAAACACTCATCTTGTCTTATTTTAATTATTTCACCAATTCTTTTTTTCTTTTCTCATCTATTGAACTCACATCAATTAATAATTAAGATATTTTGCTATGAAAGAAAGCCTTTAACTATTCAAGTTTCTGCAATATGTTGGTTTAATACTCAGTATTTAAGTATTTGAATTATTCATTTATGTAAGCATCCAAATTTTTAATCATGTGTGAATCATGAGTATCAATACACATATCACAAAGTGGTCCTTTCCTTGTACAATCATGTTACAAACATACTTTTGTATATGGTAATGAATGCAGTTAGCAATAATATTACATAATATAAATTATTATTGTTAGATTACTCAGAAAATCAAATGAAAATATTACACAATAACTTTATATTTAATTCGTAAATAATTCATCAATTTGTTATCATATTCTTATTTTTCATAGAAATATAAAATTGAATCAAAAATAATGTCAATATTAATTTCAATATTATTTAAGATTTGAATAACATCAATACTCCATCAATCTAATTATGGAGAGTAAATACATAATATATTTATAAATAATTAAATTAATGTTTTCAGAAAGATAAGTCAGAGTTACCTTGACTCTACCAAAATTTCAAGGCAATCCAAAATTTGAATCAGGAGCTCAAACCACTACTTCAAGTTCAAGTATCCTCTTCTTTATATTTAGGGATCATTTCAATCACCTCTAGACACTAACCACTTGGAAATCGATTTCATAAACATGCTATGACTTCTCTCTCCAATCCAAAGCATCCCCAACTCTACACTCCCTAGCAAGAAAGCAAAAGAGCAAAGAGGTTGAAAAATATTCCTTATGAACTCTAATATTTCACTGCAAAACTTCCGAATAAAAATTTTACCTCTAGTCACTTGATGTGTAATGAATTACTCAAACCTTAATCTAATAGTATTGAAAATAAGGATAAATGGCAGATTAAATCTTATATTCCCAAAACAAATAATGTGTTCAGTTTATGTAAATTAAAAAAAATTGATTAATAAGAGAAGAGAAAAGAGAATTTTTAAGATTTGTCATATTTTAGAAATCTGAATAGGAAAGATATTGAAATTGAAAAGATCAAAGTAATAATTGTTAATAATGGTTAGAGGTATAATAAATAAAGATTAGTCACTTAGAAATTGATAAGTGAATTCATCCGATAATTCAAATCTCATGCTAAAATTGAAAATTTCAGTTTCAATCTATGAAGATCAATAGAAATTGTTGATAAACTGTCTCAATATATAACTATCATATAAATGTTGTTCATCATTAAAAACTTTTTATATTAAAATAAAAATAATTTTAATAAAATAGAATGCTTCAAAATTTTATTAAGTTTTAATCATCCATAGGTAAAGCTTATTAGTAATAAACAAGAAAACCGGGATAAACTACTTAAATTCTTATAAAATTGGCAATTATTACAAAGTTATAGACTCATAGGGTACAATAATGAAGAATCAGAAATGAAATTCTCTATATATTGTACTTAATATGTTTAACTCTATATAGAACAATTATACATTTGCAGAAGATTATTCCGATTAGGAAAGAGCCTTTAAACTATACTAAACATTTTTGAAAAAAAAAACTTATAAAGTCCAAAAAAGGCATATAATAAAATTCCTCATGCTGTCAATTAAATGACTACTTATTCAGTGTATATATTTTATTTCTTCTTTCATTTGATTGAAAATATCATGGTCATTCATTAATTGGGATTTTTTGAGAAAAAATTTAATCATAAATTGTTAAAAATAACATCACACACATTCTGGGCTTTAGGCTTACTAACTTAACTTATCTATTATTTGAATAGACTTAGATCAGCATTTCGAAGGTATTTTTATCTTTATAGAGAGAGAGTTAGAATTGAAATCTTAAATCTAAAATGGAATGACCAATGGAGATTTTCTTGAGTAATTGAAGTCCTTCTCTAAAGAAAGATATTAATATGGATTGTTGATTTTAAGAATCATTGGTGATCTAGCTTGCGCTATGTAGAAAGCTTAAATTCCTGAAAAAATTGTAATTAATTGCTACTATACAAGTTACATACTAGATTTAATAGAGGTCTAGTTGCATGTGGAGGAATGTTGAGCTCAATAATCTAGATTTATTTATAGGCATCTAAAATCAATAAAAAATAGAATGTCATTGAAGTATGAGTAATGAAATAGTGAGATATTTAATATTGATACCTCAAATTTATTTAATCATAATAAACATAATGGGTTTAATATATGTTTGAGATAGTTTTTTATATTTTATCAATTATAATTTAAGTTTTGTTGTTCATCTCTAATGACCTGAATGTTTTAAATTATATAGTTTAAAAAAGATTTTGAGACAAGAGAATTAATACAAGTACTAATGTTAAATATATAGTTATAATTAGAACAATAAACATTCAATAACAATTCAACTTTGCCATACCAAATTTAGGTTAATTCTTGAATAAAAGATTTCTGGAAACTTTTTATATAAATTTAAAAGAGTGTTATAAAAAAATAACAAAAGTATTATCCAAAATACATCACTAAAGTAAAAGCTGGTAATTTAGATCCTTTAAAAATAACAATTTCCCCATATTTAATCCACCATGGATTTAGTCATAATAAGTGCTATGAATTTAAAAACAATGCTTAAAATTGTAGCAATCAGGAGGTATGATTTAAACATTCTAAAAATGGAAAATATAAATAGTAAAAGCGTTATTAAAACTAAATAACAAGAAATTGCATGCATAATTGTTGCTGGTATTACCTCACATTCATTACCTTAATTATGAATTCACAATACTTATCTCAGAAGTGAAGTTAGTAAATGTTATTCCTTCCAATAAACAAACAAATACAGACAATCCTAATGTTAAAATTAACAATTGCAAAGTTTTCTTTAATGTTGGTGGAAGCTATTTATTAAACAATGATTATTCCATACTATAACTTGATTATATAATAATGCAAGTTATTCATGTAAATAAAACTAAATACAATGAATTCTACATTCCGGCTAATTTTAACTAACTCATTTAAAAATGAAGAATGAGTATATTAATTAAATCTAATAGCAAGTGGATTTCTATATCTATTTTGAATACAAAAGTTAATGTTTCAGAAATTTTATTTACAATCAATCCATATATTTATAATCAAATAATTTATTATAAAAAAAGTCAATCATAATTAAGTTTTTTTCTTTGGTTTGATTTCAAAAACAGATTTCAAAGCATAAGTCCCTGGCCCAGGTGATTCGTTCTTCAGTCCAGGTAATGGTCTATCTCCAAATCCGAATGTGATTTATTTAAATCTATTGTTTTAAATGATGTTATCAGTGGGAAGATAAATAGTTGGGGAGGCTGTTTTTGGTAATTTGATATCAGAGCTAATAAATAACTTTTGGTTCGTACTTAATTTTGCCATAGATACTAAAGGCTTTAGTTTTATTCAGCAATTTTAGATCATATGATCCAGGACCTGGAACATCCAAAGTTCTTGTTGATTATAGTTTCATTCCAAAACTGCATGATCTACAAGATGACTATTTTAAATCATAAGTTCCAGGAGCCGGATTTAATTGATCTCTTTTCTCAAGATCTAATGGTCTAAGCTATTTGTTCCCGAATCCAAAAGATGTAGTCCTTTTAGTTTTAGTGTCTGTTAGACAAAGATATTTTGGAGAAGGAAGTTAAGGAGCATGATGAGATTAGAATCTTTCAGCTCTAGGAAATGATAATTAAGGATTGGTTTATTATAAAATGCTTGAGCTAAGTTGATTTGGTTCACTAAATTATCCACGAAAGGTGTTGTTATTAATCAGTTTCATGACTGAAAAAAGAGGTTTGCTTTTAAGATGTTATGAGTTATTCTCATTATTTATCATAATAAAATAAAATAAAATCTATTCACATTATATTATAAATGGGACTTATAAAAATAATTGTGATTTTTCAAAAAAATTGTTATTAAATCAAATTTTCAAGAATTATTCTTTAATATTCTAAATAAAATCATCATCATACAGTGTTATTATGACATGTATATTATTATTTATATTGTTCAATTGTATAATTTATAATGTAGTTTTATTTTGAAACATAGAGATAATTATATTGTAGAGTTTTTAAATTTAATTTAAAGGTTAAATTCACCTGATTTTGTATTAAGACTAACAACCTACTTGATTAAATGATGAAATCACTATCATTTAGATATTTCTTAAATACAAGTATATAAGAGGGGTTGTATTTAATATAATTAGATTGAATTGTAAGCCTAACACTATCTGTTATTTAAAAGTTTGATAATTTTTCATTTGTGTTATTAAACTTTTTGAGTAAAAATAAAAATATAATATTAATATAATGTATAGAGCAAGAAGGCATCCAGATCTTGATAATATGCCTGAGTTTTTATTCGAAAGTAAAAATAGTGTAATGATTTCAAGATACTCTGATATTATCGGATCCAAGAGAGGAAAATTGTTATTCAACAATAAAAGATTATTGTTGTCCAAATTTCACTTTGATGTCTTTTACTGCCATAGTTTCATTGATTCAATTGTCTTTGTTTATTGTTATGTGTTTCTTTGGGGATTTTAATCTTCAGAATACTATTTTGTGTATAGTATTTAAATATTATTTACTAAAGAATTCTCTGACGAAACTCTTGATAGTTTTGGAAGGTGCTCTGCATATAATGTGAAATACCAATTAGAGTTCTATAGACTATTAACTTGTCTGTTCATTTTTAACAATGTCAAAGATTTGTGTGGAGAACTATTGTTGTAAGTGATTGTTGTTTCAATGGCGGAGAAGTTTATTGATAAGAAAACCACGTTGTGCCTTTATTTGTTGACTGGAGTGGCTGGATCTATAACATTCATAGTGTTTTATGATCAAAGTATACAAGGAAATTCATTTTGTGTTTTTGGAATGGTTGGCTTAATGTTTGGGTTTATAATTTAGAATGCATAATAAGTAAATTAAATTACAATATCAAAGGATGAGGCAAGACAAGTAATCATGCAAGTAACCATGTTTATATTTATTATTGGACTAATTGGGTTTTTTTATAAAAACTCATTAATTTTTGGAATTTACGGAAGTTTCTTAATTGGAATTATAATCGGATTGATTTAACCAACATAAAATAGAATCTTTTAAAGAACCAAATTGAAATTCGTTGGATTAGGTGTTATTTTCATGTACTTTACTGGATTTATTTATATTTTTTTTTCTTTTAGAATACCATCACGTCCTATTCAATAACAATGAGTTTTAATTATTTTGATTAATTAATTTATTTGAATAACAAAATCACTCTATTTAATTATATTAAAATTAAAAACGAAGATAAATGGACAAAAAAGGCAACTTTGAAAAGTTAAGGTAGAAGTTGTAAAGTGATTTATTCAAAAACGAGAATCACTAAAAATAGTAAACCGACGAAATCATAAACTAATGTCCTTAGATTTTAGACTATGTTCATTGCTCAAGTTAGAGTGAACTTAAAGAAGTGCCAACTAAATTGATAGATGTTCTCTCAAATCAGAAACAATTGGAATAAATGAAGCAGTCCTTTCAAAATCAGTACTAAGTAGGTAAGACATTAGGAGAAGGTGCTCATGCAGTAGTTCGACAATGTTGGCAAATTACAAATCCTGATGAAACCTATGCTGTCAAAATTACCAGGAATCCAGACCCTGAAATCACAGAAATAATGAAACAAACATTCCTAAATACAGTCTCCTTGAATCATCCATATATATGCTAAACTAATATGCTTTACATAGATCCTAATATGGAGTGCTCATATCTAGTCATGGAATATCTGCCATATCCAAGTCTATAGCAAATCCTCAAAGAAAGATAGAAACTGCAATTTGAGGAAGTCCGCTTAATTACCAGACAGTTATTTGAAGCAGTATCTTATCTCCATTAAGTTGGATTATGCCATAGAGATATTAAACCAGATAATATAGTATTTGATAGTGATTCGAATTCAATTAAATTGATTGATTTTGGTGTTTCAAAAAGATTTCTTGTTACTGAAAAAGGTTGTAAAGATATTAAAAATAACCTTATGTGGACTGTTACTGGAACCATGCCATATCAAGCACCAGAATTATGGAAAGGAACCGGATATTCCAATAAAATTGATATATGGGCTATAGGAGTAGTTTGCTATTAAATGCTATGTGCAAAGTTGCCTTTGGATTAAGCAAACCAAATGGAAAGTTTTTCTACTTAAACTGAGTATACTGGCCATTTTCAAGACGAATAGTTTGCTAAGCTTCCTCCATTAATTATTGACTTTGTTAAAAGAATCCTAAAATGGGATCCAGAAAAACGAATCACATCCTAAGGTATTATCAATTTATAATTTAAAGAGGCTCTTCTTCATCCTTGGCTTTATTAATCAAAATTAATACCAACACATTTCAAAGGAAATTCTAAAGATGATAATTTCTCCAGTTCAAATGATAAACCTTTATTAGCCCTTTTGAGATCTATGTAAGCTAATGCTAAGATTTTTTCATAATCTGTTTCCAATGCCAACGAGAATTGTATTGATAAAACTGACTTCAATAAAAATCATGGGTAAATCATAATTGGTTTAAAAGAAACGAGTTAATAAATAAGAGATAAATCCATTCATTTTTAATAATCAATTCATTCTATGAATCTAAATAAATGCTTTTCTAAACCTAATACAGATGATGTTAAAGATCTTTTTGATGTTATTAGTTATTGTGATAGCAATTCTTCCTTTGAGGATCTAGAAGAAAAACCATATATATAAACTCAAAAATAAAATAAGCAATATAGCTACAACAATAAAAAATGGCATTTTCCAAAAGAATCAGCATTATTAAAGAAGAACATGGATAGCTTTGAGTGAACTATTTGATTTCAAATATTAATGTTGAAAATTCATCGAAATTTAGATTGATATTTCTTCTAATTTAAAAGATTTTATTAATTTCATTAATATTTTAGTAGTCATTTATTATATCAAGATGTAAATTCATATTCATTTGATCCTCATCAATTATATGTCTTAAATATGATTTATATTTTTGATAAGAAAACCACTAAGTATTAAATTTAATAATATTCTTCTATTATCATTTCATCAAAATAACTATAAATTCTTTAAATCCTTTTAAATTATTTTAGTTTGTTTATTTTAATTAAGAATAATATGGATTGAACAATATTCCAATATTATAGGAGAATCTAGAATAGAAAGGGAGTGATTAAATGGTTAGAATAACATTTTATAATTCTTATATGTGGTATATTTTAGGCTAATATTATCTCTTAAATCAGTTTAGATATATTTATATTCTAAACAGAATAACTCATTATTATAATAAAAAATGAATGAATTCTATTTTTTGTTTAACATTTAATCCAAGATTGAGCGAATTCTTATTAATTATCACATCCTAGCATAGAAATTAAAGGAAAGATCTAAATTTATAAACTTTCCTAAAACATATATTAAGTGTGATGTTGAAATTTCAGTTATTTTTAATGATTATAGACTGTGAAGAGGTGATCGAATTGAGTGGTTAAGAGAGTGTACAAGTTTAAATGTTTTAAATCTTGAATGGATATTATGATATTTTATACATTAATTAGATTGGAATAAAGTGTCAAAGGATTATAGCATAATTTAAAAATAATTTTTTAAATAAATACAATGTAATTCGTCGCTGCTTATGCTTTGTTAGTTTTGGGAGGAAAGGCTCAACCAAGTAATTCATATCACAATGAATATCGTAGCTGAGGCAGATATCAAGGGATTATTGGCTGAAGTAGGTGCTCAAGGAGCTGATGATTAAATCAAGGCAATTGTTGATGCATTGAAAGGAAAGACTCTTGCTGATGTTATCAGTGAAGGATTGAAAAAAGTAGGCACTCTCTAATTGGGAGGAGGAGGTATATATCCGAATCACTATCTTAAGCTGCATCAAATGCTCCAGCTAAGGCCTAAGCTCCAGCTGCTGCCAAATAAGAGGCACCAAAGCCAGTTGAAAAGGCCCCAGAACCAGAAGAAGACGTTGACATGGGTGGTTTGTTTGACTGATTATACATTTTAGTACATTCATATACATATATTAAATATTTTATCATAAATCAATTAGCCTTTGTTGACAATATTGCTGGGACACTAACATTAGTGGATTGAGGTTTAGCATTGTTATTATTACTATTGCTTCCATTGAAACTATACCCACCGAATTAAGCTAAAACTCCATAAGTATGAATACCTTAGACTGAGTTCCTCCTTAAACTTAATATACTTTCAGGATCGATTTCATGAGCAGAATCCCTACGATTTTCGTTGGCTATTTAAATCATTTCATCTTCTCTGGGAATATATGGAGCTGTTATTTATCTGTCTAAAAATTTATCCCAACAATAATCTTTAAACCATTAATGGGCCTTAACTTCTTCAGGACCATTCACTCCTAACCTATTAGCAGGCTTCCTTTAGATGAGCTTAATTTTAATCAGAATTTCTACTTTATTGGCAAAATCAACTGCCTCTAATGACCATCCTGCGGGAATGTCAGTGTTTTTTATTTAGACTTGTTTAGCAATAACTTGATCTCTAATCTCTTATCTGCTTTTCCCAACATATGGTCGCTTACCCATTATGCATTCATATACAATAACTCCCAGTGCATAATAATCAACACCCACTCCATGATTTTATCCTATTTAATTAGATTTAAAAATTGAAATTCTTACTGCACATTACTTCCGGAGCCATGTATCCAGGTGTGCCACTAGTGTCTTATGCGTTTTCTGGTTTCCACTAACGGGCAATTCCCATATCTGTCAATTTTAAGTATCCTTTATCATCAAAGACTAGATTTTCTGGTTTCACATCTCGATGGAGAATGCCATTTACATGTAAATATTCCAAAGAGACTATTATACAAACCACAAAGAATTCTATTTTGTTTATTTTTGAGTACTAGTTTGTTCTTCAGTAAATTTCCTTTATTTACATAGATGGTATCTCAGATCTCCGCCTGTTAATAAATCCATGACCAAATAGAGATTGTCTCTATCCTAGAATGCTCCTTACATATTAATAATGAAACTAAGTTATTGGTTACTTTTACTTATGTTTCAATTAACTAAGTAGTTATAATTCATTCATTACTGATTACACACTTTTCTTGGCGATGATCCTATTTCAAATATTTACATTATTAACTTAGCTTTTGACATTATTTTCATAGCATACAAACTTTTTGACTTTTTGTTCTCTACCATCCAGACCTAATTTCCTTTATTATTTTGTTTAATCTTACCTTTCCAAAGCCTCCCTTGCCTATAACACTCTTCTGTGTGAAATTAGAGATAGAAATTACTAAACTTACCTAATAGTATTACCTGTTTAATCTTCTGACTCTGTTGACTTTAGTGTGCAATTTCCCATTTTTATTAATTAATGATTACAACAGCAAATTAACTAATTAACTATAAGAATATCATGTATACATTTATTAAAAACTGTTGTTCATCAACCTAATAAGTAGTCTAGACAGGTTATGATGACCATCATGGATTTACCTATTAACTTAGATCAAATATGGAATAGATAAAATAATACTACTGAAGATATTCAGTTTATTATCATAATAATCATCTTCATTCTAACTAAAAAATGGTACTATTAATCTGGAAGTACTATTTTAAGTTGTAACCAAGAAGAAGTCTCAATAATGAATGATCAATGTCAAAATTTAACTAATTATAAGACCAGATTGAAATTTTTATTACTTACTCAACCTGATTAAATTAACTAAATAATATATGGATATCAAAAAAATCAAACTAAATAATAACAGTTCGCAGTGAGAACTTGTGTTATTTAACAATTGATGATGCATATATATTATTTTTAAGCATTATAATAATTAGACAAATATATTTTATGGAATCTAAATTATTGATTATAATATTTAAATAATCATATTCTCTCTATTCTATAAAAAATTACGAAAAATGGTAAATATCCACCAATTTAAAACTTAATGAAAAACATATTATTATCTAAATATTGATATTAATGAGTATTTTAAATTATTACTATGTGATAAGAAAAATTATATATTTGGAATTTAGATAAATGGAAGCATAGAATAATTACCTCAAAAAAGTTTGATTAGAAGATATCTAATGGTTGTTTGGATATTTTGATAATCAAGACTTTAGGATATTCTTTACCAAGTTTGTCATTGTGAGGAGCATTTAAATTTAGTATCATTATATACTATATATGATATATAAGAAAAATTTATAAATATAATGAATAATTCGACCTAAAGCTTACGAAATATGTTCATTATTAAAAATAAGCCACCAATTATTATCCTTTATTTTTAATAAATTTCTTTAAAAGTTTTTGAATATGAATTACCTGCTAATGATTTATTATAGGCAAAAAATATAAATAATCCATCAGTATAGGATGTATGTTGTGAATATCTTTATTTAAGTATATAGAATAGATTTTTAACTAAAATTTATTAAGAAATAATAAATTTTTTAAATTATTTATGTCCATTATGTATTCCTCCTTTTAAAGAATTCAGTATCTAATTCTATGATTGTAGGTATCATTTATTCATGGTTTTCCTTTAGATGAAAGGATTCTTATTATCTTTCTTGTACGACTTTTGCATTTTATATGGGAATTTCATTTAATTTTAATAATTATTATTAATTATCATTTGTTAATTATTTGAATTTTATTAATAGAATTATATATCCAGGTCATATCTTAATAATTATAAAGAATACATTAAATTTCAATTATTAATTAATTATAAAAAATTACTTAATTAACATAAAAGTAAAATAATTTCATAATAAAGTCTCCTTCTCTTTATGTCTTCATTTTATATTTACAAAGAGATCTTCATTACAAATGTATATTCATTTCATCCTTTAATTACTCAATTACTTCATTACTAATCAACTCTTTATAAATGAATCAGTATGGAATTAAATAGTAGAGTCATTTTTAATAAATTGATAATTTTTTTCAACCAGAATCTTTGAACCTAGACATTTTGCTCGATAAGTGTTAGTTATTTTTTGGCTTTTTTTTAACCAAAAATTTAGAAATTAAATAACACTTTTAGTATTCGATAAAAACTTCTTTCATCTAATCTTACCCAAATGTTTCAGTATGATCCTTGAGTATAAACATTATTTAATCTATCTATGGCACTAAATAAAAATAGAAAATATAAAGTTATAAATAAAGATAATCATAAATGAATAGTCGAAAAAAAATCTATTTGAAAAAAGTAATATTGAATTAATTCTAAATTATTATTAATTCCAAAAATTGTCTGGATTCTTTAATACGCCAATAAACAATCTTTCAAAAAGAATTTATTCTTATTATATGCAATAAATAATAATTTGTAAAAAGATTAAAATTTAGTACATTAAAATGCTCAATCCTCTGTTATCGGTAAAATAAAAATAAATATGGAGATTAATGAAAAATTAGATTTATTAACTAATAATTACACAAAAAATCTCAAATTAATTTAAGAAATCTATTATATATCGATTGAATATCTATTAAATAATCTTATTCTTAAGGGTCCTTATATTTTTAGAGAATAATTTGATCAAAGAAAATAATCCAAAATCAAAAAGTTAAATAAATTCTCTCTAAATCAATTAATAAAAATTACAGATTACTTTATTTATATAAAATAAATATTGAATAAATGAATAATTCTGAGTATTAATATCCAAGAGGAGCAAATTAATTTACTTATTAACCTGTAGAGAGGCCTAGTACTATTAATTTGAGTCCGTTTGAAACTAAATTGATTTATGCAATAGGCTTTAGTTTAATTCTTTGGGGATTGATAAGATCGTATAATTATTGAGATATAGAGAGAAATAATATATCATTTAATTTATTATTAAGATTTTAGTATATTTAATTAACACTAGCTCATATTTAATTAATTCTATCAATCCTTGATGGTAAAATATAAATCATTTCCTCGCACTTTTATAACATAGCTTAAAATTCATTTTATTAGTTGATAAATTGAGCCAATTATTTATATTAATTTAAAGAATTGGCTAAATAAGTAAGTTTAATTTTTTTGTCTTTCGAAAAATACTTAGACTGTGCCTTAGCAATATTTAATAAGCCCTAGTAATGGATATATAATATGCTCATTCTATTTTGTCCCCTTCACTCAATTTCAATTATTCAACTATTTTTTCATAATATTGAATAGCATTAAGACAATCTTTATTCATTTTTTCAGTTAGTTTTTTACTTTTCCCTCCAAAAATATCATCGATGCCATTAATTTTCACAATGAATTCATATAATTCATTATTGATTTCTGCAACATCAACCAATAACATTTCATAAATAGTTTAATTATCTTTTTGATTTAGGGCATTAAATACTGGAAGTAATAGGTCTAATCTCTTTTCTATATAGGAAATAATATTATTGGGGTCTGGTTCACGAAATATAATAACTCTATACATAGTGGATATATCACTAAGTATTTGGATATGTTCTGTTACAAAACCATCGAATACAAATATAGATAGGGCTTTTTTGTATAAAGTATTAGCATGCCTAAATAAGGACTTTATTCATCATAAGTTTTACTTGGTTAGAATACCTAAAGTAATCAAAGTAAGCAATACTAGTTATTTAACATTAACATCCTCAAATGTAATACTATATATATTAAATAGTTTAGGAAGATTGGGGTCGTTCTATTAATTGCTCTTAATGCAATCAATACAATATGACATCATACTTCCTATTACTCTCCCTTAAGCCTTTTGTAAATTAGCTCGACTGGAATTATAATAAATGAATACAGCTTTTTTCTTTTTCCTTCTGGAATAACTGATTCACCAACTAGAAGTAGATAAAAAGCATAGGTGAAATTCTATAAACCTGAATAATGATCAGATAAAGATATGCAGCTGAAAAAAAAATCTTTTAATTCATAAGTTTTAGATTTGATTTATCTTAGCATTGACTATCCAAAATAAAAACCTACCTAAACTCATTAATTTATTTATACTTTGTCTTTGTTCTAAGTTTGCCATATGCTTAAGTAATCTAAATCGTTGATTGTTTAAAATTCTTAGGCTCTTTCAAATCCTCCTTCTATTTTTAAGGGTCTCTTTTCAAAGTCTCCTTTAGCTATTAAGTACTCCCCTAATCGTTCAGCTTTGGCCAATATGGCTAATCCAGTTTCAATTTCATTATCGTCAAAATTAACTACCAAGAATCCTAAATGATTATTGATTGATTAAATATAAGTCAAGTAACTTTCTATATCCTTAATCTAAGAGAAGAGTTAAAGTGACTTTTCCATATTCTTTTTTGCTTTAGGAAATTTACTCCCAATTAATAATGGATGATTGCTTATTGGAAAGGGTCTTATGTTTTTTGTAATAATTATTGCAATAAGGTTCTTGCTCTGTATTTATAAAGAAAGGGCTATTCTTTAGACTTGGAAACTTTTCTAAGTGTTCAACCTAAAAGAGTGTGCTTTCAAATTCGTATAGCATATTAATTGATTATTTTAAATATTTTATTGTAAATGTACACTTTATTATCTCTACTCATTTCTTGGTTTCTTTAGCTTGCTTTCTCTTTTCCTTGACTCCCACGAATTTAGCATTATACCAATCTTATCTTAATCTTCTGTAAACACTCTTAGCTCTTAATTCTTTTGAGATTACTGTGGCTTTCTCTCTCTTTGGAGTTCTTTAGAATGTGATTACCTGAAAATAATTGATATAATAGATACTTCTGGATTAGTATTTTATGTCACTGGTTATGCTACAACATCATTTCCTGAGTCTTTAACAACTCCATTCTTTGGTTTGCCAGCCACTCTTGGGAATAAGACTAATTTAGATAAATAAGCCTTGATTCTCTTAACATTAACTGCCAATTCTTCTTAGTTATTGTTTCTTCTTCTGTGATCAACTGCAATTCCTACGGTTCTGGCGAATTAAGCATTAAGACCTGCTTCCTTCAATTCAATCAATGAGAATCCTCTTCCTAATTTCTATACTCCATTGTATTTGATTGTTTATCCTCTTACGACTGGTCTAAGTAATTCAACTGGTCTTGGAGAAGCTCCTATTGAGGATTTAGATTATGATTATTTACTTAATGCATTAGCTTATCTTCTTTATTATCTTCTTCTCTTGGCAGCTGGTTGATTGTAAAATGTCTTTACAAATCTTGTCCAGTGTTTTCTTAAATGGGCATTAGGGAGTTGTTAATTGTGCTTCATTTTTAGAAAAAATTTAAAAAATAAATATAAGGATATTTAAAAATATATTAAATGACTCAAATTAACATTTTATTCATATAAACAAAATACTCTTGCTTCTCTATTTATCTTCAATCATAGTCTCACTATTCTATTTATCACATGAATCCAATCTATTCACTTTTCTCATAGTTGAATTCTGTGATTGAAAAAATAACGACTTTTTATTATAAAAGAATCTATATTTCATAATTAAACTAAATTTCCTTATAAATCATTTATGAGGCCATATATATAAAGTGAGAAATTGTTCAAATCGTTAAGATTCCTAAAAAACCAATGATATTATAAATGAAACTAAAAGATTAATGAAGGATTAATTTAAAAGAGAATTGAGTTTAGAAACCTAATTAATTAATTTGGATCTGCACCAATAAATATTATAATTATATATGAATATGTCTATATTTATAATCTCAAAATATTCAATCTTTAGCTGCTCTATAAATTTTATTGCATGCATCTTCTAAAAGTCCTAAGAGAGATTCTTGAGATTCTTCTCTTAATTTTTTTTCTTCTTCGATTTCGCTCTTGACTCTGGAAACAAGGTCTTTCAGCATTTCAAAGATTGCTGCTTCCGATTCCTCTCTGAAATTAATTTATTCAATCAGTACCTTAATTTTTTCTAGTTGCCCAATCCCTCATTCAATCGTTTAATTTCATCTCCAGCTCTTCTCAAAGTACCATTATCACTGTCTTCCCTGTCTTATCCTTCTGTTTTAACCATGTCATATAACTTAGGTAGATCATTTTCCAAAGATGTCGTGATATTTTCGATTTGCTCTTATCTAATTTTCCCTTCAGTTTAGATATCGGACTTCAAATAGACAACCTATGTGGAACGATTATTGATACTTTTTCATCTAAATATCCTGCTAATTTGAGATTTCCATCCTTTCTTAAAGCAATTTCTTATTCGAGTTTAGTTGTGATTCTACTTTCGAAAGCAGCAATTTCTCTCACTCTCTGTTCAAATTAAGTCTCGAAGGCATTGTTTTCCTCTTCGATTTATTTTTGAAGACGAACTATTTCATCTTTCAGTGCATGCTATTATGTTATTAATACAATATTTACAAGTTTCCTATTGTATGAGGTAATTGTGTCTTGCATTCTCTCCTCGACGCCTGTGATTCTTCCGCAAATAGTGTCAATTCTGTGGGCTTTGGATGAATCATGTTATAATTAGATTGAGTTGAGCTTTTCAGAGATTTTAGCAAATCTTTCGTTGAAGGGTGTATTTGGATTCATTTTATTAACAAATTTATTTAAGTATATTTATATTTAAAGCTTAATAAAAGAAATAAACATAATATAAAATTTAACAAAGATATTATATTCATAATAATTAATTTACAAACCGGTTTTTAAGTAGTCTTCTTATTTTGGTTCTTCCCATGTGAATTTCAGAAAAGTTTCCTATATACTTTTGAGTCAAATCTCAAGAATACCGACATCATGTAATTTTAATAAAATAAATATTATGTTTGATACGTCTTTTTAGTATTAAAATAAATGCCAAATTTTATTTACTATTTTACATTTAGAACTTAATATCCTTTCTAATTAGGTTAATCGAATACAAGATTGATAATTATTATGATATATTTAAGTTTAATGACTTAAATAATAATTTATTTAATTTCTTAAAATAATGATACCTCCAGATAGTTAATTCCTTCTTAAATTTAAAATTTTCGCCAATTAATAATTATTAATAAATTATCACACTTATGAACAACGCTATCAAGAGTGAAGAAAACTTAGATTTTCAAAATAGTTTTGAAAAGTATAAGTAATTTGATATTTATGAATAATTCCAGAAAAAATAATCGACCCTCACATTATCAAAAGGTTGACGAGAATATTAGACAGCAAATTATAGATTAAGCATGCAACATGGGGTAGCCATTAAGATAAGTAAAATCATTTTTAATTTCAGATAGCTCAAAACCATGGAATTAAATATTCAACTGCAAAAGCTATTGTCTAGGTGTACCAAAACGAAGGAAGAATAGGAAAAAAACGAACAAGAGATAAACGAATTTTTTAAGAGATTGAAACCTTCATGATAGTTGTTCACAAGTAATCAGGCAAAATAGAAAAGCTCAAACACAAATCTGAATGCAGTGATCTAAAAACCAATTTTCAGACTGCTAAAATAAAGTAAAACCACATAAATTAAAGGTTATTAGTCTTGAAGAAGCCCACTATTCTTAGCTAGCTCAATATTTTGGAAAGTATACTCTGTATTAAGAAGATGAGGCATAAAGTTCATAAAATGAAACCTTACTGAACATTGTTAAAACTTTAAATGAGTAATACTAATAATTTTAGAATGATCCTTCACAATGACGACGATTAATTTATTTATCAATATAAAAAAATAACTTTATCCTTAAAAATGGCACTTTTTATTTTTTAATTGTTCTTTCTATTTTATATAAATATATTAATTTTACTATTTCTTTTATTTGAATGATGCAATATATTACTAATAAGTAATGAGAAAAATGATAACACATCTAATCATGAATAATATTAAATTTCTTGATTTGATGATAAACATCTGGTATACAAATTATTTAGATAATAATTTAGAAGATAAATTATTGATTGATAGTAATTTGAATTATATTTCATTAATAATTAAAAATATTAATAATTAATAAATTGTAATAAATTTTTCATTAAAATAAAATATATTTATATATTCTGAATGAATAAGATTAAAGAATAAATTATTTTCAAATGCTACTTATTCTAAAGAGCCAATTTAATAAGTTAAAGTTACAGTTTTGTGAAAAATTATTACATTTATTCAAATATCTACAATATAGCTTGCTGATATAAAATTTTTATTTTTGATATCTAACCATATTGTTTATGAAAATTGACAGCGACATTCCCTTCTACAACCATTAAGTAATCAGTTTTTTATGATTTCCAATATTATTGCATTATTAGCTTTTAGTATGGACTTCTTCCTTTTATAATCACAAATGTAGCCCTTTTTGTTGCCTAAACTGTTTCTCTACTAGATTGTAGCTTTTCAATGACAAAAGAAAAATAAAAATTAAATTAATTTCTATGAAATTTAATATATAATTTAATATTAAATATAAATTGTGAAATAGTACCATAAATTTTTACGAGACATAAATATATAATTAAATATATCTATAAAATCATTATTAACATTTTACTGCCGATCTCCTACAGTAGGGACAAGAATTCTTGATTTTCAACCATCTAATTAGACAGTCAGAATGAAATATATGTTAGCATTCCAGTAATATAATTTTCTATTTTTTTTGGATATCATCACCGCAAATGGGACATTAAATTGTATTATTATTCTACTCTTCCAATTAGGCTAAATCTACAGCTTAGTTTCGTTTTTATTACACTTCTAGTTAAGAATTAAAGGACTTAATTTCTAATTTTTCTAAATCCTCTTCTCTCAAATTGGTAACTTAAACTTGAGGATTGTCATTAAAAAATCTTCCGTCTCTACAGTTCCTTAATTATAAATAATATTGCCCCTCGATAATATGTAAATGTTTACTAATATATGAAGGTTATAGATGAAGGCGATCACAATGCTTGCTACAGTTACACCAGCAATTAAGTATGAAATTTACTCATAGTCAATAACCAATTAGATACCATCTATGATGACTTGTAGGAATTGAATTAAAACAAATAGATTTATCACAAGGTAAATCTTAGTAATCTCAAAGACATGAAACATTAACTAATTTATGAGAAACTTAATGAAAGGCTTGATTTCCCTCTGTAAATTATCAAACTTGATAGAATAATAGAAGCCTAAGATTTCAAATATGAATATTTACACACAAAAATGATCAGTGTTTAAAAATAAAAAAGGTATTCATATGATAAGAATAATCTTCTGTCACAAGGGGGAAGCTAATGTACATCGTTCCTTCTGATTATATTTCTCGAATAGAATGAATAAAGATGATTGCAGACAAAAAATGCTGATGCATAATATAATAATTGGGTAGCGGTGTATTTTTAAAGGTTTGTATCGAATGTTCCATATAAAGCAATAATGAAACTAAAAATCTAGTTGGATGAATAAAAAAAACACTACCTCATTAAAAAGTATAATAGGGTATGAGACTTTGTAATGATTTTGCCATAAATTGATTAGTAAGTTCCTTAAATTATCTCCAGTTCCCAAATAGGCATGCCAAATTAAGGTAACCCAAATATAAATAACTCCTAAATGATACAATATTAAATAAGTCAAAGGTATTTTTAGTGCATAGGCTGTCTAAATTTTATGCAGTATTATACTTCTGATCTATCTGTTTAGATTTGGTCATATAAATAATAAGAGCTAATTGAGATTGGGCAACTTATAAATATAATTGCTATGGTTGTGTGAAATATGAGTTTGAGAAAGACCATTAATATTGATTTATAAAATATTAGTATAAAAATTAATATAATTATAATAAGGTGTAATTAATTATATTGGGCATGTCATATTAGTTATAATTCTGAATAAAAATAGTTACTAATTTATTTAAGTTAAAGTAAGAAGACTGATGTACTCAAAAATATTTTTAAATAAGTAATATGATTATAATTACTGAATGATTGAAATATAATGTATTATATATAATTATTCTGATATGAACTGATAAATAATTCTATTATTAAAATTTGAAAATAATTAATTACTGGATATAGGAAGAATAATTAAAATTAAATGAAATTCAAATACAAAATACAAAATTCTTATGAATAAAGAACATAATAATCTTTTAATCTAATTGAAAAGCATGGATAAATGATACCTGTAATAATTGAATTGGTTTTAAAATCGAGATGGCTAAAAGAAATTTTTAATAAACATAAATAATTTTAAAAAATGATTGTTAGAGAAACTATTTCAGTTCAAGATCTATTCAATACACTTAAATATAAATACTATCCATAAATGACACCTACATTTGGAATATTTATATATGTTGGGGGAAATAAATTATTATTACATAATTCATTTCCAAAATCTTTAAAAGAATTTTATGAATAAAATAAGGATAGTGATGGTTGGCTTTACTTAGCATTGACATTTTAAGAATGTTATGGTTGATCTATTTATTAGATTTATGTTTACTCTTATATGAAAATATTAAAATTTTAAATTAATTTAAATGTTCTTCATAAGGACAAATTTTATGAAAAGCATCCTAATGTTTTGATTCTCAAAATATTCAACCAACCATAGGATATCTTCTAATCAATTTTTCAGGTAAACATCCTATGTTTCCATTTATCTATTTTTCCAATCAATAATTATTCTAATTACATAATAATAATTTAAATATCAATTAATATCAATATTTATATAAAAATATATTATTCATTAAGTTTCTCCTTGTTGTTATTACTATGGATGAGCAATATATTCAAAGTCTTTTTTATTTTACAGACCCAGACAATTTGTTATCCATTTTGTTAATTCTTCTAATAATTTTGGGTATTTGTTCTAATCTTTAATCCATATTGAGATTAGTATAAAGTTTTTTTTAGAGTGAGCAATCTTAAAAATAAATATTAATTTTACGATTCCGCATACGCCTTGTAAATGTGGATTATCATCACTTAAGATAGTGCAATATTAATTCTTCCCACACTCTATTTTCAAATCCTCTCTTCACTCTAAGAATTAATCTACCACCATTCATGTTTTATGGATCTTCCCATACAGGTTGAATTTGCTCTTGGAATAAGAAAAATTGTGCTCCAAAAGGTAACTTCTCAGGTTTAACCATATAAGAATAGTATGACCAAAATTCTCTAGCGGTTCCAAATGAGCCTTGAATATGTCTATAGTTTACCTATTTATTTAAGCTGATCACTAAAATTGTCAATATTTTAGTCTTTGCTGACACTCAACCAAAAGGTAAACCTTGATCTTAATTAAGAATCCTAGTTCATACACGTAATTATGTAAAAATAAATAAGTTTTATTTAATGAATATTTACATTTTTCAATTCTGATTAATATGACAGGTTTGTAAAGAATAGGGAAACTAGTAGAACATATATATGATGGTTATTTAATGTTATGAAATAAAAATATTAAATTCAATCTGATATAAAAGCTTTTTATCTATCCAAACCTTTTTAAGGGACTTCGCTTTAAATTATAAAATTAATTATACTCTTCTTCATTGCCTGAAGGTCTTTTATCTGAATTTTGTTATTAAATAATTTCCTTCTCTTATTTTAATCTATCCACATTTAATCTATGGACATTTCCAGGTGTATATGGACTCGATCTTCTTTAAGAGTATCTTCTCTCAGGAGTAGCGTCATTCTTAATCAACACTCCTGAGATGTATGGTTTTTAAGGAGAATATCTTCTAGTTCTTTTATTGGAATATTCATCTAGTTTGTGTCTTAGTATAATGTCAAAATATACCTAATATTTTAAACTCTTTTTTGAATATTTTAAGATTCAATAGACTCAGCAGGTTTTAAATCAATTCTATGTTGTACTGTCTTCAAACTCTTTTTACAATTAAAACCCTATAAGCCTTTCTATTGAACTTCATATGGATTTATTTAATGAGTGTCACAATGAAATAGTTCTCCAATATAATTTTACAAATCTCCCTTTAATCTTTTGGTTTTCTAGGATCTTCTAATGTGATCATTTTCATCAAAATTTGAGGGCTGTTAGAAGTTCTTAGGACTTCTAAATTAATCTTTAGGACGTGCCAGTTTTGGAGATAATATTTTGATGTTATTGGAATCATAGATGAATGTTTTTGATTATTAGTTTGTTGAATAGTTGCCTCTTTTGTGAATGATACTATGTTAAGAGTCTAAATAACTTTTTTTAGGTAATGTCACTTTTCCAATGACAACAATTTAACTTTCAACTAATGGCTATTCAAGTTTTTATTTTTATGCACCATCTGATGCATCTGCCTATTATGGGATTTCTGCCAATTTGGTTTGCATTTTACTAATTGAAAGTTCATTAAATTAAATTTAACTTTTTTTTGCCAAAAACTAAGAAAAAATATCACTTTCATTTGGAACCACTTCGTCCTTTTGTTTTTAATCAGTGCTTGTTTAAACCATTTCACCTAACTTTTTATATAAATCTTCAAGATTTTCACATCCTTAAATTTAAGATACTATTAACTTTTTTTTTTAAGGATCTCCCTTAAACATCTTAGCATCCTTATCTTCCAAGATTACAAGCACTTCTAACTTTTCATCTATCATCTATAATTTATGCTAATTGGCTTTATAATTAAATTCCCATGATTCCCAAATCTTAATAAAGTTTTCTTCATTTAAGTGTTAATCCTTAAACAATTCATTCCTAGGATGATAAGGAAACTTACAAGTTTAGACCTTTTGCATAGTCAGCAAAATCTTAAATTTACAATTCTTGAGCATTCTCTTTCACCAAACCTTTATATGCTTCTGATGGATTCTTGAACTTTTACTAAAGGTTTTTCTTTAGAATAACCCAATTCTCGAGATTTGCTTATTGAGTCTACAAGACTTGCTTCTATTTGGTTAATTCTTCGATTTCGGACATGATATTATTAATTAATTAAAATAAATTTTATTCAATATTACTTTAAACTATTAATGAGTGCATCATTTTATTTCTTTTCTTCTTATATTTTATAATAGGCTTCTTGCAATTGTTTCCTTATGTATTCCTTTTAATACTTCCATTCTTACAATGTATTTTCGCTTTGTTTTTGCATATTATTAATGAAGGCACAATCATTGGTGTTATGTTTTTATTATTTTCTGGCTGAATAATAATTTTCATTCTTTTTATCACCTTCAACCTCACCTCTGTTCTCTTTAATTTATATTTGATAATCCGATATCTATGAGTTCAATTTGAATATTTCTATTTTGAATTCGTTTAATTCTTATTAGTGTTCTTTCTCTTGTTGTTGATACAAATTTGAGAATTTATCAATGTTGACATTCGAATCAATCACTCTTTATTCGAATTTAGATATTATAGATCTTAATTTGTTGAGTTCCTACTTATTTTGGTTGTCAATTGATTTTAACTATTAATTATGATCTTATTGTAACTATTCTAATTATAATTTTATATCAGCTATAAGAGTTTCTGAAACAGAATTTCGTTTCTTCATTTACTCATTTTCAGCCTTCAATTTTTCAATCAGTTTATCCTTTTATCTATTATCCTCTAATTGAAATTCTTAATAACTCTGTAGTTCTGTTTATAATCTTCTAATTTCAAGTTCTTATTTTGATTAAATTTGAATATGCAAATTCGATAGATTTTTAATAATATGAAATTCGTGTTATATTCTTTGAACTGTACTTTCCCAAATCTATGTGATATAATTTTAAAGTTCATTGACATTGATATTTTTAGACAGATATTCTGAGACTGCATTATTTGCTATATCAACAATTCCCCAAAAGTCCTCTTTATCATAATGATGAATTTCGTCTATAAAATTGTTTTTTATTGTTTCTAATTAAATCAATTATATATCCTAATATCTTCTCTACGAATCATTAAACAATCTTTCCAAATCCTTCTTCACACTCTTCCATCTCTTCATAAAAATCTCTTTCTCACTATTCCCTTCTAAGTGATTCTTTATTTTCTTTAATAACTACAAATAAATTATTGAGTTTACAATTTAATTTAATTCCACCAGATCTCCCAAATCTTGATCTTGAAAGAACTCTTCAATAGCTTATTTATAATACTCAATTTAAGTGTTGATATGATATTCAAACTCCTGCTCCTGAATCATTTGCCATTAGGTTGCTATCTCAGGCAAAGTACCTTCATTTATTGCATCCACAAAATACCTAAATTAAATTTTCTAATACTTGGACATTTCAATAAAAGTAAATGGAGTTATGGCTTTGCCTTTGTATTGTTTGAACTATACTTTAAATGATAATTTCTTCCTCAAGGCAAGCACCTATTCCTGAAATTCAACTCTTAATTCTTCAAAATTTATACTACTCAACTCTTAGAGTGCTTTTTCATCCTCTATAGGTCTTACAAGAGTGATGCAATCCCTCTCAGCAAAGAATTAAGAAATATGTCTCCTAATTTTATTTTTATTTTCTATAGTTTCACTTATTCCTTTTAATGGTTTAAGAGCAGCTTCTAAATAATCCTTTGGAAGTATCTTATTCCCATACTCATCTTAAAGTCTTAGTGTGAAATCTCTCAAGATCCACAAAAAAGAAGGAAAGGTTTCAAATAAATCCTTTTATGTATTTTGATCTGCCTTCTGCAGCATTTTTGTTAAGTTAACCTACTTTAAATTATTAACTTACAATTAAACCCAAATTCTACAATGCCATATCATCTATAGTCCCAACACTATTATAAATAAAATAGCTGCTCATTAACATTGCCAAAAGGAATACTTTAACATCATGATTCATATCTTCTTCAACTGACCCAATCCCTTCTGTATCAATTAAAATGGCTGGAATTGGTTCCTTACTTCTGCTAGACTCAAAATAAATCAACTCGGACCACATCCATAAACCCTTAATATTATTCAATTTGTATTACTTTAGTACAAGCATTGATAGTAGAACCTACTTCAAACCCTCTACTTTATTAAAGCAATAATTAATTAATTAGGTAGCTTTTTCCAGTTCGGTATTTGCCAACAACGACAATCACAGCAAAATTCTTGCATTTATCATTAAACGATTTTATTATCTATACAGCCTCCTAACAAAGGACTAATTCTATTAATTTCCTTTAATTTAATACTTTTTGTTTAAGGCTCAATTGCAATCAATTAAATAGCTCTTGGACTTTGTTGCATAGTAAATTAATTTAACGATTAAGTTTTATAATTAATGTAATTTATGCAATAGTGAATAATTCATACACAAAAACAAAACGTTTGAACTTCTAATATTAATGCAGGAGGTCCAATTTGATTATATCTACTAAATGCTAAATACTAGTTTCTATAAACTTAAAACGATCTAAATGAAGAATGTTCTAAAAAGAAACTTATACAAATAATAATAATAATTGAGGATGAATATATAATAGATCCTTAAATTAGAAAAAATTCAATCTTTAATAAGGTCCAGTATTTTTACTTTAAAGAACTAATGGATATAGTGGATACTATTATGTATACCGTCTATCCCATTTAGTAATTATTGTAGAAAGTCAGGTTTTCAATACAGAACATTATAAGGCATAAATTATGGGCTATATATGGATAGAGGAAGTCCATTATCAAATATATTATATTTATAATGTAGCAATAATTTTATTTTAATAAACTTTGGATAATTTACTAAAGTCAATTATTTCTAATTAGTTTGTCTTTCTTATCATTTAATTTTTTCATTAGCCACTCTTTATCAGAATTACATAGGTTAGATAAAATGTGGTATTTAATGAATTTTTATAAAGATCTCAATCAAGTTATATGACAGCTCAGTGATTACAAAAATCTGCTTAATATAACTATTATGGGTTTGGGTTTTGTAATGTTAGTTGAACTAAATTGAAATATTGTTTGATTAAGTGATAAACTCTTAGTGAGAGAGTTATAAATTTATTCACATTTTTGTTTAATCTGTACATATTATTATATTTAATTAAATATGAACGTTTAATCAACTCACTAATCTACTTTACAGGACTTCTAAATTATTCAAGAATTGGGATCTGGTTCATTTAGCAACGTTTATAGAGTATACATAGTTTGTATTATTCTTAGGTCAAAAGGATTGCAGATGGATAAGAATATGCTTTAAAAAAAGTTAAAATAGCTAACCTGAAACCTAAGGAAAAATAGAATGCTCTAAATGAAGTGAGATTTTTATATTCTATTAATCACAAACATATTGTTGCATACAAGGTAAGTTCCTTTTTTGGAATTTTAGGAAGCCTTTATTGATGAACCGTCTTAATGCCTTTGCATAGTTATGGAACTACTGTCAGGCGGAGATGTCTATAAAAAGATTTCTTAAGCCAGAGGTTCCACTCCCTTTACAGAAATAGACATCTGGAGAGCACTGATTCACATTACTTTAGGGTATTGTGAATTCATATAATTGATAGATTGAAGGCTCTTCACGATTAAAAGGTAGTACATAGAGATCTAAAGTCTGCTAACGTTTTTTTATCAAGTGATGGAACTTTCAAACTTGGAGATTTAAATGTTTCCAAAGTTGCCAAAGCAGGCTTTGTATATACATAAACAGGTACTCCATATTATGCCAGTCCAGAAGTATGGAGAGATTAACCATACGATATGAAAAGTGATATCTGGTAATTATTTTTTTTATTTTTAAGGTCACTTGGATGTGTAATATATGAAATGTGTAGTTTGCAGACTCCATTCAGAGCAAAAGATATGGATTTGTTATTTCAAAAGGTCTAGAGAGGAACTTATGATTAAATACAAAGTCATTTTTCAAAAGATCTATCTCAAATGATCTCGAGCTTATTGCAAATATAGCCTCATCTAAGACCAACTTGTGATTAGATACTTGCTAATCCTATTGTTTAAAAACATATGAAGAATTTAGAAACTAACATAGAAACAAAACCAATTAATAAAACTCTTATGGAAACTATTCAATTTCCAAATAATTTTAAATAATTGAAAAATAAATTGCCAAAGGTATTATTAAATTAAATTATTAAGTCAAATTACGATGAAGTTAATCCAAATGTTAGTGCTGATAGAGTTTAAGACAACAAATCTACTGATAAATCTACAAGTCCATTTCGATACCCTCAACAATAATACCTACCTATTACCGAATCAGGAATCAGCCAAAGTTAAAGTTAAAGCCAAGTCAATGTAATATAAGCACAACAATCTTCTCCTTAGTAAATTAAAAATAATTCTATTTTGGATAAAAATTCAATTGGCGTTCAGCAACCTCAACCTCAAATTCGCTAATAATCTTACAATAATAAAACTGAAAAGCCTCAGTCTGCCTAACTTAATTCAAGATAAAATCCTTATGAAAGAGCACATGAATTGAAAGAACAAAAAGAAAGGGAAATCAGATAATAAAGAGAAAAAGACTAATTATTAAGAGAAAAACGAGAGAGAGATGCTAGAGAGGCTAAATTAGCCAAAGAAGCTAAGGAGAAATAAATCCAAGAAGCTAAAGAGAGATAAATCCAAGAAGCTAAAGAGAGATAACTTCAGGAAGCCAAACTTCGAGAGAGTAGAGAATAATAAAGGCTTTTAATGGAGAAGCAACAAAGAGAATAACAAGAATAACAGTAATTTAGAAGAGTTTCTCCAATCTCAGCTTAACCTCGAGACTATTAGAATGCTAACTATATGAACTAACAATAACCAAGAAGTCAACATTCCTATTCTCCTATCACTAGACAAGCGGAATAATAATAGGGTTATAAGTATTACATTATTTCTATTTAGTGGCTAAAGAGTCAATTATGGTAACTAATTGCAACAGAGACCAATAAATAGCCAGTCAATCAACGTGAGTCAAAACTATCCTAGTCAATATAGCAGACCCTATAATTAGGAAATACCTCAGCATAGAATATCATAAACTCCTTAATCTGCTGCTCCTAGACAATAATACAGTCCTTTTCAAAAGCCAGTTACAGAAAGGTACCCTGCTCATCCACAATCTGCTTTACCATCATCTAATATTAGAGAATCTTAGAAATCTGAAAGGCCTTAAGTGTTTCCATCCTCAGCCAAAGTTGTTAAATAAAGATAATCTGATACTAATTTGAAAAAAGAATTTTCATCACCCGCCTAATAATAGGCAATTAGGCCTGCTGGAAAAGCTTCAAGGCAATAATCCAATAATATTTTTTAACAAATAGACAGGATTAAGTCTGATCCTAAACCATAGAATAACTTTATTGCTGGCAATTATAATCATTTCTATCCAATTGATAATTATCAGAGACATGCATCAGATTAGAATTTAATAAAATATTAGTAATAATTTTGGTTATATTATAGACTTCGATAATAAGATAGACAAGTATTACTACGTCCACAGATTAATAACAGAAAATATTGAGTTTGAACTATATTACTCAAGTTAAAAAATTATCATTTTTACATTTATAATAAAATTATTCTAAAAATTCAATGTTCAATTAATCTATTCTAGATCTGAATTCTTATTAAGATTATGCTAATTATATGAGACTTTAGTGTTGATATGAGGGATAGGAGGAGTATTAATTCTTAGTGAGGTAGATGTATTTATTATTTTAATTTATTTTATTAGATTAAATTATTTAAAAATATTAGAATAAAAATAAAAAGATTTAAGAAATTTTAAATTTTGACTCAACCTTCTGTTATTTGATTACTGAATAAAAATGGTGCTGACTTCAATTTAATCAGTTTCCCCATTCTTTATTACAATTAACATTCATTCATTTTTTAGATGAACTCAATATCATGCAATTGACCCTTTTTACTCTCTATTGTTTCTTGGATTATCTCATTTTTTCCCTATTAGCTTTTTTGCCCATTCAATATGATATTTGCAGCTCTAAGCTTCTAAATACAAGTTTAAAACTTAGTTTTTTTTAAGAAGTTTATTTATTTTTTCAAATCGAAATGTTCTAAATATAGTCGTAGTATAAGTTACTTTTTCTTGGTTATAAATATTTATTAAGATGCTGCGGAGTCAAAAGTCCTTGTTGAACTACTTTTTTTTCCATCTCATAACTCTAAAAGATGCGATTAACAAACTTTCTTTAATCGCCTTTCTTCAAACAAGGCAATGCAGAATCAAAATTGGATGTATGTTCAGACTCAGTATACATATTTCTTCCAGCTTAATGGATGTCTTAGATTAAAGTGCTCAATTTAATAGATTAATAAGTCTTGAAGGGTTCAAAAGATTGGAAATTTTTATTTCGCATATATAAATAATATTAATATTTTCTATCTGAAAGTTTGTAAATAGAAGGCTTAGTTTGTTCATGTAATGTAATTATAATGTATGGAAACGGAATTATTAATTACAGTGATATATCAAAAAAACAGGAGCTACTTTTAACTGATATACTATTTATTTTTGGAAAGTATTAAAATTAAGTTTTTTATTGGAGAGTTAAAATGTATTTTCATTATTAAATAATATAATTTTGGAGGTAATACTTACAAGGGAAAGTTTATAAATAATTGCAGATCTAATAGATATTAATAGTTTTTAAGGGGAACTCATAAGCCCTTTCACTCATTAAAGAAAAATAGAAAATTGGTGAAGAAATAATTTACTAGTATAAATTGATTAAGAATTTGAAATGAATATTTGAAGTGGGTTAAAACAAAGCGATTTTTGGTTTGATATATAAGGTTGATGTTTAATAATACAATCAAGAATCCAAAAATGATTTCTAATGCAAAAACTTTATAAATGATTAAGTTAATTAGGTTTGATCAGTGTAGATATAGAAGGATAGTTTATTTTAATACACATTGTGTGTTTAGATTAAATCCATCATGGAAGGAAACACATTCATGAAATCTTTTTAGACTGAGTTGTTTTCATAATACACGTTTTGAGATTGCTGAACTGAATTATAAGGTCCTATTTTTTTGAGTAAAAAATTAGTTATAGGGTAGGTTAATATGAAGTCTTAATTGTTGTTGCTTTGAAAGTCTTCAAAAGACTTAGGATTTAGAATAATTTGAGTTTACGGTTGAAGTTCAATAAATCTTTCGGTAAGAAAAGAGAACTCAAATTTGATTAATTTCTGAAAATCTGTTTTAGTGGGACTCTCTTCTGATTCCAAGACCACTTTTTTTATGAAATCAAACTCTTTAATACAACTATTTTCTAGAGGAATATTCTCTTGTTTCAGCGGATTTAAGTTCAGTTCTGTTCTAATAGTTAATGTTATAATTGTATTGACATCTGCTTAAGCTAGACACTATTCAAAAATATTCATAACTATTTAAGAAAGAAATTTAGAATTGATTTTGACATTGCAATCTTCTAAACACAGTTAGATAACAAATTTTTTCTTCAATGCATCTGACATATATTAGAAATAGGGTTCCAAATTTTTAATAAAATTCTTTAGATTAACAACTTTATAACTTACTGAATCATTGTTTATTCTACAAGCATTTACAAAATAGTAAAAGTTTTAAAATTAATTCATTATTGATAGATTTAAGCATTTGATAGACCATACTTTATCATTGCCTACAGAATTCAGATTCAAGATGGCACTCGAAAGATTAGATAGCAATGCCAATATTTGATTTGACACAGAAGTGATTATTTTATTGAGAAATTTGATTTGTTCTTCATTTTTAGTCATCACTTATTGTGGCTTCTCTTCTTTTAAAACAAATAAAAGGTAATTCTTTCCGTATGTAAGTTATCTAATATCAATACTGAGAATTTTATTTTTTTCCTTCTCGTTCTCAAAATACACTCCATCCAAATTCTCAATAAGTTTAAGATCATCGTGTTTTATCGATAAATTTTGTTTAATTTTGTAAAAAGAGTACTCTTCCAATGTTTATCGCTTCTATTACACTTTTTTTGCTGACAAGTCTGCTGACTTTTGCATTGGAATAGAGGACAAATCCACAAATGTAGGTATTTAATTCTTATGTGAAACCTATATATTCCTCAAAACTTCGATCATAGACTTTGTATCTTCAATATTTAATTAATTCTTAGCCTATTGATTTAAGAATTCTAGTTAAAAGGAATTGTTGTGTTCATTTAAACTTATTGCAAAGAAAGAATGTGGTACATATTCCTCTAGTAGTTCTCTATTATAAAACTACAATAGATTACCTATATTTAGCATTCAGATGGGTGTAAGAAAACGCTAATCTAAACATAAATTCATTGTAATGGGAGTATATGACAACCAAAAATTGTGATGCAAACATGAGGATGATATATGAGAAATCTTAGTTAGTAAGAGCGTCTAATATATATAGTTAAACTGTAGGAACAATTACAAATGCTAATAGTCTTAAGCGAAAACTGCTAAAGAGATACTGGATAACTGAAATTGACCCACTGTAAAATCCATACAAATAGAGAGCCCTAAAATCGAGAGAACAAATTACTTTTATTTAGTCTCTGTGGCTATGTACACACTGATGATGATAGACATTAGGTACATAAAAAAGTAATAATATCTTATCTTTTTGTCAAATATTTTAGTAATTATCAGGACACCTAAGATAAATGCACCTAAAACAGCCAACGAGATTATCAAAACCAAATGTTGTCCATCAATCAAATAAATAATAAAAAAGTAGAAACTTAAAAGCATAACGACTATCTCTATGATGCGAAAATAATGAAGCCTGTATTTACTCATCTCAATTTCATACAAATCTTCAAAGTCTTGGTTTCTAAATCTCAAGGTCCATCGATTAAATAGTAAATTATTCATAATTATTACAACTAATTGAAAATTTAATATATATATGCTCAAAGCTCCCTCAATTTGCTATAATCTAAACATAAAATTATCAAAACTTTTCCGAATTTCCTACCCTTTTACTCTCCTTAATTTAAAAAAACTTACATATTAAAACAATAAAATCTGTGAAATCTATTAGGAACGTATAGAGCAATATATTAAATTAGAGATGTTACAATCGATCTTCAAGTGCAAATAATGTTGAAATGATTCACAAATATTTGATTATATACACAATTTAAATTCGAAAAAATTAATTAATTAAATTTTATTTAAAATATCAAGTCATTAAGCAATGTTATCTGTAAATTGATTACCTTAATAATTTGAGAATCATTATAATTAAAATGAAATAATTCTCTGAATTATAGTAAATTCTAAGTTGAAGCAAGTTTATCCAACAATTTATGATTCAAATTAAGTAGATTGAAATGTGACATCAAATTATCAGTATAGGAAGATAATTCTTATGGCAGATTGTAGAATGCAGTGAAGAAGAGTTGGAGATTAGAGATTTTTGGTGAAAATGAATAGAAAGAAGAGATAATTTCATTATAAAATTATTATAATTTAATGAGTGATATATTGATTGATGATCGTATTAGGGACTGGGTATTCTTGCCAATAATAATTGTGATGTTTATGATTCAGATGTTCAGAGGATTGTTAACAAAATATATGGACAATAAAAAGACATCGCAAAAAGTGACATCAAAAGCTTAAGTTTCAGAGATGATTGATAAGTACATAGAGTAGACAACATAATTAGAAATATAACTCAACAATCTTAAAGACTAGCACGATTATATGGATTATTGCCAGATCATTCTTTTAAGATGAAGAGGGCTCATTTATGCGATAATAAGTCAGGCATATTAACAAAGGCAAGTGAAAAGCCAGCAAAGGATCCAATGCAATCAATGTCAATGATGAATCCAGCTGCCATGGCTGATATGCTAAAACAAAATTTAAGTGGAATTGTATTCATGGCACTTCAATATTAATGGGTTTCTTATTTTTTCTCTGGTTTTGTGATTGGCAAAGTCCCATTTCCCTTGACTTAGAAATTCAGAACAATGTTATAGAGAGGAGTAGATGTGCAAAATTTAGATGTTAGATATATAAGTAGTATCAGTATTTACTTTGTGTTGTTGTTTGGAGGTCTTTAAAAGATTCAGTAATTGATGTTTGGAGATGATACTGACGAGTTTGTTGATGGTATTGAGTGTTTTTTGAGTATTATTAGACACTCAAATGTAGATGTAGATGTAAATGATGGGAATGCCAACGATGCCATCTTTTGGATAATAGAATGACCCAGGAAAATTGTTTATAGCTGAAAGAAGTAACTTAATATATCGAATTTAGCTCGTTTGGAAGGAGTAAAACATTCATTTGAATTGAATAAATCATAGGAGAAGGCCATAAAATCCTTAAAGAGATTTTTAATTCAATGATGTACAATAAATGTTATATATTATTTTGATAAACCATTCGAATATTTGTCCTACTTATACTGGGCTGGGGTTTCTACAAGAATATAATTATCTCCCAAATGAATATCAAACACCCAATAGAGTTGATCAAGAAAAAAGTGAATTCAGATGGCATCACCTACAAATTTAGATGGAGCAACAATTCTGTTTCTATTGAACCCATGACTCAATTAACTCAGGAGATGTTAGTGTTGGTTAATGATTTTGAATTGAGAAATTTGGGATTTGATCCTCAGGAACCAAAACCATAAAAACACATCAAGCAAGATTCCTAAGTTGTCAGATAACCAGAAGAACAAAAGAGAGAGAGGAGATAGAGTGAGAAAAGGGATAAATCATTAGATAAAGCACCTGAAAAATAAAAATAAGCAAAAGACACTGACAGCGTTTAGACTAATAATACTATTGGGAATACTGCTCATAAACCAAGAAAAAGCAAGGCTTGCTAAGTGAAATCAGTTAAACATGATTGTGGGAGAATAGAATTCTTTGTTTGTTTTGATGAGTCCACTGAATCCAAATGGGTATCACTAGAGGAAATGAAGGAGAAAGCTCCTTTGGCAGTTTGTGAATTCTTATTGGGGAAGGTCAAGTATGGAGGAGGAGGAGCTAGCAATAAAAAGTGATTAAGAAATATTATTTTATTAATTATATTAATTATGGGATATAGATTATCTGATCCTAAGAGATTTGGATTAGCCAGAACATCAAAATAGAGATGGCATTTGTGGAGAACTCAAATGACCCAATTAGTGACACATGAACGTATTCACACTACTTGGGCCAAAGCCAGAGCACTCCAATTTGTAGCTCATAAGACATTCAAAATGGGATAAGATGCCAGCAAAAATAGAGGCAATGCTATCAATAGATTAATGGGTATCGCATCTATTTACTACTAATTAGGTATTCTAACTACTAAATTTGCTATTAAGAAGCTCATTAATGAAATCGTACCTAAATTCAAAGATCCAAAAGAATAAGTGTTTAAAGTTGTAGAAACCAAAAGAAGAAGAAGTGATTTCGCTAGAATGGGATATATTGAGTTTACAAAGAATGAAATTGCCAAATATGAAGAATCTTAATAAAAGTAATTGTAGGAGACAGGTAAGATTGTGGATATCAGTAAATACAATAAAACATGGTTGATAGAAGAGAGAGACTTCATTAAAGATAAATTAGACTAAGCCCAATCTAGATTTGATGCTCTCTAAGCTGATCCTAACACTCCCAGTGTTGAAATTAAAAGAGCAGATTAGGATGTTAAATTTTTCAAACGCAAACTAGAAACCGTTGAAAAGGACCTTTGGATTGAAAATAAGAATCCATTAGATATGAGAAGATATTTCAGAATTTATTGATATAAGGAGATGCATTATTCCTATCAACCAATCTTGCAAAATCCATATTTCTTCTATAAAAATTAGGTCTTTTTTAATTATAATGTACTTCAAATGTAAGTATGTTTATGTTGCCTTCCTATCATCTATATGATATTATGATGTTGGTCTCTATCTATTAAACGATCCTTTAGAATAGTTGACATAGCAAATGGTCTTCGGTTTTGGAGGATCGCTACTCAAATCAGGCATTACGACTTAAGTATGCCACGATTTTCTTTTCGTTTATTTATCAAGTGGAATGTGTTTTCTCGTTGGCTCCCATGGAATTACAAAATTAGTGGCTTACTGCAGTTGAAAATCTTTTTGTTCTTCAAATATCGTCACTCTCTATCTACAATTGATAGAGACTGAAGGAGTTCTGGGTCTGATGCATTTCCAAAATTCATCCTATATTTTGTCAACCTTGTTTCTGAATCTGGATGTAGCTGAGTGCTCTCTCTTGGCAGTTGTATGAAAATGTTAATGAAAGGCTTGTAAATTAACTAATTGATCCTCATTTTGAATGCATTCTACAGGTCCATCGACTTTCAAAATCTATCCTAACGATTTATCAAGAAGCATTTATCGAATTTTTGATTTTTCGATCATTTTAATTAATATAGTTAATTAATATGCCATTCTTAACTCTCAATTAAAGACACAATCAGAAAAATAACCATATGGCCAACTAGAAATTTGATCTCTATTAAATGCCTTATGCATTTTTTTAATTTATTCATTTTATAGTAATATCAAAAATTTTCATTTTTTACTAATCCACAATAGCCATCATCACTTTGTCTTGGTTTTTAATTAATTGGACTCTAGATTTTAGTCTGAAATCATATTAATAATACATACTTAGATGAAAGTTAGATTATTCCATCAATTACCAAATCTTTTTATTGAATTTTATACTAACCATTATCTCTATTCGATATTGCAGACATTAACAATTCTCAACTGGAATACAAAGAGCATATGTTACTTAAGAAGGAGTGAATTCCATCAGTACAACGTCAATATCATTACCATATAAAATGTAATCTCTGTTTGTATTGCATACCTTAATACCAATACTAGGTGCAATCAGCCATTCATCAATTGATAATGGGATCATCGTTAAACTACAAGGCAACATGTTTGTATTCACCTTTCTTAATAATTTCTCCTTATAATTTACTTAAATTATAGTTGCTCCTTATTCTCCAGCCATGTATACACTAAACAATTCTTCAGGTTTAATCAATTCCATTTTATATTATTTTTATCTATCTTGTACTTTTAAATACTAAAATTTAGAAATAATTCTAGTTTGGTCATCTCTTTATATTCCAATCTTCCATCAGCATCTAGAAATGCAAATGAATTATTTTGCAAATTTAGACCTGATAAAATGGGTTTATTTGAAAGTGTACATTTATCCTATATTTTCGCAGTTTGTCCTTAATAAATCCAGTAATAAACTTAACCATCATCTGCTTCTGTTATAAAAGTGTTCGGTGATTATGATTCTATCCAGTTTATCCGTTGAGTATGCCCATCAAATGCCAATAAAGATTTCTTTTTTGAGTGTCAAACACCCTCCATTTGGAATCATTTTAAGCATTCATAACAAATGTTGAATTAGATAATCCGATCACTACCCCCCTATTGTAAAATTTAATGTAAACTTTCTATTCAATTTTAAATGGGACCATTCTTTTTTCGTAAGATCTAAGGCCCTACTGAATTTACAATATGTTCCAGATTAACCAATAATAATTGAGTCTGAAAGCCCATTCATTTCACTTACAATTGTTTTAGGATTCATTTGACTGTTTTATTAAAAATTAATACATTATTACACTAATTATGGAGATTAAGGGAGGTATTCTTAATTAAAACAATAACCTAAATATAGTTTTATAAGGTTCTTATATTGTCGAGTATTTATCTTTATTAATCAGATTCAAAATCTTTGGCGACTCATTTGCTATTAACAATTTTATGAATGAATCCTATAGATATTCTTAAATACTATCATGAATTAGTTTTATTTTTCTTAGATATTCTTCTGAATTATCTTAAATTACTAGTCAGATAAGTGCAGATAAAAATGAATTGGCTTCAAGAAAGAATCTAGAATAGAATTGCCTACTGATTTATTCAATAATGACTCACAGTCTGAGTAAAATTAGTCAAATTTTCGAAATATGCTTTCTTTAATTTATTGCAAGTGCATCTAGAACGGTTTTACTATAAATATCATAGCCGAAGCCGCTAGAGTCTTTTAAGTGTCAATATTATCTGAATATAGTTATAGATTTTAAGATTTCATGAATATTTAAAACTATTCTAATGAAGTTTTATACTACTGCCCTAGTATATAGATTAGCTGAATTTAGCAAGGAATTGTTTTATCTCAAGCACATTATTACTGTGCTCCATATGTGCATCCTCATTAAAGTATTATTAGCAAAGTAATATTTCATTCTTTTAGATTTCTTATCTGCACAGCCTTTGATAATAAATCTTTGCTTACGATCTTTGCAACGTAATATAACTTAAAATAACGAAGGGTATCTCTTCTTGCATGGTAAAAATAAAAATATATATTTTACAATACAATTTATCCTAACTTAATTAATTAATATATAATCATTCATCAAAGCTAATTTTCACATTGATTAAAATTTTTATATTCTCTTTTATACTATCAACTTCTGATTCTAGCAAACATTAAAATACCTCAAAGGGTATCATATAATTACACTCCTTTATATATAGAAATCGAATTATAGCTTAATATAATTCTAATACACTGTTGATTTTTGGGATTAGATTTAGTAATTCTTTGAGTCATATTCTAAGCCTTTAGGATTGATAGTACTAGGCTGTATTGTAGTGATATTAATAAGAATTTCACTTTAAAATTCAAAATAAATTGGTTGTCATCAGAACTATTACAAAGAGAATATATATTAATTTATTAACGGTTATATCTCAAAAAGACTCAAAAATGAATTACTATATAGAAAGCCAATTGTAAAAGATGAGCTAACTTTTAGAATCAAAGCAATCTGAGATCAATAAATTGAAGGCATAAGTGGAGAAATATTAAAACTATGATTAGTAAGAAATGCTATTTATTTCAGATAATTGGAAGAACTAAACTAGTACATCATGTAGTTAAATTACTAATTCGAATAACAAGAATAGACTCACAAGGATTAGATTTATTTTATGCAAAGGGAGTTGGCATTTGCCTAAGACGAAATAAAAAATTTGCAAGTATTCATATTCATGTTTTTATTAGAGAACAAGAGGTTAAACTGAATAACAATAAATAGCTTCACTTCTAAAGGAGTTGTCAGAAATCAAACAAGAGAACAATCAACTTAAGGTAGAATTGTCCAGGTAATAACAAAAACCAAGAACGAATTCTATTCAAGAGAACAGTTTTCAAGAAGTTAAAGTAAATTTGTAGAATTAATAAATAGAGACTGTCTCCTCACTTGAGAGTGCATAATTGCAGTTTTACAAGTCCCTCCTAGAACCTAGTAAAAGAGAGAAGAGTTCCTTCACTTCCTGATGTTAACTCAAATAGATTATCCATCAACAAGACTTCGTTTCACAATTTGTCATAAAATCAACCATATTCCAAGAAACCTCCACTTCAATAGATACATAATATCAGTCCTAATAAGTAAGTAGTAATTGTTCGTCAATGATTAAATACAAATATATATATATATGGGGACTTTGAAAATTTAATTTATAATTAATGAGTAGTTTTAATACAAAATTGAATTTCTTATAATAAGAAATTAAGCTACTTTAAGACGAAAACACAGAGCTTAGACATCTCCTATAATTAAATAAACAAATTATTAAAATCCAAGGAGGATAAGCAAGCACAAACTTTGTATTTTAATTATTGAATTCAGTCATTACCAAGTGGTCCATAGTTGTCAATTGAAGTTTGCAAGTCTGATGCAAATGATTATCATGACACTTAATTCGTGATAGCAAATTTGATGGATGAAAATAATAAACTACTATCCATCAATGAAGAATTAAGAAAGTAGAGAGATTAATTGAGAGCTCAAGTTAGTTAAATATATTATTTTAGAATCTCCTATTACAACAAATTGAAATTGAAAACTCTTAAAGAATACTCGATATCCAGGCTGAAAAGCATCAGAAATTAATTGATTTCTAAAATTAAATTCTAGGAAAAGATAATCAAATCTAAGAATTGAGTGATTAATTGTAGAACATTCTCTCTAGAAAACGTCTCAAAACCAAAATCGTAATTATTTTATACTATAGATTAAGTAAATACCTTTGTAAAGTGAGTACCTAATCTTTTAGAATCAACTTGAGACTATGAGCAAAGCTCTGAACTATTACTATTAGGAGAATAAACTATTCAGGTAAGAGAATAAAAAGATGTCATTATTGTTGGATTTATTAACCACAGATAAGAATGCAGAAAATAAATTAAATTCAGAATAAAGTCCAGATATCAATGATTCAAGTTATTTTTTGGAGTCACTCCCAATGAAAGTTAAACAACCTCCTAATCCTAATTAGTTAATCACAGTACCCAAGCTTGATCTTAATAAAGCTCGCAAGATCCAATAACTTAATGTTGAGAAACAACAGGAATCTGAAGAATAACACCTTCCCTTAGAATAGTTTCTAACAATTGATAAAAAGATTTATCCATAGACAAACGCTCAAACTCCCAGTTAAGGCAGAGGGGGACAATTCATAAGTCCAAATAAATTGTTGATTTAATTGACCTCATTGGCAGACTCAAATAAAACTTTGAATAAACAACTTAATCAATATAAATAAAAGTTGCAGGATGAATTACTATTAACAAAATCACTTGAGACCAAACTAGATGAATTGTATCGATATGTTTAAGACCTAGAAAAAACAAATGAAATTTTAATCGCTTCTTAAATAAAACTTACAAATAATCTTTAGAAACTAAAAATTTTCGTTATTACAGGTAAAAAGGAATAAACAATAAGTAAACATAAATATAATATGTCCATTTAATATAAAGCGGATTTATATTAAAAAACTAAAGATAGAAGTAATTCGATATACTGATTTATGATTAATTAATAAAATATATGAAAAAATAAACAAACTAGAAATTAGTTCCTTATAGTCGCATTTCTTATATAAGAGGTGTTTTTAACACTATGATCATAAGGAAGAAGTATAAATCATCAGGTTTCGTTAAATTGCTAATAGATCAACAAAAGGTTTTTAGTTATCCAAAATCATATAAAGTTGGTAATCTCTGATCAATGTTTGCCAAATTGAAAACCTTATAATTAGGTAATTTAAAATATATGATTAGTATTGTTTTCATCATTTGCTATTTTGGATAAATATTTATTCATCCATTTATGTGCCATGGTTAGTGTCAAAGTTCATAAAATATAAAACGATATACTATTGGGTGATTTGATATCAGATAAAGCAAAATCCAAGATTGAAAATATCAATAACAAAAATAAACAGTATTTTTAAATAAAAAGCAGAATCAAACAAATAAATTTACAATTTGTAAAATTACTATAAGATTTATCGAAATCTATGAATAAGTTGACAGAAGATCATTAATTATCCATTAATAATTATATGGAATAAATATCACTTTTTTGAATTATAAAATTTACTATTGTGTCTACAGATTTTTCATATCCCTCATTATAAACAATGTACACTTAATTGGGAACACACTTTAATATCTGTCATATTTTCATATGATGAGTAATTCATATATGAAATGAAGTTATACTCTCATATTGCAGTCTTCATAGTAAGCCCTCTGATTTTAACCTTCCTAAGTAAATTGGAAAACATTAGCATATTTAATATTGCACTATAGACAACAAATATTTCGATGAAATCAATTTGATTAAGGCCTTTTCAAAATTAATTCATTATCTAAGGGAGATCATAATGGTAGATAATGCTAAAATATTAAAAATTGAGATTTGTAGTAAAGTAACTAGTTGAAAATGGATGTGAGAATGCTTGAGAGGTTCTTTAACAATACAAAAGTTAATAACTATCTAAATTTTGATAGGTGTCTCATATATTTGATAAAAATATCTTTATTATTAATAATTAATTATTTAAGAATGGCTTCCTTTAGACCATAGTCTTCATAAGCTATTTCAGTCAGATCACCCAGTAGAAGTATGTGATTGTTATTATGAGTTAGTTATTCCAATTGCATCCAACATGGGTCATTCTTATGTGATTCCAGCAGCCCAAAATTTACCAACCACAGTAATAGTAAAAGAGAAAAACCCTGTTTCATATGATAAATCAAAAGAACATGATGATGAGTATAAGGATGAATTGGAGTTGTGGAAGAAAAAATATTTTACATTAGAGGCTTAATTGGCTAAATATGATATTGAAAACGAAATAGTACTCAATTAATCTGACTATTTAAGAAAGATGAATTACAATCAAGGATTTTGGGGTCTCAAGAAGATGCCAAAAAGTTCTAAATTGATATTTCCAAAGTTCAGGCGGATATGGACAAATAAAGAGGAGAAATGAATGATTTAGTAATTGAAAATCAAAAACTACTGAATTAATAAGTAGAAGTGGAAAGATTGAAAAAATTAGTTGGTGAAAGGGAGGATACAATAGGCTAAGTATTAATTTTTTCTAATTAATAGTTGTCACAAAAATGTAGAGAATACTAAGAATAGTTATAGGAATTGGAAGCATTTCAATAAGCATTGCAAGATATGCACAATCAAAATGAAGGTAAAGAAAGGATGATTGAATAATGGAAACTAAAATATATAGAAAATGATTAAAAGAAGCAAAAGGAAATAGATGAGTTAAAATAAAAGTTAGCTGAATACAATCCAACAGAAGTACAATTTCTAAAAGCTCAATTGGATAGAGAAAAATAAGAGTGGTAGAATAGCTAAAAGAAACTCTAACAGGATTTAACTGATGCTCTTAAACAACTAGATTAATGCAAAATTAAATATAATGTAAGAGTTTTTCTCTAAAATAGAATCTTGATATGCAACATTAACAACTCTCATCAGCATAAAAGGAATCTGTTGCAAGAATAGATGCCTTAAATCAGGAATAAAATAAACTCACTGTTTAAGTTCATAATTTGAATGATGATAAACAAAAGCTATAAATAGAGTTGGAAGCCACAAAAGGATAATTAAAATTACATTAGGGTTTGATTGGAGAGTTAGATAGATTGAAGAGGTTGTTAACCGATAAAAGTGCAGAACTTTAATAACTATAACAATAATCACAATAAAAGGATATTGATCTTAATAATGCAGATTTAACTATTTAAGAATAAAACCAAAAAATTAAATCATTATCCTTATTGTAGTAAGAAAATTAAAGATTGCAATAGGAATTAGATTAGCAACATAGATAAAATGAATAGTTGCATTAATAGAATGCTGAATTATTGAAAAATCTAGACAAATTTAAGCTATTAGAAGAAGAGAAAATGCAATTAGAAAATAAAGTAAGTATGTTGGCAGCAGAAATAGAAAGATTAAAAGTTTAATTGAAATAGAAGAATGATAAAATTTTATAAGAACAAGAAGAATTGAAAAGACTCTAAGAATAATTGAATGAAATAGATGAATTATAAAAGTAGAATGAAGATTTAATACGTTAATTAGAATAAGCAAATAGTACAATTAATGAATTAGAGAAGAAATTACAAGCAATTACGGAACTTGAATAAAAGCTCTAGGATGCTAATAATAAAATATATGATTTAGAAAATAAGGTAGCAATGTTGAGTGCTGAATCTCAAAGATTAAGATATCTAAATGATTAAAAGACTGAATAATTAAAAGCAGCTGAGCAATAATTATCAGATCTCAATTTACTTAAAGAACAACTACACTAATTATAGAGTAAATACGATGCACAATAATAAATGAATTAGAACTATTAAGCTGAATTAGAAAAACTAAGAGGACAATCAACTTAATAAGATACCAATATTGCAGAATTGAGAAGACAATTAGATGAACAAAAAGCTTAAAATATAGTACATAAGCAAGCTAATTCAGAACAAGTTATTTCAGATTTATAATAATAATTAAGTTCATTGTAATAAAGTTATAAGAAGGTATCTGAATCCAATTTAGCCAATGAAGAGGACCCAACTTTGGATTTATAAAATAGATTAACTTTATTGAAACAAGAAAATCAGAGGTTGAATTAAACAATTGTATAAAAGAATTAAGAGGTCTTAAATCATTAATAATAAAATCAATAATTACAAAAAGACTTGTTATCCTCTGATACTTTGAAGGTGTAAATTCAACAATTACATGAATCAAATTCAGTGTTGTAAGAACAACTATAGAATGAGAAATAAGGCCGAAAGGATTTAGAGGAGAAGATTTAATAATCAGAATAAGAGAAATACGATCTATAAAGTAAATGTGCCATGCTTTCAACACACATCGAAGGTATGAAGTATAAACTTGAAAAAATGGAAAACGTTGATGAACTGAAAAAGATCATATAAGATCAATAAGCCTAATTGGCTGAGATGGATGCCTTAAAATTAGAAATTGAAAGTCTTAATGACAGAATAGCTGAATTAGAAAAAGAATTAAAATTGTGGAAATAAAAACATGAATAATTGGATTAACAATATCAATAGTTACTTCATGTGAAGGAATAAATGGAAAATAAATTAGCTATGCTTTCATCAGAAATTGAAAGATTAAAAGTACTCAACTAAAAGAAGTAAGGGGAAATTGATCAACAAAACTAAGAAGTTAATGAAAATGGATTAAGAATTAAACGATTTACATAATCAACTAGAAGATATTAATGAATTAAAAACTTAATTGAGTTCGCTTGAAAACCAATTATAATAATTAACTGATGAAAATTAAAATAAATCAGCTGAAATTACTCAACTTAAATAACAAATTGCTGAAATAGAAGGATTACTAGTCAATTAAGAGGATCTTTAGAATTAAATTAAGAAATTAGAAAAGGAGTCACAATCAAAAGATGAAATAATAGAATAGTTTAAATAAAAGATTACATAATTAGAGAGTAAGATTGCAGAACTTGAAGACATCAAAGTATTTATATTCTATAATATTATCAGTATAAATATGAAGATAAAATGGCTTTATTAAGTAGTGAAGTTAAGAGATATGAGTTTAAAGCTAAGAAATTGGAAGATAAGTCTAACGAACTATAAATCTCAGTTGAGCAATTAACTCATGATTTGAATGAAGCAGATTCAAAAATTGTTGAATTAGAAAAGGTATAATTCTATAGTTGAATATTTTTTAGGATTTAGGCTAATGGAAGTTTGAATATTCCAAATTAAACAGTCTTCAATATAAAATAGATGAATACAGTTTCTTATTAGTAGTTTCATTTGCTGAAATTGAAGCTTTAAGATCATAAAACTCCTCATTAAATGAATAATTAGATAATCATTAAAAAACAAAAGTGGCCCTTGCATTAGCATAATGAGAGTTATAATAATAAATAAATAATTTATATTTTATAATTTGATATTCAACAGTATTTGTTTAGTTGTGGATAAAAAAAAAAAGAGTAGAATTAAATATTAATAGGTATATATTAAAATAATATTTTGTAATTTAAAAATTATTAAAGCTTTCTCACTCTGTCTACTAGAACTTATCATAAAACATCGAACAAAAAAATTCAAACATTTATTGCTTTGATGGTTAATTTGATGAATGGATTGGACTTGTAGGGTAGGAACTAGAATTCTTGTAAGGCATCTAATTATTATTCCTTTAATCTTAATAAGGGTAAGGCTAAGCATGCATATTGGATGGCCCCTGATTGTGATTAAAGCTTTAATTATTAGAATATTATTCATGATAAGGATTAAATTTTCTTTGCTTTTTTATGTGAGGTTCTTAGTGATTCTAATAATTTTATTTTTACCTATAAAACCCTTATTGACGATGAGGGGACTGGTTTCTAAATTTATTATCCCTTGGTTTTTAATTATTATAGAATTATTGTTATTATGGATGCTAATATTATTATTATTATTAAAATGGTTATTATTATTGTTATGATTCATATTATTACTACTAAAATTGCTATGGGTATTATTATTATTATTATTACTACTATTACTTCCTATAATTATTTTATTTTATGCTTGGAGATTGTACTTATTCAAGATCATATTAGACAGGATTGACAATTGATTTTTAAATGTTTTTCTAAATGGTCTAGTCTTTTTTAGTTAAAAATTCTTAAATTCCATACTATTCTAAGGGAAATGCATAACTGTTTTATCTTTATTACTATTGATTTTATTGGGCATTAACTTATTCATTGGAATTTTAGTTTCTTTAGTGTCTATCATTTTATTTCTAGTTTTGCTAATGGAATTATTAATTATTTTATGAATCCCATTGTTTGTTTTATTGAGAGTGGGGCATCATTGATTTTTCATGGCCTTAATTGTATTATTAAGATCTATTTCCAAATGATTAACTTTCCTATATTTTTTATTGATTTTACTAATTATAATTCTAATTATGGTTCTAATTATGATGTTTAAATTTTGCATCTGTATTGCCATATTATTAATCTTAAACTTATCTATCAAATGGTTTAGTTTTTTAATTTTGTTCTTAAATTTAATTATCATTTTTATAATTTTAATAAGATTATTAGTAGTTTTATTAATATTTCTTATGTTGATGATGGTGATGATGATGTTGATGCTAGTGTTGATATTATTATTATTCCTTTAATTCTCTTTCTTTAATTTCTTTTTATATAGCTTGTTATTAAAGGTACTCTTATTCTTTCTAAAATTCAATTTCTTCAGATCTCAATTTCTGTAGCCTTATTTCAGCTTTTTTGATATTCTCTTAATGAATCCTCTCTTTTTCCTTCTTCTTCTATTCCTCCTTTAATCTCTCTTTAGCTTCTTTTTCTGCTTACATTTATTTGAGAATATCTTGACCACTTTTCCTTTCGCTACTCTTTCTTCTCTTATTATCTTTACTCTTCTCTTTTCTTTTAGATTATTATGAACTTTTAGCTCTTTTCTTTTCTTTACTATCCTTTTTAGACCTAGTTTTTGAATTTTCACTCCTTTCTTTTTAATGTTATCTCTTATTATTTTTATTTTTTTATTTATCTTTAACATCAATATCTGATTCTGAGAGTTTTTTGTCTCTAGATTTTTATTCTTCTTCCCTTTGTTCTTTGGTGTTAGGTTTCTCCACATTTTTTTCTGGTTCTTTTTAGATATCCTTATTCTTTTATTGATTAATTTATTCTCTGGACTCTTTTTATTTTTTATTGGCTTAGGTTTCACCAAACTATATGCTACTTTAATCACTGATCAAAATTGATGATGAACTTACTATTGAATCTGGACTATCAATATCATTATTATCTTGAAATAGATTATCAATATCATCATTCATTTAGTTGTTACCTTATTAAAAGGTTGAACAAACATTGTTTTAATTTTAAATTTTAATGCCTTCCCCTTTTTATTGTTGAAAAGTTGGCTATTGTGGTTTGGAAATGATTTCATCATTTGAAGATTCAATGCATATAATATTTGATTTATTAGAATGACTCTGTTATTATTAAGTTTCTTATAATTTAAGCTATTTATCAACATTTTCTGGTTATATTTCCTTTGATTTAGTAATTTCTGAATTCAATCTATTTGAAGCTGTTTTAATTATTTTAGATGATTAGCCCTTTTTGTTGATATCTCCTTGAGAACTCTTAAATATCTCATTATCAATATCAATTATTTAATAAGGAGTTACTTCTTAAATCTCATTTTACAGTAATTAATTTTGGTTAATAAAGGTATCATCATCTGCCCTAGAAGTAAAATGATTGCTTTCCTTATTGATATAATCTAAATGATCTTGTTATTTATGAATTTAAGGCTATTAAAAGTCCTATGGGTTCTTAATTGAATTTTTCTAATTTTAATTTAGATTATTGTCATCAATTAATTTAGTATAATCAAATTTCTCTGGAGAAGAACTAATATGAATTATTTTCTATCCATCAGAATTTTAATTATCCACCAATATATTTGTTTTTTCTTGATCTGGTGCTCTATGAAGTCTAGTAAGAGTTGTTTCAATTTCAGTAACATTTTTCCTTGTTTTGATAGCCCATCTTTTCATTAATATAGGTAATTTTTCAAACAATATCAACTCAAGTTCTTTATCACTCATTGCTTTATGGCATCTATCTTAGAATTTAGACCACCAATAATTCTATTAACACTTCTCTTTTAACAAATCATACAATTTAATTAATTCTGTATCTTGAGAAAAGTCAAATTCTTATTGTTCTTTATCACTTAGGGTATCACTTAACTAATTGATTTTATCTGATTCATTGTTAAAATTATTATTTGCTAATATTTATTCTGTATTATTTATTTTCTCAGACATTTCAGTAATTTATTCTTTTTGTTTTGGATTAGATTTGGATTTAGAAGAAGGGAGGTTTTGTTATTGTTGAACCTTATCTGATTGCATTGTAGCCATCCCAGGTACTAAATAAAATAAAAGAAAAAATACATTTTTAATCTGGTAAATCATCTTTAAAAACAGATTCCAATGAAATTTTTTGTTGTTCTGAAAAATAAGATCCCTTTGGGTTGTCTATATTATTTTGGTGCTTCTAATTTTGTATTACCTATTATTATGCTTATTATTATCTATTTGATTCATTTTATTGTTACTATTAGAGTGTTTTATCCTCTATCTCTATTGATGATATGAGTGTTTTTTCTTTATTTATTTACTACTATTATATAACTTCTAAATTTTGCTTTTAGGCTTGCTCTGTATTTATCATTGGATTTATTGAATCTTGATTAGACTTGACTTCTTCAGGACTCTTTTAATCTAATTAAACCTCAGAGACTTGATTTCTATTTATTTAATATTAATTTTCTTGTTTTTAATTCTTATGAAATCTACCTTTCTTTTTATTCTACGATGTCTAATTTTAATTAGATTACAATTCTCCTTATAAATTAAACTCTTGAGTTACTTACCCATTTTGTAGTTTGAGTAAATATTAATCATAAGAACTGATGATTTTTTGAAATAAGCCTTCTAGGAACTTAAATTCTCCTAAAATGTATTGATGCATAATCATTTACACTGGTTCTACCTTCATCTACTCAATATACCATAAGGCTGCAGGATTATTCATAAAATCATTGAAAAGTTTTGTCTAGTTAAAATCTTTTGATGCCAAGATTTGGAGCAATCTAAAAATATCATTTTTGTTATGGATGATAAGCAATAAAGCTAGAGTCTTTAACAACTTTGGTAATTTCTCCTTTACATCTATTCTATTTTGCTACTATTCTTGCTTGATATAATCCAAAATTATAGCAACATCATACTATTATGGTTTAATGAGACTATAGGTTCTACAGTCATAAATGCTCGTGTTATCAATCCAAAAAATCATTATTATATTTTTATAAATTTATATTCAAGAATCTTAAGACATTAAAAAATCATTGAATTTATTAAGTTTTAAATTTGAAATTTAAGACTCTCACAATCATTTAATTAAAGCATTTCTTTTTAATAAATATTTAATTTCCTTTACTGTTCATTATAAAATAATTATTGATATCAATATGAGAGTATGAAATCCCAATGCTCATAGAAAGCAACAAGAATAATCTATTTAGTGCTGGATCCTACTATTAATTCTATATTTTAATGTATTTTTAACTTTTTCTATGAATTCTGTATTCTCTCTTATTAAACAAAAGTTAATCGATAATGAACTCATAAGAATTTTTAGAATTATTAGACTGAAATCTTATTGATATTATTTGGTGATTGAGATTAATTAATTTTAGTAAGATGTTTTATTGTAATTCATTTATGAACTGCTAAATTTAAGTATTAAATAAAATTTTATTAAAAAATGGGAAACAAAGTATATATCATAAAATCGGCAGACAAATCATTTTTCAATTAGAATCAATCACTAGAAGATTAATTTGAAAGTGTGGGAGGGTAATCTTTCCCACACATTGATCGTGTTGAACTTTATAGATTAAAAAATGAGAATACAAAATATGCAACCATCTTTGAAAAAAGACATTCGAATACAGCAACTGACGATGAAGGGCCATTGTTAGAACTTCATGAATAGCTAATGCTTCTAAAGCACCATCATTTGGTTAAATATTATGGTTTATGCATTGACCCCAACCTCACTACAAATTAACAAATAAGCAGATGGTTTTATGAAGCAGTTTATAAGACCTTGAAATAGGTTTGTGGACATCATTTTTCAAATAAGAGTTATATTCCAGAAAGGTAATTATGGAAGAGTCTTCATGAAATATTATTAGCCTTACATTTTCTTGATGCAAGATAGAAATGGCATACTCACATTCAACCTGATTCAATTTATTTAGACAAAAACGATACTATCAAACTGATTCCCAAGGGGGTTCTAAGACTTATGAGTGGATATCAAATAGTACTCACAGGAAAAGGATAAGCCTTATTATCACCTTAACAGATGGAAGGTTTAAAATAAAAGTTGGAAATTCCAATTCATGATATTCAAAAGTCTGATGTTTTTTCATTAGGAATGACATTCTTGGAGTTGATGACACTCAAGGATAGCTTTGAGTGCTATAATTATGATCTTCATAATCCATACATAAAAGAACAAGTATTGTAGGAGAGACAACTAGAAATTCAAAATATTGGATATTCTACTGATCTAGTGAGGATTGTCCTGACAATGTTATAGTATGAAGAGATAGATAGACCCACTTTTATGGAATTATTAGTATTATTTCACTTATATATAGAACTCCCATGAAGTTACTTAAAATCTAGCGAACTTTAAAAATAATCCATTGCAACCAACTACTCACACTCCTAAACAAGACCTAAAGATTTTTTAAAATAGATTTCCATCTGATTCCTCTAGTTTGAATATAGTTTAGCCAAGCATCCCTATCACCAATAATCAATAATAAATACAATCCTCTCCTATTAGAATATAATCACAAGTGGTTCCTCCTCAGTATTTACCTGTCAATAATCCTAAGTAACAAGAAGCGGATCGTCAAAGATAAGAACAAATTTTAAGAGAATAACAGATACAATAACATTTATAATTATAATTAAGATAATAACAATAACTATTACAACAATAGGAATAATAGTAGCAATAGTAATAGCTGTTAATTTAATAACAATAGCAATAAATACTTCTATATTAATAATAATTAGATAAGTTAAAGAACTTAGCACCTTAACCAAAAATCAAGGAACAAAAAGCACCAAACTTACAGGATTACATGATACATCCATTACCTACTCCACCAATTGTATTGGATCCTAATGCACGAAATTCAACTATCGACGAATTCTAGGAAAGCCAAGAACTAAATAATAGAATAAATTCTGCTTTAGCTTTATCGAGATAAGCAATTAATAAATATAAATGATTATCTAATGTATTTTATTTAGAAATATACAACTTTAATTAATTTATTGTCTCTAATTTGATTGATTGCAATCCTAAATTTAAAAAAGGAAACAATCATCCTCTTATTTATAATCTTAGAATTCGTAAAATATTTCTATTATTTTTATTTATAAATAACCAGAGATATTCAACATAAAATGCTTTCATTAAGTTTATAATGACTTTTTAATGGTTAATAAATGTGTAACTAACCATCCATCCAAAATTTAAATGAAATTAGTTGTATAAAGATATAAGATAAATTATTTAACCAATTAAGTAATAAATCCTAAAAAGAAATGAAATAATATTATTTTTAAAGTCATTTATAATATCAATTCTTCCCTTTTTTTTGTTTTTTTGATCTAGCAACATCCACAATATTCTTTGTTGGGGTTGATTGTGTAGTACTACTAAATTAAGAGGGACAGATTTATTTTTCAGGAGTAGATGAAGTATCATTATTATGATTATTGTTGTTGTTATGATCATGAAACTCTTTCATGATTTATTCAAAAGTATTTCTTAGTTTTTAAGCTAGTTTTTAGTTTTTTTAGTTTAATTTCTTTTTATGCATTTCTAATTCTTATTAATCCTTTCTTAGATCATTAATAATATGATTAGTATTCTAATAAAAGGAAATGGATTTATTAATTTCAATAGTTGATAATTATGATATTTGTGTATTTTACAAATCAATCTTCTAATCCACTTTTTGATTAAATTCATTAACATAAGTTAAAAAATCCAGTTTTTCATTGTTTATCTCTTACTTAATTTATTCTTTGTAATCTGTCAATTTCTAAATTAAATTATTCATGCAATTATCAAATTATTGATCTACCTTCTCTGAATTATTGCATATTGGCTAAATCGACACGGATGCCAATTTTTCTATCTTACCTTTCAATTCAACTTCGAACTCTGATATTAATCTTCTATGATGAGAGCCAAAATCATTTGGTACGTGAAATTCCAAAAAACAATCGGCACAACCTACATCTAAGATATTTTCCAGTACCTATCTTTTATTCCTGATCACAGTGTTTGTCTAAGCAGATGTATTTAATTCTTTGACAATCATGGTGTTTAATTCTGCACTAATTCATATATAAATTAAAATAATTAGCGCCAAATATAATTAATCAATTCCTATACTGTCTCTATATTTGACCATCAGGATAAACTATATCTACATTTCCATTTGGATATTCGATTTACTTTACTTTTTAACTATTAATCTTTTATATTATCCCATCACTGAAGAAAGTCTACTCTTCACCACTGGCATTTATGTACTTTTCAGTTCCATCTCCAAATCTAATTTCTTTCGTGCCATCATTAAAATGAATTTCGATCTATTAATTGGAAAAACGATAAATCTAAAAATCTATCTAAATATAATACATTTGGTCCATTGGCAATTGTAATTTGAGTCGTACTTGCATCAGCAAAATAATATATTACTGTTCCATTGGGTAAAGTCTGCTTTACATCTTTATTGGTAAAGTGAACTACAACATATCCATCAGGAAATACTTCCCTCTTAACTCCATTATGGAAAACTACCTCTTTTTTACCATTAGAATATTGTCTAGATATTTTACCATCAGGACCAACATTTTGATTAATTATTTTTGAAGGAACATCCTTATTCTTTCTATAACCCTGATAAAAACGATTTTAATCATAATTAAATTCCTATTCCGAAATCAAACTATTGATATTTTTTATTGTAAATGGGATACCTTCATCCTACATTTCTACTAAATCATATTTCTTAGTATTTTATTATTACAAATTTCTTTTTTATTTTTCCTATCTATAATCATTCTCCTCTTAACTATCATCACTCAGGTCATCATTTTATTATTCCTCATCATTATCGTTATCATAATCGTTTTCATCATCTGATTCTTATTTCCTATATTCCTATATTGATTATTTATGTTTTATTTATTGTTCCTCCACAAAACTGTTTGGGCTTTGTCTTCTATTCTTTTATTGTGGTACCTCTTTCTTTTAAGAAAGTCCAGAAACACTGGGTTTCAATTAAATTTATTAGGATTTGCTTTATTAAATTGTTGCTTAAGAGTTTGGTCTCTTCTATTCTAACAATCTAAGTTCTAAGGCTTTTACCTCAGCCTACAATTCTTAGTTTCTTTATGATAATTCTTCATTCTATTTCTTTAATCTATCATAGGATAACTTATTCTTTTGATCTTTTTATTTCTATTCTTCTGTTAATTTTTAAACCTACTATTTTAATAATTCTATTTCTTCTCGTTCTTTTCTATTGGGCAAATTTTATATCGTTTTTTGTTGCCTTTCTTACACTCTTTTTTCCCTTAGCATTTTTTTTTTCTCTTCTTCCTTCCATTCTTCTAATTCATGTTTTTCTATTTCTTTTTACTTCTCCCACTCTTCTCTCTCTCTTTGTAATTATTTCAATTAATCATCACATTTCACTTTAGCTTTCTTAACCTTTTCATTTTCACTCTTAAATTTAGCAATTTCAGCATTTAAATTATCAATCTTGTCTTATACATATTTCCTTACGATTTCTTCTTCAGATTCTTGAGGTTAAGGTTTCTCTTATTTTTTTTCTTTTCCATCTTTTTCCTTTTTTAATCCAAAATAGGAGGTTGCAATCTTGGATTATTTAGGAGGTTCATCATTCCAATCTTCATTATCATCAAATTAATATTCTTAATATGAGTCTTGATGATTTTCAGATTCTTCTTTTTGTTTGAGAGGTTTTTATTATATTTATTATTGTTGTTATTATTATTATTATTATTATTATTATTATTACTACTTAGGAGGCTATTATTATTTAGGTTATTCCTTTGATAAATCCTATTTTTTTTGTCTTTATTAGACTTCTTTCTATTCTTACTTAAATTCAACTTTTTATTATTATTATATTTTTTAAGGTTTAAATTAATTGCTTTAATTTTAAATAGGAAGAACCCCTGAAGCATTATTCTCCTTTAAAATTTCAGCATGTTCTTTTTTAGCAATATCAGATCTTTACTAAGCGTTTGATAAAAATTATCTTGTTCCTTTTTTCAAAAATGCTTTTTTCTTGGCACGCCCTTAATCTTCAAAATTAGCCTCTTCAAGTGGTTTTTTAAAGTGATTTCTCGGAGGCATTTCATCAAACTCCTGGTTTTTGTTAGATTTAATAGGCATGTCATCAAATGCTGAATTTTTATTGTTTCTAATAGGGATCTCATCGAATGCAGAATTTTTATTTGTCTTTATAGGCATATCATCAAATGCTGTGTTTTTATTTGTCTTCACAGGTATTTCATCAAAAGTTTAGTTTTTATTTGTCTTTATAGGCATGTCATCAAAGCCTTAATTTTTATTTGTCTTAATAGGAATGTCATCAAAACCTTAATTTTTATTTGTTTTAATGGGTATATCATCAAAACCTTAATTTTTATTTGTTTTAATTGGTATGTCATCAAATGCCTGGTTTTTAGCAGGTTTAATTGGAACTTCATCAAAGGAGTTCTTTTTGGTTTTGATTGTTTAATCTTCATAACCTTTCTTAACAGGTTTAATTGCAATTTCATCGAAATTATTTTAATTTTGCTTTGTGGAAGGGATTGGGACTTCATCAAAAGGATTAGAATAGTTTGTTCTCTTAATGGGTTAATCTTCAAATTATTTAGATTATTTATGATTTTATTAATTTTGCCATTGTGTTTCTTCTTATTATTTAGTAAAATCATCTTGTTTCATAGTTCTAATAGGAATGTCATCGAAATTATTGCTTTTTATAGGTTTAATTGGCATTTCATCAAAGGGATTAGATTATTATTTAAAATCATACTCATCTTATTAATATAAATTATTTTTATTAAAATTGGATCGAATTTATTGTTCATCTTGAGTAGCTTATTTAATTGGTATATCATCAAAAGCAGGAGTTTTCTTTTATGGTTATTTTTGTTATTTATTGTACATGTCTTCATTATCTGATTAATCAAAATTTTGAATTTATTATTTAGTTGATCTCTGATCTCCATATTCATTGAGTCTATGTTAGCGTTGTTTTTGATCTTATTTATTTTTATATTAATTGAACAGTTCATTATCTGGCAAAGTATAATCATGAAACTCATTTCTGTAATTCGAAGTTACTTAAATATCATCAAAGTGAAGTTATCTATTGGTGTTTACGTTGGTTTCCTACTTAATACTAATAATTACTTCTTAGTATTTGGATGGATTATAGTTATGGATGAATTAGGATGACTATTATAATTAACATTCTTCAGGTTTCATTTGGTTGTAGAATTAATTCATATCATTAACTTTGTTATGGTAAAACTTTTCTAAATCAAAACCTTGACATAAGAAAATCAAATACCAGAAGATTGGGTTTGCATCATTTACATCATTTGCTGTTGAAACATTTTCATCATACTCTGCATCATGACATCGTTGGGATTGATGTTTTGATTTGTCATTTCATTTTAGAAAATTTGTTAGCCAAAATTGCTTCGTTGTTATTGCATTTGGAAATTGAATTCAAATTTTAACAATTAATAACTTCAAAATTAACTCCAAAATTCAAATAGAAATTAGGCTTGGTGATCATTTTAAATCTTTTTCAACTTATCACAATGTTGTAAGGCTTCCTTAACGATCTCACTGGATTTGCTAGCATCAATCAACTTTTGAGTGCGTAGTTTGAATTAAAATAAATATAATATTTGAATATATGGGAATCTATCGCATAATTTTATATAATACCTATTCTCTTTCTCTTCTTCAATAACCTACTTGATGAAGTCTATATTCTCATCAAGATATTTATTAATTTCATGTATTGCCCCTTAAAACTCTTATTAAATAGTATTAGTTTATTTAAATCCTTCATTATCGAATGTTACATCGATTTCACTTGGAATTAGAAATTTGGAGAACTCATCTTCACTAATCATTGTATCTAAAGCTCCATTTTAATATATTTAATTAAGAATCCTTATTTTTAAGTTATTTAGTTATTGTTCTTCAAAAGTAATAATAACATTAATGCCTTCCACTTTCACATTGATAATTTTGAGAGCATTTTCGTTATTAAACAGTTCAAAGGAGTTCTCCACATTAGTTATTGCCCTGTTAAATTATAATGTGACTGAATTATTTGAAATCTTTTCGACTTTTGTTACACCAAAGGGTTAAACAACACCAACTAGCCATCTGTGATATAAAAAAACACCGTGTTCTTTTGGTTGTATATAAATTGCTTATTAAATTAGTTCTGTTTCTTCTTTCAATCTATCATAAGGCAAAGGTAGTAAACCTAAAATTTTATCAGATTTAATTCTCTCAATGATATTTTCAGGTTAATTGTAGTTTTTCATAAAAAATTTGCTTCTGAAGTGATAAGCCGAAAAATTACTAAAGTTTTATTCAATCTAAATAGTATTATTAATAAATATACCTTTTTCTTAGTAAATTCATCTTCTCTTCCAAAAGCACAAATTGATGATAACCAATTTCTATAATTCCAAACATGAAAATTACGTTCGTCTCTGTCTAACATTTTGCTGCATAATTCATATTCCTGTTTGATGGCTTCTATCAATTTAAGTTAGTTATCTTAATTACTTTATAATAAGATTAATTAAATACATTGAACTAATGAGCTAATCTATTTCTTAGCTTCTTAAAACCATCCATTATCTATGAGTCCAAAGAGTGTATGATTTTGGATGCTATTTTAGTAATATAGCTATGAGCATAAACTCAGATTGAATCAATTTGACTAACTACTTATATGCATCTATGCTTTTTGATTCTGTAAGTAATCCTCCTAAATGATCAAACTTTGTTTAAAGCACCTCTCTTCTGTAATTATAAATAGTAGCAATTTCAGGACATAACTTAGCCATAAGTTCTGAAAAAGCTAATTGATCTTCAGGTTAATTCACTTGATTTTTTCTCACTTTAAAAAAATAGTCTAAAGAATCTAATATCTATTGTCCTTTTTCTGCTCTTTGCTTTATCTCTTCTTCAGACAATATTTCAGTCCTTGATTTAGATTAACCATGCATCATCTTTTATCAGAATATATAAAATTAAATAAAATAATTTAAAATACATCATTTGAATAAGCCTAGATTATTTCTTTTTCTTCCTGTGTATTTGGTAGTCTTTTTAATTTTCCTACCTAATCTAGCCTATTTTTCTTTTCTCTTAATAATCCATAATTTAGATTTTTCATTTACATTCTTTTATTTTTTTTATTTCCTAATTTTCTTTTATTATCTTCCAATAACTTTAACTTTTTCATCATCTGATTCTTCAACTAATCCTTAAATAACATCCATAGTCTTTTTGGATGATTATCCTCCTAATTGTACAACTAGATAAAGCTTTTTGGCTTTAGCAGAATTAGGATAGTCAACAACAATGTCACCACTAAAACCTAATTACATAACTCTTCTTTAGAATACCTGCTCTTAAAGCGGCACTAGTAATCATATTTATTTATTCGTTGTTCTCTGGATAGAATTGAAAAACTCCCCTTCCATTATTTTTTAAGCAGTTTCTAAGAGATTCAAAGAAAACAGTGCATCTTCTATATGGGTTTTCTGATTTCTTAAAACTCACGCATAACCATTAAATAACAGAAATTGAAATAGCAGCATCAAAGACTCCTGGTCTAAATTTAAAACCTTGTCCAATATCGCATAATAATAATTCCCCTTCTGTCTTTTCTTATTGAGCTACATTCAACATTGATTCTGAAATATCTAATCCTACCCAATTCACCCCTTCTTATGTTAGATAAAACCCTGAAATTCCAGAACCACACCCAATATCAAGTACTAAACTGCATTCATCTAGATTTAGATCCAATAATTAGATAGCTCTTTCACTTAATTAAGTTTGAATATTGATAATTCTATTGCAATTAGTATATTTAACACTTTCCTATTGATTATAATACTAGAGGATGACTACATGATGATACTTACTAGATTTGGTGGTAATTGTGATTCTGGTCGTGACATTAATTTTATAAATTAATATTATAATTCAATGATTTATATTCTCAAATTAAGCGGAGCATCATGTCTTTAAATTCTTTAAGAGAGAGCAATCCATCTCCATTTTTATCAACTTCTGCCATCAAAGACTCCCAAGTTTCTTATGGAAGTTTATTTCCAGATTAAAACATTTGCTTCAACTCTTCGATTGTAATTGTTCCACTATTATCTTTATCTATGACTTTAAAAGCCTATTCTAATCGCTCTTAAGTTAAGGCAGTCTTTCTATTAATAGTTGCCATCACAAATTCTGAATAATCAATAATACCAGATTGATTTTTATCTACTGACTACATAATCTATTCAACTTATAAAATTGCTTCTGATTCAGGCATTATCTTCATATAACCTTCTAGTAATTCTTTCTTTGTCAAAACCCCATCAGAGTTTTTATCAAGACTTTAAAAGGTTTTTAGTAATTCTTCTTTCTCTTCTTTAGTTGTAAATTGCTTTATTATGTACATGTAAGCTGCTTCTTGAATTCTTTAAGTAGTCTATCATTAGCTATTATTATTTAATACTCTGAATGTCTTCATATTTGTTAGGACGCTTTCCAGGACTGGGGCTTTCACTTCTTCCTTTGTATATTAGAGTATCCAAGGATCATTTAGACACTCTTATGCTGAGTATCTTTTCGATTATTGATACTCAAGCATCTTTCGGATTAATTATTTAGCTTCTGGTGAAACACTTAACCATTGAGTTGAGGATAATGAATAGGTTCCCTTTTTTATTGCTTCGAAGATTTCATCATCAGTATTCCCATCAAAGGGAGGCTTGCCACATAACAAAATATATAAGACAACTCCAGCTGACCAAATATCACACTTCTCATTATACTATTCGGTAAACATCTCGGGTGCCATATAGTAAGCCTTTTAAAAGTTAAATTATGCTTACTGTTCCAATAATCTCTCTTAAATTCTTTCCTGTAGTTCTTTTAGATGTGCCAAAATCAATAACTTTTAACTGACTATCCTTCTTATCACTCTCATACAATAAGTTCTCTGGCTTTATATCTCTATGAACTATCCTCTAATTATGGCAATAGGCTAAAGCCTGTAATATTTGTTTCATGATCTTTGCTGCATCAATTTCTGAAAAATTATGAATCTCCATCAATTTATCATATAATTCTCCACCTGTACATAGTTCTGTTATTATGAATAATTTCTGATTGGTTTCAAAAAAGTCATAAATCTTTATAATATTTGGATGATCCTAAACTTATTTTGTTAGTTTACTAGCGATTTCAAAATGTTAACTTCATTGATAATATTTTGATATTCCTCAGAGTGTTTACTATTTATTTGCTTTATAGCTCTAAATTAACCGCTGGCTTTATGTTTTGCTTTCCAAACCACTCCAAAAGCTCCTTCTCCCAAAGGAGGCTGAATCAATTCATAATCACTTAAGCTGCCTTATGTGCCTTCATAGATGTCCTTATATGGTTAGCGATGTTCCTAATTGAATTGTATCATATTATACATCGCACTCAATTTCCTTTTATTGCTATTTGCATTAACAAGCACCCATCTATAAATCAATTAATAAACAAACAAATTATCAAAAATCTTGATTTTATAAGTCAAATTAATAAATTATTTTTATATTATAAATTCAATTGGGAATAATTATTTTAATAGATATATTAAAAAATTTACTACCTCAATAAATCTTACATTATTTATGCATGTATTCAATTAAACTATAATATAATTGCTTTCTTATTTTTTATATCGGTTAATTCTAAATAAATAAACTTTAAACCTTAACTAATTACCACATAAGTATAATTTTAAAGAACAAAAATAGTAAGCATCCTTTATAATTAATTCAAAAATCTCAAATTATTATATATATGATATATCTCAATATAAAAATTCAAAGGTTTTACTATTCTTATTATTTTTCATCTTGTTCGAGTTCCTCAAGCTTTCTCTTTAATTATGTCACAGTATTCATCATAAAATCAAAAGAAATCTTTGATTAATCTAAAGTAGATCTTGATGATTTGGATTACATTGATTTATTTGTTGAAATGTTTAAACCTTATTTATTGAGATAAATCTATTATAAAATAAGATAATACTCTTTAAGTGCTTGGAATCTTTAATTTGAGTTGATTTATTTGACCTGTGGACTATCTTTATAATTAAAAATATTTATTTGAAAGGGTTGTACTAGGAATCACAGTTTATGGAGGCTATTAATTAGACTGATTGGTTTATTGTGATTATTGAGTTTATTGTTATTTTTTAGCTGTATAGATAGATGGTTGCGATGCCTTTTGAGGAGTTTACTCAATTTATTTGGTTCCAATTTCTTAGTGAGTTAAATTTTAAGATTTTCTTGACAAACGCTTTTATTTTTCAATGGGTAATTCTGATATTGAAGGGAGATTTGGCAATTAATTGAAGGTTATTCTATTAACATTCAAACTTGTATTAGATAAAAGAAGTTTCTCCTTTTCATTCTCTTCTTTAGCATTAACCAGCTTTCTTAATTTTTAAGACATCAAATCTCTAAAATAGATTATTAAATTCTTACGCTTTTCTTTCAAATTAAGTTTATTCACACTATTATGTATATTATAAAAAGCAATCCAAACAAACTTAGGTGGTTAAGTCTTTCCAACTTTAATTTTATTATAATTATTAATATTTTTCTTCATTAATTTTACCCCAAACTTTGAGAATCAAAGGAGGAATATGATTAAAATTAAACTTTTAATCCTCTTATTCTTCATTCAATAATTAAACTAACTCTTTAATTTATGTATATAATTCATTTTCTGTTAGTTTATTTTAGCAGATCTTTTTCTTTTCAATTAAAATATTATTTGAGTTATTATCATTCTGAAATTCATTCTAAACCTCATATTCTAAATGTCATAATGATTATTACCTTCTTTAAGGTTTTATTTTTACCTCACTCTAATGTTTCTGGAAAAAGTGACTTTAGGAATTTATTAATCTTATTTCTATTTCATCTTTTCTAATTCTTCAGGCAACCTAGTAAAATCTTTCTTCACTAAATTCTTATATTTTAAATTAATACTTATTTAAAGCTTTCAATAATAAATTGTAATTTCAATTGATATAGTTAATGAGAAAATCTATCACAATTGCTACAGATATTTTTAAATTAATATAATAGAGACTGCATTTCACCTTAATTATTTATTTTAATAACAGTCTAAGCCTATTCCTTGGCAAAAGACACTGGTTCTTGATCTTTTCTTAAAACCCTAAAAATAGGAGAAAACACTCTTTGCTATTGCATTATATCATTAAACTTATCCTTCACCTTAATATTAGTACAAAAAAGCAACCATATCCTATTTTCATAATCAACCTTAAAATATAGGACCATTCTTATTATTTAAATGTTCCCTCCTGACACTTCTAAAATGTGTTTTACTATATTCACACATAATTATTCTAAATCTGCACTTAATAAAGGAGAATTGATTGAGTCTGCTTGTATTAAATATTCTGGTCCATCAAAAGTAGCAACTCTTTCAACTTGAGTCTTCCTTGTATCGTTCATTTTATTGATATTTGTCTTCCTCATAACCAGGCAGAATTATGGAGACCACGTGACTTTAATCAAAGAGTTCTAATCGTTTTTTGGGTATATAAATCTTGTATATTTAAGATTCATACTTTTATAGGACTAAATTTAAGTCTTTCTCTCTCTAATGAAGAAATATTATAAAATTCTCATAATCCAAATACTCAAATGTAATAATCTCTTGTTATTTGCTTTGCATCTGAAGTATATATATAATTTTAAATTATACCTGACTTGTCATTAATTAAGCCACTGTATTCTCCTGGTTAAATGAACTTTCAACTTGATCTATAAATACTCTCTCTTTAGTTTTCCTGATAATTTACCCATCCGATACAGTAAAATATCCTTAAATTATTATGCTATTTACTAAAGTATGGCTAAGCCCAACGATAAATGATTGAATCTGCAACAAAAATTCCATCACAACTATGTCCAGTCTTCGGATTTTTTTTCCATATATGAAAGAATAACCACTCTGTACATGTTCCCAATTTCATAAATAACAATCTAATTTATTTATAATATTAATCTGTTTCGACATTACAATTAATAATCTTAAATTATATAAATATGTGATATTAATAGCTTTTGGGTTGCTTAATAATACATTATTTTATTAGAAACAATAAAGTCCTTTATGTAAGTTAATTATGCATTACTCTTTTTAACAATCCAAAAATATACAAATCTATATTTGTCTTTACAATTACAACCCAAATAGATCGAATCTAATATGCAAAAATAGATTCAAATCTAATCATAATAAATGATTTATAATAATGTTTAATCAAATAATATTCAAAATTACTTATTAATTTACTTTAGAAGATCTTCCATTGCTTAATTATGAGTCGCTAAACCTTATTTGTAATCATTACAAAGATTTTTTACAAGCTAATTAATATTTCTTAAATTATACTTAGAACACATCATTAAATTATTATCCATCCTCTTCTTGCACTTCATTAATTTACAGTTTTAGTTTTAATAACTTTTCAGTAATGTCTTAAATAATTATTTTATTTTATACCTGTTAGCAATTTCTCAATATTTGAAACTGATTCTATATACTTGTCCACTTCTTATTATAATTTATTATCCAATTCATCAAGTTTTTAAACTAAACCTTGTATTTATTAATCATCATCTCCATTCCCTCCCTTTTTCTTTTTGAGTTTATTTAAATCATCCTGACTTTTGGCGATTTATTTTTCTAAATCTGATCTTCTTTTATCGCTTTAAGTAGATTCCTTTTCCAAATTATCTAGTATTGGTTTTTATTCTTAAATAAACTTTCTCAATTTATCAATTTCTCCTTTTATATCATCCTTCTTCAATTACTGATTTTCTTTTTATAATTGATCTATTTATTTTTATTTTTCTTTAATTTCATCCTCTTATTACTTGGCTTACTCTTTAAGATTTTATACCTGAGTATCCAGAGCATTGCATTCATCATCTAAATCCTTATTTTCTTTCTCTTTTTATTTTAATTGACTATTAGCTTTATCCAAATCTTTCTTTGCCTAATTTTACGCTTAAATGGCATTTTTAGCATCTTGTTCTGCTTTTTATAATTTATTTTTAACTGCCTCTGGGTCTAATTAAGCTATTTGTTTTTCAGCTTAAGCTAATTTGTTTTAGGTATCTTTTAATTGTTTTTTCAAATCATTCAAGTTTTACAATTCTTATTTTAATTTTTCAGCCTCATTAATAGCTGCTTGTCTTTATTAATCTAAGTGATCACATTCGGCATCCAAATCTTTTACCTATTTTTCTAAGTCCTTTCTTTATTAATCCTTATCTTTTTGCTCTTTTTATTCTTTTTATTTCTACTCTTTTAGTTTATTTAATTCATTTTATACTTTAGTTAATTAATCTTCTTTTTATTTTAGTTATTATTAGGCTTTATTTAATTCATCATTGAGTCTGTTAATTTCTGAGTTTTCTTGTTATTCCTTTATTTTTTATTAGAGTTTTGCATCTAGATCATCACATTCCTTATTCAGATTATTAACTTCATTTTATAGATTTTTCTTCTCTTTTTCTTGTTCTTTAATTTAATCCTTCAATTACTTAATTTCATTTTATGCATCCTATAGTTAATTTTTCAATTAATCCTAAGTCTTATTCTATTTCTACTCAGTATTGTTAATTTAATCTTATAATTTTTAATTTTGTTTTTTTGACTCATTTAATTATTTATTTAAATCATTATTATTTTATTGCAATTGTTTATTTTCTTATTACTTACTTTAATTATCTTACTTTTATTTTTCTAAATTCTCTTATAATTTTTAAATATCTTTAGCTTGTTAATCTATTTATTTCTATTTTTAGTTAATTTCTTTATTTAATTAATTAATTTAATCATTTAATGAATTAATTTCTTTTTATAATTCTTTATTTTCTTACTCATATTCATCTAAATCCTTATTTAATTGTTCTGCATTATTGTGCTTATCATTCAATTCTTTTTATGCTTTCACTAAATCTTTTTATTATTGCAATGCCTTCTCTTCAGCCTAATTGAACTTTTAATGTAAATTATTGTTATCTTAAATTAAATTTTATTTTTCTTTATTCAAATCTTTGATTTCTTTTTCAAGATCTTTAATTTAATTCTGTTAATCTTTAACCTTTTATTCTAAGTCAGCAATTTTTTAATCCAATTGATCCAACTCTTCATTAGCAGCGTTAATTTATTTTGCCTATTCATCATTTTTATCCTTCAATGTCTTATTATTTTTGTCCAAAGTAGCAGTTTTCTTAAGTTCCGCATCTAATTTCCTCTAAACATCTTTAACTTCTCTATCTCTCTTATTATCAGCGTCTTTAAGTTCTTTTTGTAATTATGATATTTATTTATTCTACGCCTCCAGTTAATTGGCCTTATTAGAATTGTCCTTTTCAAGTTGATCTATATTGTGATCTTTTTCATCTTCAGTTGCCTTAGCATTATTTAGCAACTCTTTGATTTGTTTTTCATATTAATTCATTTGATCTTACAATTATTTTTCAAGCTCTTAAATGTATTAAGCCAATTGTTTAATTTTGGCTTGAGCATCATTATATTGTCCTTCATAGTTTTATACTCTTTACAAATCTTCAGCAAAGAATTACAATTGATCTTTGAGGGAATCTATTTCTGCCTGCTTCTCTTAAAGTAGTTTATAATATTGGTCATTCTATGTAACAATAACTTAGTTATCGTGCTACATTTCTGCCAATTTAGCAAGGGTGTCATTGATGATTTCTTATTATCTATTAATTTCTCCATCTTTTAATTTGATGATCTTCTCTTTGCCTACTATAAATCTTTCTCTATCATTAACTGAATTTCTCAAATATTAAGCCTCCTTCTGTAAAGTGCTAATTTGGTTAGCCTGATTCAAGGTATTTCTTTGTTCTACTTCCAACATCTATCCTAGACTTTGTAGTTGTTCATCCATAACTTATTTACTAAGATATGCGTCATCCAACTTGGTTTGCAAAATTTACAATTCGTTTTTTAAATTAGCATTTTCTGCCAATGCCAGTTGCAATTCTCCATTTCTGGATCTTGATTTTACAATTTCATCATTAGCATTTTGTGATTTCAGTTCGGCTATCTCTTTATCTTTACCTATTACAACTGATTTAAGAAATTCGGCTTAGTCTTGAGTTTCTTTCAAAAGTTCTGAGTATTCGTAATTTTCCTCTTTGAGAAGATTGATTTCGGACTCGTATGTCTCCTTCATTTTTTCAGCTTCTTGCTGAAGCCTTTCAATTTCGTCGCTTGGATTAACTTTTAACTTCAATGCTCTTATTTCATTATCCTTCATCATCAAACTTAGTTTGAGCCTGGATATCTCATCTGATTGTTTTTCCGGTTCTGGAGATTAATTACTCATTTTTATTAATAAAGTTTATTTATATATGACTGAGTCTTAGTGTTAAATTTGCATTTAATTTGAAGCTGAAGATATTTGTATCCTCTCCGAAATGCTAAGTTAAATTACTACTCCAATTTCTGGTATGAAATCGAATATTTATATAGACCATAAAATACCTATTCAGATGTTTCCTTACATTTTTAAAAGTTTGAAGTTCCGTAAATGTCTTGCTCAAATATTTGATACCAAGTACCTTGAAATATGCGAAAAATGCTCACATAATAGACTTTAGCAGGTGTTTTTGCCTTTATTTTCATCTACTGTTACTGAATATAATGAAACTTAATTAACATAACAAATAGAAGAAGGATTAGACAAATTATATGAATCCATACAAGAGAAACAATAAAAACTCAAGTAATCCAAAGAATAGTTTGATAAACTGGCTTCTCAATTGTTTAATTGTGAAGATGACGTAGAAGAGAGCAATTCATTAGGAGAGGAAAGCAGTAGCAATGAAGAAATCAGTAAAAATTATATGTTTAAAAGTAAAAGAAAAAAATGAGGATGATGACCAACAACCCATAATGCAGTTTAACAAAAATTCTAACAAGAACAAATTTCAGAAGAGATCTATAGACATTCTTAAAAAGTGGTTTTTGGATCATCTCGATAATCCATATCCAGATAATACAGAAAAGTAGAGACTCTCTAAGATTACTGGAATGCACGTTCGATAAGTAACTCTAGATAACATATATTTTATAGATTTAAAATTGGTTTACAAACTCGAGAAAAAGATATTTGGAACCTTTAAAAAAGAAATTTGAGCATGGATTAATGAAGGATAGTGATAGTCAAGAAGAAGACTCCTCTAAAGAATAGAAAAAACCGTTAAAGATAACTTAATAGCAACAACAATAATAATAATAGATAATCTAACCTTAATAATTGAATATTGCTTCGTAATAATTACAATAATAATAATTTTAATAACAATAATAATAATAATAATTTTAACAATAATAATAATAGTAATTATAATAATAATAGTTACTATAATAATAATTTCAAATGCAAATACCACTTTAAAAGAAAGTGAAAATGGAGGAAGGCAGCCAAAATAAATCCTCCGATCCAAACAACATTAAGTAGGAAGCTAAAATTGGATAATTTCCTTCAGATCTTTTATAATTCCAACAGCCTAATCAATTTTAGTAATTCTAATAGATGTAATAAATCGCTCAATTATAACAATTACAATGGCTTAATCCTCTAAATCAAATAAACCCTCCTCTTTAATTTTAAATTCCACCATAATTTTTATCTCAATATTATAACTTCTAAGATCAATCAAAAACCCCTCCTCTTAACGGAATACCCTAAATGCACTAAGTTCCTCTATTTCAAATATTGCCCTCATTGCAATAAGCTGGATTTCAATAATTTTTATAGTAAGGTCCAGGATAACCAATTTAATAACAAGTTTAACTTCCAAATATGTAGGCTTAACTACCTTAAGTGTCCAACATACAAGCACTTTAAGCAGGATTTCAATAGTTAAATGGACAAATGTAAAATCCTTAAAATGGATTATTGTACCCGATGTATTAATAGTAAATGCTTAATGAATAAAAGAAATGAAATCAATAGATTTATATTTTTAATTGCATAAATTTATATTAATTTTAATGAACTAAATCAAAGAAGTTAAGGCTTTTTTTTCAATGCTTAAGTATTAATTTTACCACGTATCATAGACTTAGCATGGTTATCTTATTATTCAACTACTTATTGAAACGTTTAAGTATGAATGTTACCACGTATCATAGACTTTGAATGATTATCTTATTATTCAACTACTTATTTAAACGCTTAAGTATAAATGTTACCACGTATAATAGACTCGTTACATTATTCTAATGCTTCTTTAACTTTCATTGCCCTATCATGATTTTCTTCTCTTTAAGCATCAGTTATGGGTTATTATGTCATAGTTTGTACAATTTTATTAGGTTGAAATTAAGAAACTTAAAGGTCATTGACTGACTTGTTTTTATTAATCTTTTTGGTTCCTCCTTTTGTTAACTTATTTATTACTTCATTAATTGTAATTCTCTTATTGGGATCGATTTACATCATTTATAAAACAAGATTGACATGCTCTAAATTACCAATCTTGTTTTTAATTTTTTCCTCTAAGCTTTCTTATTTAGTACTCAATATCAAATCAAAGATTTCTTAGTTGCTGTTGCCCATGAATAAGACCTCTCCAGAAAATAGTTCATAAATCACTGCTCCTAATGCCCAAATATCCACAGAAGCAGTATAACCTATAAACTTATTAGATAAATTTTAGATTCCTTCTGGAGCCATGTAATGAGATGTACCACATTTATAGGTTTATGAAATCTCTTTAGTACTTGACAATCCAAAATCACATATCTTATACGTTATCTAGGTGTTTTCTCCATCTACATAGGAGAACACTAGAATATTTTCTGGCTTTAAATCTCTGTGAATAATTTATTTTTCATGAAGTTCCCTTATACCATTTGCAATTTATTTAATTATATAGCGAGCATCTTGGTGATTTAATTTTTCTTGATTTATCACATCTTATAAGCTTTTTTCGCAATACTCCATCAAAACAAAGTATTCTTTAGTCTAACAATTTTACAAACAGTCAATAGTGTTTACTAGATTTTTAAATTTTATTCCTTTGAGATCTAGAAGAATTTTTTTTTCTTACTCATTAATCTACTTTTAAACCTTAAGAGCAAAATATAAATTAGAGTTTTCCTTATTTAATAGAAAGACCTACCCAAAACTGCCTTATCCAATTTTCTTTATAACTTTATATTTAATTTATTAAATCTGGATGTGATCTAGATTGTTATGAAGCATCTCTAATGTTAAAAGTGTAAATGAGAAAGCTTATTATCTAGTCTCATGAAATGAATTGTGATGATGAGGAGCTCTACCCTAAAATTATAAATTTTTTTGATCTGTTTGCTATTAAATTGGTAAGTTTTTGTAAAATTGTGTTGGGGGAGGAGGTATAACATTAAATTTGATATCATTTTTCCTCATATATACGCTCAAGAGATTGTCCATTTATTGTAAATAAAATTTATTAACTATTAATGATAGAAAAAACTATTTTATAGAAATATCGAAATATGTATGTTATTTAAAGCTCTAAAAAACAAAATTATCTAATCTAGTAAGACTATAAAAAATAATTGATTTCTTTATTCATACCAAATAAAGAACTAAAAAAAAATCTCAAAATTGAATCAAAATTTCAAAGGAATAAATTCTGCTTTAATTCCTCCCTTTCTAAGTAGGAATCGTTATACTATTGTTATATTCTCTCATTTACATAGCTTTGATGTTAACTATACTTAAAACTACTATGACTCATTCTCCTTTGTTTATTGAATGCAGCTGGTGTGTAATAATAATCATCACTAAAATAAAATAGAGACGTACTTTTCGTATTTTTAAGGAGTGTGTGTCCATTAAAGAAAGTTCTCTTTGTTTGTATTATTGTTTTCCTTCTATTACTTCTTAAAAAGCAGATATTTTTTATGCATTCTATTTCTTCTAGGATGTTTAATAATAGTTCTATTTCTTATATCATTCTATTAGATATTAATTATTATCTACATATTATTAAATTCTAATTGCAGTACTTTCTCTGCTTTATTATATTGGTTATTATTTTGGTTGTTCCTCTTCTTCGTCTTCAGAATCTGTGAGTAAGCTCACATAAGTTTTGTTGAGAAAGATGATTTCCAAAGCTTTCCTTTCAAACTCAATCTCAAATTGCTCAAAATAGGAAGGTCTTCCTTCATAAAATTAATAGATACAACCCTTTTTAGAGAAACTACTATTTAATGCCTAATAATTTATGTGTGAATTCTGGGATTCTTTTTTTCATTCCAGAATTCCAATGATTTTTAATGGCATTGTCTGTTCTGCCTTCTAAATGCTTAGCGATTTCTGCCCATTTATTGCTAATCGCTTTATGATATAAGAAAAGCAGCCACTCCTCACTTAAGTCCCAAGGAGTCTTTTTAATCAAAGGATTTAAATGATTATGCCATCTTAAGACAATTAATAAATTGAATACCTCTCTCTGCATTATTTTCCAATTCTTCCTGGTAATTTGGAGGCTATGAATGTCCACTTATGAGGACCGTATTATTCGACCAATTACATTACCTGGGTGTCTTCATAATCGGTCCAAGGCTCTAAAGATAAATGAGAGCAGATACTTTTTTTTGTTTTCTCTATTTTCTTTCGCATTTTTAATTTTGAAATATATATTTAACTGATGAATAACAAAATAAGAAATAAATAATCAAAAAATATCACAATTTCTCTGAATTTAGTCTCAAAAACATAACTAAGTTATGTAAAAGTGTCTTTGCCAATATATATATGTCAAATTAAATACAATATGTTTTATAAAAATACTCATACAGCTTCATATATAGCAATTATAGTAATTGTGCTTAATACTAATACATATATCAATATGAGCAAAACTGAAAGATCTCTGGCGAAATGATACTTCTTTACTATACCATATAAAAAAGTGATTATCAATACAAATAGAGTGGAAAATATGATGATAATCATTATCTAAAATGCTATAATTTCTATTTACCAAATTTTATTGAATTAGATCTTTATTAAACAAATCGAATTCAACACTGGCACCTGTTTTCAAATTAGTTTTTAAAAGTGATATGCCCAGACCCACTAACAATCCAAAAATTTACCCAAAATATCTATATATATTATGAACTTTGATACGCTCCTGTTATTCCCATAACGGCATACCCTTATTTGGCAAGAGTCATGGTAACTATTCCGTCTGGGAGAGCATTTCCCATAGCAATGATTGTCATCCCTAAATAAGTATTGGATAGGTTGGTTAGCATTCCAAAAAAGGTTAGAGTATCTATGAGAATTCCACTCAAACAATAGATCCAAACCAAGGATACTATGGTTATGTAGATCTAGATATAAATGTAGTAGCTAGGCAATTCCTATTTTAAATGTGGACTATATTACATTATCTTATGGATATGATGAATAGATTGCTATGGCTAATACAATAGAGACGGACAATATGTATAAATAGCTGAAAATATCGTAATTTTTTGATCCTAATATGAAGTAGACAAAGCTAAGACTTGGGAAAATGGTAATTAGCAAAGTAGATTTGGCAACATTAAAAGAGGGAGGTATACTATATTTCAAGATGAATCTAAAGGGGATATCTACAACACAAAATGTTTTGTCAGCACATGTCTTTTTGTTATCTTCATTGAGATTAACACCTTGCAATTCAGGCTATATTTCCTCAGTTACCTAGGTTTCATCCATCACATTTTCAATTAAAAATTCATCAAATTGTTTTTTAGATCGACCTATTTAATGTATAAATTTATACTTGAAAACTTATCTTAAAATAATACTATAATTACTAAGATTATATAAATTAACAATAAGAATGCAGAATCAATCAATGAAAATTCGCCCACAATTCCATATATAATTACTATGATTGTTGCAACAATATAAAACAAGATATCTCTCCAAATAAAATAGGACTTCATGACTATATATGATTGTGAATTAATTATAGTTATTCCAACAACTAATGTGGCCACAAAAAAACCTGCTCCATATAAAGAACCAATATTATAGCTGATGGCGTCCAAGGTTTCAGTGGCCACAATTGCAGTGACAACATCTCCAGCCCTTAAATCTATTGAACATGAGATACCCATTAGCAAAAGCCAACAAAGTGACTGCACTCAATGATTGTGAAATATTTAATTTCTCTGTTATAAACTCTATTGCAGGTGTTAGATAAAACATCACTAATGTGCTCATAAATCTATATAAATGATATCAACTAACCTGAATACTATCAATACAACAAATATGGCCATCAATATGAACAAAATCCAATGTCCGTCGAGTTGGCAATAGATTATAGAGTAATAGTTTATGAATATTTAATTTTGAGCACATAACGAATTGGCTATTTCGCACTTCTATTCTAAATTAGAATCACTAAAAAAGAAGGATGAGTCGCAACTCATTACAATTAATATAATAATTTATGCTTGATCATATAATGAAAATAAGGAATTTTCACAGTTCTGAATTATCAGATGGAACATGATCCTTCCCCAAATCTTGATTGTCCATCAATAATAGATGCTCTATTAATACATCTCCCATCATTCTATGAACATAATTTTGTAATGCCTAATCAAGAGAGGCTGATTCATGTTCCGCTTACAACAATTACGTCATCTAAGTTGATAATGGCTAGGATATTTCCCTAACCATTTCAGAACATAAATCATTCAGGTATTTCTCAATGGCCAAATCATCCAAAGCCTCGAAGATTATTGTCCTCAACGTGTTTGGGATGATGTGATCCTTTATCACTCTTGCATATTATAAATCAATGTAATAATTAGCACTTGACTCCTAAATTGCTTCCTTTGCTATGACGTATACTTCCTTATCCATGAAGTTTTGAATCGTTTGAAATGCAACCAATTTCATTGGATCCTTCTCCTACTCTGGCTTATCCTTGAACCTTTAATTTAATATGCTTGTAACTAAATAATCAGTCTAATCTTTAACTACTTCATTAGCCATTCGTCTCACCACTCTATTCAATAGATCATCGATGATTCTCAAATATGCCTAATGCTTATCGCTGTAAAGTGACAAATCTTGGTTGTATTTGTTATAAGTAATTACTTCCAATACTATGTCTGGAATAAATTTATCCTAAGTATTATGAACTTTCATACATATAGAACTTTTCTCAAATAATCCTCAGAATACAATTAACATACTTTAATTTTCTACTTTATTCTTGGTATTCTGAATCTCCTTACATGATACCCTTTCATTGCAGCCTACAACATTATCAATCTCTTCAATCGCAATTTCGGAAGCGTATAAGCTTTGAATTCATTTATTATTTATTCTGGGGTTTTTTATGCTAAATTTGATTTCAACACCAGACTTTAGATTTTATCTTACGCTCTATCCTTCTGTTCCATAAAGTCCTTTTACCTATCATATTTTTATAGGTCGATTGGTTTCTTTTGTAGTTCTACAGCCTCATAATAAGGTTATTAAACATATTTATTATTCGCGGATGTATAAATTGTTTAGGGTTTCAATTATCTAACAGGTATATCAGGAGTTACTCTTTATGATAAATTACCATAATCTTTAAATGTATTTGGATCATACCTATTATATTGAGGTTTATTGTGAAGCATAGGATCATAATAGTCCATAGATAAATTTTATGGCTTCACAATCTCATAGCCATTTCTCTAAAGCTAGCTTTGATAATTTTAATTTGGGTTTTGCTAATTCATATAATTTAGATAGCTATATTAAAATGTAATATAAATATTATTTTAGTTTAGTAATTTATTTATAAATGTAAATGTATTAATAATAAAGCAATATTTAGATAAGAGGACTTAAATATCAATGTAATTGCCATAAATTCAACTGTTTTGAAATAAGTTTCATCATTATTTCATAAGTTTAAAAATGTCTTAATATGTTGAGAGAATCATCATAAATAGATAGGTTTAGACTCTCTGGTCAATATTGTTTTAAATTATGAAGATCCTAATAATTTATAATTAAAATATATGATTTTAATTTGGAAGAAGCAAAAGTAGAATTGCAAAAGTAAATACAACATGCAAATAGAATATAAAACAATAATATTATTATTAGTAAGAAACTGAGTACTATAAAAATCATAAAAATTTGATTAATTTGAAGGAGATAATTCCATTAAATTTTTATCGTTCTATCTCTTTTCTTTAAAAAATACTGGATACCAAATATTAAATCGACAGTATAATACTATAATATATATAAAAATATATTGAATTGTTTTTCTGTAACAAATGGTAGGGAAGATATTAAAAAAGAAATTTTCCAAAATTTTAGTTTTAATTAATCCACAAAATAAGATGTGATTCACATATTAGAGATAAAACATAAATGATATAATAAACAGTTATAATTTTCTCATAAAATCGATAATATTTCAATTTATCAAAGTATTAATAAAGATGAACATATGATCGAATTTACTAACTCTATTATTTTGCAAGCGACCTTTAATAAAGTGTTTACTTATGATTTTGAATTCTCAATTTTATTGTTATTTTTACCCATTGTATTAAAACTTAAGATTAAGCTTTTGTTTTAAATTATATAAATAGGTAACATAAATATTTATAATGAACTTTATGAATACTCACTCATAATTTAATATCTAAAGGAAAACAATACCTCGACCAACGATATCTAGATAATTTACAAGAGAAAAAAGCTAAACCAATTTTAACCCAGCAACTCCATCAGTAAGTTACTTATTGTTATGACTTAGACAAAATTTCGTATTACAAATAACATTCAGCAAATAAATAGAGATAAAATCCAGAAAGCTTGTGGGAACTATTTTAATCAAAACGACGATACAACTGGGAGCACAAAAATGTCTAAAGGAATGACTTAGCATTTATTAAAAAAACATGAAATTGAATTTAAGCAATCGTGGTTTGAATAAGAAGACAGAGAAGAAGAAATTCAATTCGCTCTTCTTCTCTAAACTCTTGATAAGATCTTGTGATTCTAATACTTGCATTTATATGATAAGAGTTTTTAATGGAATGTGTTTATAATTAATAAATAAAATTTGTTTAGAATTAGATTATTTCATTCAGTATGATATGGGGATAATTAATTAATGCACCAGACAATTTTACGAGATAAATAAAATAAATATTAAATTATATACTAATGAATAAGACCCACAGATTCAACGTTTATACTTTGAAATTTCTCTTAAAAATAACTCTCTTAATCTCGGAATTTATAAATCACCTTCTTATTCGAAATCTAAATATATAGGTCCTAAAATTTAATGAATATTAATACCAGGAGCAACGATTTCTTTCTTTTTATCCCTGACTTTTTAAAGCATAGGATGTTCAATAGCTTGATCCAAAGTGATTCTTATTTTTGGACTTAATTATAGACACTTATCTAAAAAATCCAACGCCTCAGGAGGAGCTCCTGGAAATATTTCTACAAATGCAACCTTAGGTTTTTTGGGAAAACTCTTCAAATATTCTATAGCTTTTTTATCAGTTACAAAATCCATATCCCTATTTATTTAATTGCTTTGATACTTGTCTCCAGGGGTTCCTAATACAGAAAAGATAACTGTGAGTTAATCAGTATTCGAATATGGAAATCCTCCTTTCTTAGCTATAGCACTTCTTTCTGGACTAAGTGGAAAACAACTGGTTCCAGGAAATAGAGGAGCTCTATCTAAAAATGTTGGTGCATTTTCTTTCATCATATTTAACAACTCAGCAAAAATACAACCAACAGACCAAACATCAATAGCTGCAGTATAATCTTTTTCCAAGAGAATAACTTCTGGGGCTCTATACCATCTTGTTACTACATGACCAGTTAACTCTCTTTTTACAGCTTTGGCGTTTAATTTGTTTTATTTTTACAGCATTCTAGGACCTTTTTTCTCATCTTTCTTTTTAGGCTCTTCCTATTGCCTAGCAAGTTCTTCTTCTAATGCCTAATCAGTAGCATCAATTCCTTGAAAATAATAAATATAATTGAGCAACCTTGAACACTTCTGGCCAATCCAAAATCGCAAATCTTAACAGTGCAATCTTCATTTAATAGAACATTTGCTGGCTTTAAGTCTCTATGCAAAACCTTAGCAGAATGTAAATATTTAAGACCTACACATATATTATAAACAATGGTTTGGATGTGCAGAAATTATAAGTGGATTGGGGATTTGAATAATTTTTTTAAGTCGCTCTTTGATAGCGTAAATAATTACTTGAGCATACTCCATAACAACATATATTGTATCAAATGATTTCGGATCTTATGGTTCTAGAATTTCTATGATTTGAATTAAATTCTGATGCTTCAATTCCCTCAAGATGCAAATTTCCCTTAAAATTCTTTTACAGTCAATTTCATCATCAAATATTGCTGTCAATCTTAAATATATAAAATCATATTGCACCTCTTAATAGCGACTTTCCGATTAATAGATTTTTGCATAGCTTCTACAACTTACCCATAAGATCCCGATCCTATTTATCGTATTATCTCGTAATCATCACCAACTTGCCAATCTGAAAAGTTTTTTGGAAGTTAAGATAATTTTTAAAGTTTCTAAGCGTCTTACATTTAATATATTAATAATATAAATAAATTTATTTTAAGGTTAAAAAAGATTAGAGTATCTGAAAGAATATACTATTAAAATCAAGTAATAATTAAAGTATTTGTATTTATTGAGGAAAGTTGATTTGGATTATAATTTATCTTTAAAAGTTCTGTAACTGTATCAAAAACAAAGCGAACATCACTTGAAATGAATAGTAATCAATAACTAATATGGAGTATTTATATCTTACAAAAATGAATGCATACTCTAAACACAAATATGTTGGTTAATCAACAATATATTTATCATTTTATTTTTAATGAAATCATTTTATTCAGTAAATTAAAAACCTTCATTCATTAAGAATAATATTGAATTAAATCAAACTGAATCTAGTAAATCGATTTAAGCAACTTTGATAATAGCTTAAAAAAAATTCAACACTTTCTAGAATTACATTTTTTATAAATTTAAGGTACTATATAAAATACAAAATCCATTTGTTATTCCAGATATATGTGTTTAGAATTCAAATATAAAACAAAATTATAATATACAAGGCATAACCCAAGTGTATATTCATCATAAAGATTATCTTTAAGCTATTTCTGAAATTTCAGTGATTGTACAAAAATAATCCTACAAAAGAAGATTTTAGAATTAAACTAAACTTCATTATTGAATAAGTCAACATTAGGCAGGATTGAGTTCAAAATTTACATCCCATAATAGATCTAGAGTCTATGGATTCTATGTGATTGCTCTGTAATATCTAGAATAAATGAGATGACTGTATGGATTATATAAACAACTGATAAAGTACCCGATAAACTTAGACTGCGAAACATGAATGGTTGAGATGTTGGAGGATTATAAACGAATAGGAATTTTTGGTTCGTCTAAAAAAATCAGTTACTAAAACTAACTTAGGAATTTTATAAGAAGAATAATGGTGTAGAGAAATGATGCGTAATTTTTTCATCGCCTTCGATATTATAATATTATATTAAATAATCATTTCTAAAATACAAATTATAATCACAATTTATAAGGTAAACCCTTACTCCTTTTTGAATTTTTAATAAGACTATATATACTAAAAATGTTATACTTTTGTTTTAAAAAGAGATTCTCTATGTTGTTGAGAAGATTTTAGTAAGTAAGAGGTGGAAGCTTGTTTCCTTTTTTCTCTGGATGCTTAAATTAACACCTTTCTCCGTAGCAACAATACCTAATGTTAATTATTTAATATGTACCCATCTTTTGTGTAATTTTTACAAATTTGTGTTTTGTAATTATGAGGAACATGCACTTTTTGCCTTACTTCATGTTTTCCATGAGCAAATGCACACTAATTTATTTATACTTCAATATACTTGTTTTCCATAAGGGCAATAGCCTTCTATAGACCAATATTTGCAAATCTATAAACAAATAAAGACTAGAAATACCTCAGTTTTGACTTTCACTATGAAGGAAGTCTTATTTTTGTTCTTTTATTACTTTTTTATTTGGCGTTCACATTCGTCTTAAATACTTTCACTATATATGGTAATGATAACAAAATACCAACTCAAGCCTTGTGAAAGATTATCATTCTCGTCTTAAGTTGAAACATTGCAACACTATTACATTATATATATTCTTAAATATCTTAATAATATTATTAACAAATTATTTAATCATTTTTGGATTAAATAGAATCATAAAATTAATAATATAATAAATTAATGATTGTTATAATATTATTAACAATTGAGAAAATCTATGAAATCATCATATAATAGCAATATCAAAGGCTAAAACAAAAGTTTTATATATGATATAAATAATGAATATAAATTTTGATCTAAAAAATATAAAAATTAATATATTTTAATCAATATTCGTAATTAGAATCAAATAAATGGAATGACGATGATATAATAACAAAATTAAAATCATACACTTGATTATAAATCCCATGCTTTGTTTATATAAGTTATATTTCTCTTAAATTATTTTTGATTAGAAAAATGACTTAGAAATCACTAATTCAAATACTGATATATAAACAATGATTAGTTTTTTGTTGAATCCTTGTGGATTTGCAAATGATAACTAATTTAATTGGCTAATACATTAGAAGATTTGACTTGATGAAATTATTACCATTTTGTAATTTTTTATTGTTAAGAAATTGAAAGGGCATCAAGAATACTAGCGACATTATTTATTTCTGCCTCTTTGTCAATTGAATTAAAATAATAAATTATTGATATAAATATTTATATTTTTAAAATCAAATTATTTTTATTTCATCAAATAGAAAGTGGCTTCATGATTGATTTTCATGTTGATAAGTCTATTTGTTTAGGATATTCTTTTAAACATTATCGATTCTAATTATAGTTATTTCAATTTATGACTATTAACATCCTTTAAATATAGTGTCTTAAAAAGGATTCAGAGTTTAATTTTATCAAAATTATGCTGCTTTATAGCACAAGTGGATAAAATATTCTTTGGGTTTAGTGATGATGATTTTAGTTGTAGCCTATTGAAATCTTTCGTCATAAAAATAATTATTAACACAGTATTTTTGTAATGAGTTGTTGGACAAGTAGAAAAATATATAAATAATGAAAATACTCCTTAAATAATTATAATCATTGAAATTCTTTTTTACTAATCAAGATTTTTTATGTTGAAGCTAACTTTAGTTTAATATTTTTAAAGCCAACTATTTTTTGAATTTTTGAAGTTCGATCACTTCACCTGGAAATTGGTTTAAGTTAATGATCGTATATGTTTTATATTAGTGTTATTCAGGTGCTTAGGTATTAAAATTCATGAGGATTATTAATAATTATTTCAATTATATTTAGATATGTTTTAATCTTGAATTAAATAATCACAGCCATAAAACCATCAAATCGTTCTAATTAGAATAAAAGATATTGAATGGAACTATTTAATAATTAATCATCTTTAGAAATTCAAATGATTAAAAAACTTTAATATTTAAATATAATTATTATTTTTATCCAAATATATCAATCTAAAACTTTTCATCTAAATTATTCTAAAGAAGTCTAATATAAAATTATAAAATAAAAAATTTTAAAACTATTTTTAGATATCCACACTAGCGAATTATATCACAAATTCAAAACAAATTAAGATAAATTAAATTAAATAATCTGATATAATTTACATATAATAGTGATTTATATATTAACAATTGCAAATATCATATTTTATAACATAAATAAAATGTTTAGATTTTCAAACTCAAATTGGCTATAATTTTTGAATTTTTTTCAATATTATAAGAATTGATCTAGATGTTCCAATGTTTATGTATGCAATTCAGATTTCAAAGGATTTCGAAATGTTTTTTGATTAATATTAAGATTATTTGTAATTAACTGCTCATTTATCGACTTGAAGTATTAGTTTGAGATTTATTATTTAACTTCTTCTAATAATTAAATTAAGTTATAAATGTCTAAAGAGGTGTAAGGCTTGTTGAAGACGTATTTGTAGGTCGAAAAGGAGGCTCAATAGATTAAAGATAAATAAATAAAGTTAGCTAAAGTAAAGAAATCTAGTAAATAAGAATTTAGCGAATTCCTGAAATAGGTCCTCATCCTTAAAAGTAATCATAAAACAAAGTTAAGGAGTAAGTTTCAGCTCTGAAATAAAAGAGAATTCAATTAGAAAAGGAATCCCATAAAATATCTTAAGAACATGATTATATGTAACAAATCCTTTAAAATGAATTAAAGAAATAATTAGCTCCTCCTCAAAAGCATAATGATATATTATTAAATCTAGAAAAAGTAGCACAAGAAACTTAATTCACATATCTCAAATTCAGAACAGAGAAGTTTGTATAAAAATTGGGGAAGATCTTTTCTATTTTTTCAATCAAGCAGGAATTTCTTCATAAATTAAAGAAGCATCAATAGAAATCCTAAGAAGATTTGCATCAATACATAGAATTCAGAAATTTCCAATTACAAAAGAAGGCCTTTAATTGCTGGACCCTTTATTTTAAATAAATAAAGGAAGAGAGAAGATTGAAGGAAGAATAACAATAGAAGAAATACGAAATGGGATAGAATGTAAGAAATTGTATTAATTTTAGCAATTGGCTTTGGAATTCAATAACTTTTGTTTAACAAATAAATGCTTCAAAGCTCTTAAGTAATATGTTAAGATGAATAAATTAACTAAATAATTTGAGACAGATTAAAATTAAATCAAAGTTAAAGTCAATAATTTCTTGAATCAAATGCAAAGGCAGATATCTGATGCTTTAGAAAAAGAGAAGGAGGAAATTTAATTGATTAAATAATCAAATTTGATAAACGATGAAGAATTGACAATTTCAAATTCCTAATAATCAATATAATCAGAGAGAGAAGAGTAAATTGATCTCAATTAAGAAGAAATTCTTTAGTCTTATGAAAATGAATTTTTATAATAGTCAAATGAAGAATAAATGTAATTAACAATAAAACCTATACAACAACCTGAAATATAATAAATTAATCAGAAGAAATAAAACGAGAAATAAATAATTGAATAATAGGAGGTAATTAATGGAAAATAAAAAACTCCAATCATTAAGGAAAGTTATCAACCTCCTTTACCAATAAATCCTTGGAAATAGAAGTAGACCACATCAATTTAAAATATGGTTGAAGATAATGAATAATCAATATAGAAGCAAAATAGTCCTCAAAATATGTCATAATAAAGTTTTTCAAGATAAAGATCTGTTGATAAAAAGAGTACTTACAATAAGGAATTAGAAGAAAAGGCAAAAAAAAGAAAGGAAATGAATGAAGTCATTAAGAAGAAGCATGAAGATAAAAAGAAATAGAAAGAAATAGAAAAATAATAATAGGAATAATAAAGATAGTTGGAGATAAAAAAGCAAAAGGAGGAGGAATACAACAGAATTCAGGAAAAAAAGAAGAGAGAATTAGAACAAAAATAAAAAATGGAACAAGAGAAATTTGAACTTGAATATAAAACTGAAATTGCAATAAGACATTATGAAAAAAGTTTACAAAAATATCAAATATTCATACCTATTTTGAAATTGCATCAACAATATCAAAATAATTAGTAGAGAGCAGAAAATCATTACGAAAATAATTTAAAATAAAGCCTTTTTCTTATCTTAAAAAAGATTAAATAAATATGTGAGGATTAAAGAGAATATGAAGAATAAATTAGGATCAATATATCTAATAATCATTATGAAAGAAATTTAAAACTAAAAGCTATTTTCAGTCTAAAATCACTTCAGAAAAATTAAAAAGACAAACTAAAGGATGCTTTATAGATTAGAGAAAAGTATATTAAAAGACATATTATGACTGCTTGGTATATTTAATTGCCAGAATTGAGAGCTGAGAATGTAAAACTTGAAAGAGCTTCAGAGAGATTAGTTAATGATTTTAGAAGAGTAAATTTTATCATAAAATTATAGGCTATACTTTAGAAACAATTTTTTAATCAATGGAAAACTGTGGCTAGGGAAAATATTGCTTAAAGAATACGAGAGTAGAACAAATAGGAAATGTGGCAAAAAGTAAATTAATGGCTTTAAGAATTTGATGATGAAAAGATTGAATGAATAATTTATTTAACTTTATATTCATATTTATAAAATCATTATAATATTTAGAATTATAAATAGAAAATGTATGAAAAATTAAAAAAGTATATTTCTTAATGGAGTTAGAAAAACCAATCAAATAAGATGTTCACAATTACCCACCTAAAATAGAATAAGCATAGGAACAATAAACAGTCTAAATTGAATTCAAACAGATTTTATAAGGTTTGGAAGATTAAATTGCTTAAGCGTTCTAAAATTCTGCATATTTTGAAAAAGAGAACTTTAAAGATCATCATTCTATTTAAATGGTGATCTTTAAAGAGTTGAGAGCTACAGAATAGTGGTAATAATTGTAGAATGAAACTCCTATGGGAATTTATAATTCTATCTTTCCAAAGAAGTTAATTCGATACTTGATAGATTAAATTAATGTAAAAATGAAGACTTCATTTGCTAACTAAGATGAAAAGTAAATTAGAAAAAAATTAGTGAAGATAGATTAAATATTCGATTTTTTTGGAATAAAGATAATAATGGGATACATTAAAATGCCTCATTTGGAAGATTATTTTAATGAGAAGCAATTATTTTAATGCAAAATATTCGAATGTTTTAAAGAGGGTAGATTCAAGTGTTTAGAATAATGGAGTAACTTTACTGACGAATGTCTACTAAAGAATATCAATAAAGCAAAGCCAATAAATGAATTTTAAACAATTAGAGTATGTAAAAAAATTGGAAAAACGTTAAGAAATATTAAAACACCTGGAAAAGATTTAATACTATAAGTAAATTCAGGATTCATAATAGAATAGTCAATTAATTCTTAATAAATAATGATTTGTGATCCAAAGAGCAAATTAATAGTTTGGTAATACTTTTGTAACAACATCCAAGAAGAGAAAGTAGGTCTTTAAATTGTTCATGTATTACAGTAGTTCAAGGATAACAATCATACATTGTACATCTACGATAATATTCTAAATTTAGAGTAAATTGCATATTTGAAAATTAAACTCAAAATTTAATGTGTCCAAAAGCTTGATAGCATTTAAGCAAGCTAAGTGCCTTAAATTCCACTTTATCTCGATTATATGTCGATAATTAAAGAGCAAAATGAAGTTTTTGCTGTTACTTCTGGAGAATAGATTTAGCAATTAATCTGCACTTATAATCAATACAAAGAGACTATGTTATTGTATTGCATACACAAATTTAGGCCAAATTTTTCGTATATTCATTACTCAAGTGCAATTATGACTGAATTATAAGAAATTACAATATGGAATTCTTATTAGATTGTTATGAAATTAAAAGCCTCACAGCACTAGTAAACGTATGAATAGTTTCGATTAGGGTTAGCTTAAGAATTATTGAAGAATAAAATTACTTAAATAAAGAATGTTCCAACTTTATTACATAAATAGAAAGTAGTGAATGTGGCTTTGGGGACAGAAATATTTGGGGATTATGGCTAAGGAACCAAAATCAATACAAAATCCTTATTCCACATCCCAACAATTATGGCTACTCCTAAAACTTATGCTGGATCAATGAATTGCTTAGTTTGTAAAAGAAATACTTAATTAATCACTCTATGTAAACCTTGTTCAGAGATATCAGGTAAGTTAGTTATTCTATGTGCTTGTGATTGCTTTTATTTGTTCCATCAGAATACTTTGGAATACATAATAAATGGAGAAGATGTTACTCAGACCTAGTATAAATCAATAGAATAATCAAGCCAACAATTATATCATTAAGCCTTTTAATAGAAACCTGGTTTGATGTATGAAAATGTGGATAAGGGCAAATCTGTTTAGTATGCAAAGTAAGTAGAGATTGAATGATTGATTAAATATATAAATAAATTTAACAAGATACATATTTCTATCAATTTCTTTGTAATTATTTTAATTATCAATGAGATTATAATTCTTAAAGATAATGAACCTAAAATCATTGATAATAAGATCTAGCATGAATTTCATAGAATATGCTTATTGTAAAGTATCAAAGTCATGAGACTATACTCAATAATATTATTAATTCTAATGGGATTGCCCTAGTTGTTGAATAGGGAGACCCTTGTTTAGAATCAATTGTATTAGAAAATAAACTATATAGAACTGATTAGAGAGTTTAATGAAAGAATTAAGATAATAAAATTTATGTTATTTAAAATGCTTTTTGCAATTCAAAAAGCAAGATAATATTTTTAAAAAACCACATTTTAATTTATGGATCAAAAACAAAGTTTCGCAAGAAGAGACAAGCTAAGAGCGATTGAAATATCAATCCAGGAATAATGGGCAGCCAATTAATCTTTCTATTCAAATCCAGATGAGAGAAAGAAATTTTTCTTGACTTTTCCATTCCCATATGTAAGAGATCTATATATTCTATTAGGCTAATGGTAGATTGCATCTAGGCCATTGTTTCTCATTTAGCAAGTGCGATTTTATTGCAAGATTTAAAAGACTTTAGGGTCAAAATGTGCTCTTGCCATTTGCATTTCATTGCACAGGAATGCCAATTAGTGCTGCTGCCAAAAGACTTTAACGTGATTTGGACACATTGGTAAAATCAATAGTTAATATTAGAAATCAGGATAAGAGTTACCAAAGCAATGCTAATACTCATCACTTCTTTAGATGAATATAAAGGAAGATGAAATTCATAAATTTACTGATCCATATTATTGGATTCGTTTTTTCCCATCTTTGGGTAAGGAAGATTTGATTTCTTTTGGATCCTCAGTTGATTGGAGAAGAAGTTTCATCACCACAGATGAAAATCCATACTTTAATTCATTTATTGAATGGCATTTAACTAAATTGAAGGAAGCTGGATATGTCAAATTCGGATAGAGACCTTCAATATTTAGTACTTAAGATGGTTAATTGTGTGCTGATCATGATAGAAGAGAAGGAGAAGGAGTCAACCCATAAGAATACACATTAATCAAATAAAGAGTATTAAAGCCAGAATTGGTAGATGCAGCTTTGGCTGGAAAAAACCTCTTTTTGGTATGTGCTACTTTAAGACCAGAAACAATGTATGGTCAAACTAATACATTCGTATTGCCTGAAGGAGAATATGGAGTATTCGAAATGAAAAATGATGAATTATTTGTTTGTAGTGAAAGATCAGCATTAAATATGGCCTATCAAGGTTTGACCAAAGAAGAAAAGAAGGTTAACAAAGTAGCTACAGTTTTGGGAACATAATTAATTGGATTGGAAATTAAAGCTCCTTTGACTAATTATGAGAAAGTATATGTGTTACCTATGCCTGGAATCAAAATGAATAAGGCAACTGGAGTTGTTACATCCGTCCCAAGTGATGCCCCAGATGATTGGGCTACCTTAAGAGATTTGTAAAAGAAACCTGATTTTTATAAAATCAAACCAGAATGGGCTGATTTCAAACCCATTCCAATTATTGATGTTCCTAAATATGGCGATTTAGCCGCTTTGACTGCATGCGATCAACTCTAGATCAAATCATTGAAAGATAAAGACTTATTGTAAAGAGCAAAAGAAGAAGTCTACAAGGCAGGTTTTTATGAAGGAAAAATGATTATTGGAAAATACAAAGGAATGAAAGTTTGTGATGCCAAGCCATTAGTTAGAAAGGACATGATTGAAAGCGGTGAAGCCTTGCCATATTTCGAACCAGAGAACACAGTCATTTCAAGAAATGGTGATGAATGCGTAGTTTCCTATTGTGATTAATGGTACATCACATATGAGAATCAAGAGTGGAAGGATAGAGTTAAGGAGCACGTTAAAAACAATTTCGAAACTTACAATGTTAAAGTCAAACAAGAATTATTGGATGCCATCGATTGGATTAGAGAATGGGGATTGTCTCGAAGTTTCGGATTAGGTACAAAGGTGCCTTGGGATAAGCAATATTTGATTGAATCCCTTTCAGATTCAACCATTTATTTCGCTTATTATACAGTTGCTCATTATATATAAGGAGACCTAAATGGAACTGTTCCAGGACTTGCTGGATTCACTGCAAATCAAATGACAATTCCTGTTTACGATTATTTGTATTTGGGCAAGGACAGTGAATAGGTTCCACCTGAAATGAAACCATAATTGGATGTCATGAGAAAGGAATTCTTGTATTATTATCCAATGAACTTGAGATCATCTGGAAAAGATTTAATTAAAAATCATCTCATCTTTGCATTGTTCAATCATGCAGCTGTTTGGAAAGACTAACCTTAATTGTGGCCAAAAGGTTATTTCTGTAATGGTTACATATTGGTTGATGGTTAGAAGATGTCCAAGTAATTAGGAAACTTTAAGACTGTTTAAGATATGATTAAGATCTACGGAGCTGATGCAACAAGATTAGGATGTGCTGAAGCAGGAGATTTGTTGGATGATGCTAATTATGAATTGAAATTAGCCGATTCTGGTATCTTGAAATTGACAACACTTGAAATGTATCTTGAAAAGATCTTCCCAGTTATATAAAACTATCGTACTCAAGCCTAATCTAAAAACATTGAATTTTTCGATAAAGTCTTTGAGAGCTAAATCAATCATCAAGCCATACAAGTTATTTAGAATTATGAAGAGATGAAATTCAGAGATGTTGCCAAAAATGGATTCCATGTCTTGTAAGGATACAAGGATGATTACTTACTTGCTGTTTAAACTGAAGGACCTAATAAAAATTTAATATTAAAATACATTGAAATCCAATTAACCTTGATGAATCCAATAGTTCCTCATATAACTGAATATTGCTATTAGAAATATTTCTATCCATTTGTTAAAGACTAAGGATATCCAGAAACATTGACTAAGTTTGTCTTACCCAATGTTGGAACCTATGTGTATGATGCAAATGTTCTTAGATAATATAATTACCTTTAAATATTAATGAGTAGTTTGAGAGTTGCTATTGCTAAATACAAGGAAACTCTTAAGAAGCAAAAGAAGCCAGAAGTTATTAATAAGGTTACTTTGGTTGTTGCTAAAGACTTTGCTGATTGGTAGAAAGAAGTCTTAATCTTCATGAATAGACAATTGATTGATAATGAACCAGGCTTTGATTTCAACGCTTAAATCAAGGCTAACAAGGGTAAAAATATGGCTGCCTAATTACAATTTAGCAATTATATCATGGTAATACTTCAATATTAAATGTTAGGGTGAATATAAATAAAGAGGAGTAGATGCCATCAATCCAAATCCTACCCTTGATGAGGAAGCATTCTTAAACAATTTTACTTAGTATATAATTAGTGATCTGAAGGTTAAAGAATTCGCTGTAATTTATGTTTATTATCCTTTAGATTATTGACTCAATAGTAGCCTAGAAGAGTGATGCAAAACCAGTTCAATAAGCAGGTAATAATGCATAACCTGGAAAACCCTGCCCATTATTTGAATGATTATATAGCATATAGATGTTCAAATTATAAATATTCCAATCATTTTTTATTAGAATCATGAATTCTAAATTTGCCTGATAATTTAATATAATTTTACTCACTAGTTTTCATTTCTAATATTCTACTGATTTTTTCATTAAAATTCTTATATTTGGAATTCTATATATCATTTAATTTAGTTGTTTCTATTAGTCCTGGAACCTATACCTTATTTAAATATTTTCTTTCGTTTCTGGTACTCTAAAATGTTATAAGATTGTGTTGTTAAATAACACTTAAATTTTGTTATTGTTTAATAAATAAAACATCGCATCCAGTTTTTATTTCTATCTGAATTAAGCTAAATTGACATATCATTAATAGATATATGCCTCATGTGCATTAAATTTGTTTTATATTAATTATCATAAGTCAAACTCTAACTTTTATACATTTCACACATAACATACCCAAAATAATAAAAGAATTTATAAAATTTGCAAATATATTATGCAAAATCCTATCTCTATGTTATTGTATGAAAGTTCATTGCAATTTGCATGAATTCTGAGATATTAAGATCAAACCTTAGCAACTTTTACTGCCAAATATTATATTTAATATGTCATTTGATTTTTCTCAATCTTTGAATAGGAGTTCACTTTCCTTTGAAATATTCCATTCTGAATTTACAACATAACTGAAATTGATATATTATGAATATATAAATGACTCTTTCTCTTAGTTCCATTATTATTCACCTCTATTAAGGAGTTAAAATACAATAACTGCTATAATTTTGGAATAAGTAATCTAGAGGGTATCAATATAGGTGTTCTATTGTTCTTCAACAAATTACTTAGATTTATATTCGACAGAATGTTTACTCTATATTTATACCTTATTCCTAAGGATTATAATTTTTTTTAATTAAATATGTAAGAATCAGTATCGGCTTATATGAAAACAGAACCAGATTCACTTAGAGAGCATCCTCCAAGCAAGTTTAAGCAAAACATGATCCAAAACAATCAAAGAATTCTTAATGGTAAGAAAGTTACTTACTTGAACATTAAAAAGTAAAATCCATCAAATCAGAAGGATGCTTGGAAGCAGATGTTTGGCAATTTCCTACATGATATTAATTTGAAACAAAAAAAGAAACATTTCTCCCCTGAGGCAAAACAAGTACATATATTTAATATTGTGTATAGCATCTTTAGGATCCATTAGTAAATGAAATTCCTATTCTACTCCCTTGTACTAATAAGCAATTCAAGCTGGAGTTCTATAAATATCTTGAAGGGGAACAATCAATTCAATAATTAATGAAGGCCATCAACTTTCCTCACGTTCATGCTGTACGTCTATTTGATATATTCTAAAATAGAAATAAGTTGAGGATTCAAAAAGTCTTCAGAGAAAACTGTCGATTGTGCAGAAGATCAAAAAGTTTAAGAATCATGGATCAACTAAAACTACTACTGACTAAACTCCTTTATTAGATATCAATAGTTCAACCAGATAACTCAAAGCACATCAAATACGTATGGTTGATTAAAGGAGATTTACTGAAGCTGGAAAATTATTGGACATTTTTAAAACCAAAATAAACAAAAAGATTCAGGTTTTAAGAGACTTCGTTTAATAAAGAGTACTTGTAAATTGTAATTTTATAGATCGATTTGAGGAAATCCTTAAATAAAGAGCAAAGAGAGGAAGAAATTAGAAATATTCATTTTATCAAGACATTTTTTGACATCACTAACGATTATAATTAACATATACAGTAACAGCAAGATGAACTTAAAGATGATGCTTAATATTATAAAAAATTAGTACCATGTCAACGTAAACTAAAATAATTATTGGTGAATTATGACAATGTGTAACCAATCATCAAACATCAGGAAAAGCATTTTGATAAATTTGATTACCCTTCTTTGGGAATGTTGAAGAATCAAATGAACTAATATTCCAAAGATTACTTAATGGAATTAGAATAACAAAAATAAATTTAATTTAAGTTAGCTTTAAATCAAGTCAGAAAACTTTTGGAATAACAGAATATTAAATTTTAATCTGAATTAAGAAAATCCAAAATAAAAAGCAATTAAAATTCAAAATCCTAGTCTCCACTCTTAATTAAGTAACAATAAGATCAAATATTCTAAACTAATTCAAAGATGTCAGCTGATTGTGCATTAGATGTTGTAGTAGCCAGTCCCAAGCATCACCGTAATTAATATCAATCAGTATGTTAACTGAAGGATTCCATATCTGATCCGAGAAAAAGAAAGTAATATGTAATTACTAAGAAACCTTTTTATCTGTTTACCTAGTAGGTAGAGGGTAATAAAAACTCGAAAAACTCAAAGGGGTTAATCACAAACTTTGATGTTAAGTTATACGATTATATTCACAATAGAAATATCTATACTTTGAATAAGCAGTACTATTGCTATTTATTTTAGGGTTAAAGAGATGACTTAGAAATTCCATACCATGGTTGAAAGCGAACATGAATAGCAGTTAAACGAATAATTAGATACACATTTAAATCAATTAAAAAATCGAAAATTGAAATTTCGTTAACACGGATCTTTGGAGGCATAGAAAAGGGTGTAAACTGAAAGATAGGCTGATGAGATTTCAGATGATTAATCACTTTAATCTATATATGAAGTAAACCTTGATGTTTTATATGATCAATCAAACCAATTGACTAAAAAATTAAGAGAAAAAAATGATGCTGGGTTTGCCAAAAGAATAAAATAACTTATTAGATTGGAAGAAGTGAATTCGTAAGCATCAATCATTTATTTCTAGGTAATGCCTGAAAACAAATTTGTAGAAGCTGAATAAATCTTAGAATTCTCTAAATAGTTGATTATAGGGTTTTGTGTTCTCTATTTATTATAAAATTAGTTAGTTGCATAATAAATTTTAAATTATATCAAATCAAAAATGACACACAGGGATATGGATGCTCCTCCTTTGAATGAGGATGAATTAAACGAAATTTACAATTGGGTTGATACTATACCTTTATCGAGACCTAAAAGACACATCGGAAGAGATTTTGCAGATGGAGTCTTGATGGCTGAAATAGTTTAACATTACATACCCAGAATAGTGGATATCCATAATTATAGTTTGGCTCATTCTGTTTAACAAAAATAATACAATTGGAATACTTTGAATACAAAAGTAATTGTAACAATCAAATAATAGGTCTTTAGGAAGATGGGCTTCTAAATTACTTAAAAAGATATCGATGCAGTTATTGCAGTTGTACCTGAAGCAGTCGAAAGAATTCTCAAGGTTGTTTAAGTCAAAATATCAATGTTTTTGGACAACAAGGAACAAAATTAGATTCATCAATAGGAGAAAACCATTGAAGTTTAGCAAAATTAAAATAAGGTTAATAACAAATAGGCACCCAATAACAAATAAAATGAGAAAGATTTGATTATTCTAGGATTAGAAGGAAACAATTGAGATTCTAGAACTTAAAATATAAAAATTAGAATAACTTGTAAAATTAAAGGATAGTAAAATATAATAGTTAATGTAAAAACTCTAATAAGCAGGAATAAAATGATATAGTTACTATATATATATCATTCGCATAAATTTTAGAAATAGTGCTGCTCAATATTATTTTAACTAGAGTCACTTTTCCCATCGCAATATTCGTTACTTATTTGATGTTGATTTCTTTTCATATTTTCTTTAATTTCTTCTTCGTCAGAAGAGAATGCTTATTATTAACCTTTCATTTTCTAAAAGATTGACATTTTTTATTATTTTAGAGGTACTTATTTCTCTTAGATTTTAGTGATCAATGGGGAACTTTAAGGAGTTGAATTTGGAGTTCTTCTTTATTTGATTGAATTCATTTCTATACTCATTTATCGAATACAAAGTTGGGTGTCTTCCTTATTGTCACTTTCTTCATTATTATTTGGTATGGTATCAAACGTCATTGTGCTGGATTTATTGAATCTTCTTTTAGGTTTTTTATAAAACTTCTCTTGCTTTTCTAAAGGGTCTGTTTTCATTTGTATCCCCAATTATTTTAAGTATACTACTATTACTTACTCTTTCTTTATCCACTCGTTTTCAGGGTGTTGATTGCTTAGTATTACTAATTCGAAAGACTCATCAGATTATTAATCCCAGGTATATAAATTTTGTGAATCTCCAAAATTTAATTGTTGTGATGAGTCATTCTTATTTGTGAAATTCGTGCATTCTTAAGTATTTTATGTAGTTTCTGATTATTAAAATTCACCTTATTTCATACACTGTTAGATAAAAAATGATTATTGACTTTATAATTTTAATTATTAATATCATATATTATCCTAATTAATTTTTATTTAGATTTATAGAATAATCACAGCATAATTGAAGATTAGATTAATTATTAAAATGTTAAAATAATAGTTGAATATTAAAAATGAACATAAACAGAGATGAGTAACAATGTAATTTAACGTAATAATTTATGTAAATATGTATAATTTAGTCCTAAAATATAACGATATTTTTTTTTCACGAGTAAGCAAATTTTGCAATCATCTAGTACTTACCTTAATATCAGGAGAGTTAAAGCACAACATAATTATTTAAACATGAATTCATAGACCTAAAAGTTATCAATTGATAGTTATTATTTTAAGTAACTTTAATATTTGAGATTTCTTATGCAACCTTTTATTCCGATGTTTTTCTATATAATTCAGGCCTCGTTCTTCTCTCTATACTCTTGTATCAAATATGATGAATATTTATTTGGCATAGATTGACAATTAATTTCACTACAGGTAATTTGCTTTGTAGAGTCTTGTCTGATATGATTCCGTCTACAATTATATAATCTAATAAAAATAATATTAAATTTAATATCATCTCAATAGCCTATAAATATATTTACATTTTGTTTTAAATAAATATAAATGTTTACATATATATTTCATTAAATAATCTTTATAAATTTGTAAAAATTTACAAGAAAAAAATATACTCAATTTTGAGCTTATTCTTGATTCAAATTGATAGAAGATTAATTAATCGAGGGATTTATATTTCTTGAAAAAATTATAGATTTTGTCTGCTCCAGCTTAATTTTTTCAAAATCGACTACTTATCTACAATTAGGACAAGAATAGGATTAATTGTTATTGAACCAATTCAATAAGCATTATGCATGATATGTATGAAAGCAAGGAGTTTATATCATGTTATTATTTTAATCTTAACAAATCGAGCATTAATTATTTCCTTTCTAAGCTTACTACAAGCATTGTTGTAATATTTCTAATGTTAGATAAGGTTAAGATTCTGATAAGATTTATGGTATCACTGAGATAATTCTGTGCCTTTTAGCCCTACATTTTTAAATGGCACATCCAACAATTAGAGTAAGGAATGCACAAGCCAAAGAAATTAAGATAGTAATTAGAATTTAGATTGCGTCATTATAACTATTATCTGAAGGCTTTTCGGAGATCTCAAATTACAATAATGATTCCTAATTAGTAGTTATTTTGAGAAGTAGACGATTGAATCTAGATCATTAATATAAGTACCTCTATAAATTTGCATTATAAGTTAAGTTTGAGATGTCAATTATCCTACTTATTTTCATCGCTTCTTTGGATAAAGTACAGGTTTCATTAATTTAAATAGGAACACCATATATAAAATTTTCGAACATGTAAGATAATGACACTTTCACATTATCTTGATAAAAATTCCCTTAGAATCCAAAGCTGAACTAAATTTTTTCTAATTTTGTTTCTTATTAAAAATAAAAGTAGGATGATCCTTGTAATGTAAAATTATCAAGGGGTTAATCCAAATTTAAAGCAATTGCATCTATGGAGCAATCTAAGTCTATTTTATTAAAATTGCATTAACATATCCCATTAATACAAGTTCCAAAAGGTGAAGAACAATTTTTAGGGCAAGGTTACTCAACTAGTTTTCTTATTTTAAGGATATATTAATAAATGCGTCGATCATTTCTTATTAAATTTGTTATGTATAAAGTGTCATTTAATTTGAAATGGTGGGCAGGAATTACAATAGAATGATAATTTTTATGCAAATAGTAAGCATTATAGTCAGCATAGTCAGCCATGATAGTAGAATTTTATAAGCTTGTCAATTTATTATTTCCTGCAGTTGTAATGAAATTGACATCTCCATTCTTCGGATATTAAAAATTAATTCTAGGTTATTTGTATTAGCTTACTCTAAAAATATATATTTGGCAATATCTTCTTCACTTACTGTCAGATAGAAAGTTGCGTTGCTAATTTTTTATGTGATAAGATATTCTTCTCTTACTAATTCTAACAAATTTCCATCTTCACTGAAATTCACATCTACATCTATGTCAATTACTATATTCCCAGAGTAGGAACAAATAAATAAAACAAAAAATTTGAACATAAAGTTATTTGTTATTATAATTTTTATATATATGATGCAATTTCATTTTTTAATTTATGCTAAGTCCAAACCTTCGATCCTCAATAATAGAATGGATTAAGAGTATTTTGATGAATGTTTTCACTTCTAGCGTCAATTAATAAAATAGATGTCAAAAATCAAAATTTTATTATTATTTATAAAATACTTGAGATTTATTTTATTATTAATTTTGCGCGACGTTAATTATTTTAACGAATAAATTATGGAAATTAAATACAACAGATCACTAAGTGGAATACCAGAAAATCAATTATAGTAACCATTCAGAAAAGTAACTAAAACTTAAATTGAAAACAAAGATCCAGTCAGAAGGAATTTGACTCAATTGTATAATGAAGGTAAAAATTAAACATTATTGCAATCAAGACACATAATAAATTAATAAATCAATGCTCAACAGTAATTATGATTTGAGGAAGAAGGCATTCAATTAAGAGAGAGTAAAACGATCTCTCAATCAGGATGTCTTGGATGATAAGGAAAACATGCCTCAACATAAAGGACTTATGACTAAGCTCTATACTCTCCCCCAAGAATTATCAACAATTACAATTAAGCATAAATTCGATCATACCATTGAGGAGAATAAGAATCTTCAAAAATAGTATACAGATGAAATATTTTTCTATTTAAAAGAACAAGAAGTATTTATGATTGCAATTTCATTAGAGAAAATCGACACCCTTAGAATGGTTAAAGAATCACTCTATTCCAAGTAATTTGAGAGCTAAAATGATTGATTGGATGGTTGAAGTTCTATGTTCATATAAATGCACAGATTAAACATTCTTTGTGGCAGTAAGAACTTTGGACTATTACTTCTCAAAATGTGAAAAACAATTAGAAATATCAGATTTGCATCTTTGTGGAGTGACTTCAATGTTTATTGCTGCAAAATATGAAGAAATTCATCCAATGAAATTGTCTGTTGTTCATGATAAAATTGCCCATAAAAAGTTATCAACTGATCAAATTAAGAAGAAAGAGAGTGATATGTTGTAAACTATTGGTTTTGATCTGGGTGGTGGTACTCTCTATGATATGTATAATCTAATACTAACAAATTGTATTGTTGAAAATAGATTACAAGAGAAACATTACAAATATCTCAAAAAACTTTGTTTATATCTCTCTAAAATGGTACTGTATGATTATGAAATTTGCGGTAAAACTAATTACACTTTGTTGGCTGCTGCCTTAATTTTTGTCGCCTTTAAAATCATAGAACAATTAGATTCTAGTTTTAATGCTGATAGTTAAGTATAATTTTGTATTAAACATTAGATTAAAGATGTGGCTTAAATCATATAAGTTGATCAAGATTAACTGATAGAAACTGCAGCTAAGGTCTTGAATCTAGCCAAAAACTTTGAGAAGCATTTTCCAAATTTGGAAAATTTAAAAAAATTTAATGGATTTTAGTTAGAAGATGATGAATAATGATCTAAACTTATGTGTGTTACTTTATTTAATTATATGTGGCCAACAAACAATATTTCTAATGTACTTCTATATTTAATAAATCAATCAGCTTTCTTAGTGCTTTCAGTGGTATGTTTCTCACCCTTTCCTTTTGTTGAAACTTTGGCTGATGCCTTTCTTGCTAACAATTATTTTCTGTCTTCATTGAGGTAGGGTTTTGTGATGATGCATTATGATGCTCTGATTGGGATTTAGTATGGCATTCCTACAATAACAATTATTAATTTACCATTGGCTTTTGTTCTTGTGAGTTTCTCGATTTAAATAGTCCACCTCTTTCTGTAAACCGATGAAACTTTACCCTTTGTACCCTTATGTGTGCCCCTAACAACTGTGACTTCATCATCCTTTCTAACAGGTAATGCTCTAACATTGTATTTCTTTCTTAAATCCTTTGAAAGATGAGCACTCATTAATTTATATCTCAGGTTTGATGGTGCTCCCAATTGGGCTCTTCTGCCCTTTCTTCTTTAACTTGAAACTTCGACGTGAGTTTTCATTTTGAAAAAGATTTAATTAAAAATAAATTTTTTGTTTTTTCTAAGTACTTTCACACAATATATTAAATTTCAATAAATTCTTCTAAAACCTATATTGTTCTAAACACCATCTCCTTTAATTTTTCCATCCAAATTTAACATAACTCATTAGCTTTTCAATATAAATAAGAAGGGATGAAATTGCAATAAACTAATTAATAAAATTCATTTAATTTATACCTAACTAGTAGTCAAAAATAATATATAAATTTTAAAATCTCTATTTTCTCTTTTACTTTCTATATTAATCACTCACTCACATCTATTCATTTATTAAAATTTTACTGTCATCAATAATCCTATCTAGCTTCATTATGTTGTTTTCCAATGTTTTACAGATTTAACTTTCAAATTATTAATGTACATTTTCAAGTAATTGTCATAATAGCGTAGAAAAATATGAAAAATATAAAGTATTCTACTTTATATGAGGAGATATCTCAGATTCGATACAAATTAGATTTTCCTACTTCTACAAAGGATTGGTTTATGTTTAATTAATCCAATTTAATTTAATCTAGCCAATAAAAAGTAAGCTTTATTTGGCTCTTAAAATTTTGAATTACTCAATGAAGCGTCAAGAAATCAAAGTTTGGGAGAGATGAACAGTTGATGGGAAGAATGGTTATAATGATAGTCATTATTTAAGCAATTTTATTAAGCTCAATAAATAGTAATAAATTAAAAATTGGTTAGCTTAAAATAAAATGAGAGAAAAGTATTTTTAAGAAAAGAACCATGTTTAAAAAGGAAGTTAAGGTAAATTAATTAATCCTGAATGAAAATAAGACTCATGCACCAAATCCATAGAGGGTTCTTCCTTATCTCTTTAATGAGTAAACGACGTCCATAACAGTGACAGTCTTTCTTCTAGCATGCTCAGTGTATGTAATGGCATCTCTGACGACGTTCTCCAAAAAGCTCTTTAAAACATTTCTTGAGTCATCATAGAGGAATGATGAAATTCTTTTGACTCCTCCTCTTCTAGCTAATCTTCTGATAGCGGGTTTTGTGATTCCTTCAATTGAAGCCTTGTTTGGCTTTCTAGCGTGTCTTTTAGCACTAACTTTTCCAATACCTTTTCCTGATTTTCCAGCCATTTTATATTTATTTTGAATTATAATTATTACAATTAAAAACTGGAGGTTGTATATTGGATCAAAATCCAAATGATGCCAAAATTAACCAATCAAATTTTTCTTAAAAAATTCATTTATATAGTGTTGAATAATAATTATATGCGCCATTTTTTCTTTTATTTAATATATTCAAATAAAATCATAATAATAATTCTCCATCTCTTAATAATTTTTATAATTTTTTCACAATCTATTTTCGATATATTTCTTTGCCATTATATTTCAGAATATTATGCTTATATTAAAATAGTTTTTTAGAAATTTGAAGGTTTCTGACAGGTTTCATATCAATCTTGAGTACGATAAATTCAGAGTGTCTAATCTTATCGATGTCATAATCATTACAAACTCAACCATGAATCTTATAATAAAAGATTTAGTAAGAAATATTTTAGAAGAGCCAATTCGTTGAATGGTCACAAAAATTTGTGTATATTTAATGATTGATTCTTTGAGATATTCACTTCATCTCAATACTATACTTATAGGATTTATATAAGTCAACATAAATAATAACTATATACTAATTTTACAGTGAAAGAAAAAGATTACAAATTATTTATAAAATAAAGAACTAATAGGTGAATAATGAAGATGATCATAACTAGTCATGAATAAGAGAAGTTAATCAAATCAAGTATTCTAAACTATTAATTCATTATACAAATTAAAATTAAATTAATTTTTTAAGGCTTAAATCTAAGAATTGGGAGTTCTGAAATATATTGAGATTATGATTATGAGAGAATTATAAAATATCTAACAAATGAAGAACTAAAATCATCAATATTAATATTATTAATCAATTCATTGCTTATTGATCTTTTATTGAATTTAATTAATAATAAAATAGAATAGTATAGAAATTACAATAATAAATCAAAGATAAACTACACATCCTTTAAAAACAAAAGATGAATAAGATTAATAAAAATAGTTAAATAATGAATTAATAAATAATATTGATAAAATTAAATGATACTCATGCCAATCCTCTTTCTTTCATAACTTCCAACATAGTTTTACCAATTTAAGCAGGTGATTTCACAACTCTGATTCCTGCTTATTCAAGAGCTCTAATTTTTTCTGGGGCACTTCCCTTTCCCTCTAAAGAATGAATAAAATAGTAATATTACTAGATACAATAGCTCCTGCATGTCCCATTCTTCTTTCAGGGGGTGCAGTGATACCAGCAATGAAACCAACAACTGGTTTATTTTTGGGATTATTTTACTTGATCCATTCAGCTGCCATTTCTTCATTTTCACCACCAATTTCTCCGATCATAACAATTCCTAAAATGAATATATTTCTGATTTTATACCTTCTGTTTCTGGATCAACCATGAATCTTTCTAAAACATCAATAAAATTGGTTCCATTGAATGGATCACCACCAATTCCAACAACAGTTGATTAACCTAATCCAGCTCTTGTTGTTTAATCAACAGCCTCATAAGTGAGAGTACCAGATCTGGAGACAATACCAATTTTTCCATTTTAATGAATGTATCCAGGCATGATACCAATTTTGCATTCATTTGGTTTAATGATTCCTGGACAATTAGGCTAAATTATAAACAATATGAACATACACCAATGACACGAGTGACTGATTAAGATCTCAATGCATGCTTCACTTTAATCATATCATGTTATGGGATTCCATCTGTAATAACAACCTTTTACATACAAATAGTAAAATTACCACCAAACCAATTTAGGCTTCGATAGCTTCAATGATAGCTGAAGCAGCTGTAGGAGGAGGAACATAAATAACTGAGGCATCACATCCTGTGTTTTGTTTGGCTTCTTGACAATTCTTGAATACAGGTAATCCTAGATGAGTGCTTCCAGCCTCTATTTTATTGTTTCAATTCTTACTCTTAGGTGACACTCCACCAACCATCTTTGTGAAATAGTTTAATGCTTATTCTGTTTAGAAGGTACCCTATTATTATTTAATATCAAGCAATACCTAATTACCAGTGATACCTTAACAGATCACCTTCGTATGTTTGTTAACCCACACATAAGGAGCTGTGGTCGATGAAAATGCACGAAAGATTTATTTGCCAATCATTTATTTTATTTAATCAATATATATTATTCTGTTCTTAACTAAATCATTTCTTAAAATCAATGACCCATTGCATGATCTCTCTAATCCTGAATTCATCTATTGTACTGTTTATTGCTATCATTAATTTAATTGGAATTGATTTGATTCTACTTTAGAGCACCCAATTTATCTATTTATTTAATGAAATAATATTAATCATAACCATAAAAATCACCTTCAAATAGAGAAAAGAGTAATACAGTTTTTACTTAAATGGAATCGGCTGAGCATTTTTACTCTAATGAACATAATTAGCATGATCAATATTTCAATCAGATTATTTAAATGCTTTAAAAAAGACAAGTGTTTTAAGAATAAGAATATAAAATCAAGGTTACTTCTTTAGAAAAAAGAATTAAATACCTCATTTAGATTAGTTCCTAATTGACACAATAAAACACTCAGCTAAAATTATAATATTCTGATTTAGCCAAAGAATACGAGATTTTGAAAGGCAGAATAATTAACTATGAATCTACTGTGCAAAACAAGAATTAGGACTATTCATTAAGTCTAGACGATTTAAATAAGTTGAAAATTGAAAGGGAAAAACTGATAGGCTTAGCCAATAAATATCATGAAAGATCAAAAATAAGAAAAAAATAAATTATAGACTAAGAGAACACGATCACTATCTTATAAAAGTAAGTTAATGATTTGCATAAGGATAATATATTTTTAGGGTCTGAAAAATAAAATTTATTATTGCAATTTCAATAAAACCAATAATTTGTAAATTAATAATAAAATATTTTGGAAGAGGACATTATAAATAAAACATAACAAATAGATCTATCAAATAAAAACGAAATACAAACAATTATCACAAGATTCTTGAATGATTATTGTGCTCATCTAACCTACATAAATAATGAGACTAATCAATTAGTTCATTTAATAAAAGAGTATCACGACATTAATCTAGATGTCAATAATTAATAGAAATACAATAGACTCATTAAACAATTTGATTCATTAATAACTAAATATAATCAGATGTTAGAATAACAAATAAAATTTCAATATTAATTTAACATTTCAACATAAGACAATTTATTATTAAGTAATAATTCTTAAAACCAGTACTACCATAATAATAATGTAAATAATACTATATAATGCAGTAAGAAGAATAGCTAAAATAATTTTTATCAAAACAATCTTAAATAGGATATACTTAGAACAAGTAAGTTTATTAAAATCTAATCGATAAATATCTTTCTAAACTAAATTGTTGAATCCTTTATTATTTATATTTTTAGAATCAGAAACTTAAATCATTAAATTCTATAATCAGATCCATCTCATAATGAATAGAAAACTACATTAAAGAAAATTGTAATTTTAATAATTGCAATTATAAGAATGCAGAAGAAAAAGAAATATCATGATTATAAACAGTTGGTTGTAGAATTGCCTATAGAAGAGACTATGTATTAATTACTAGAAATAATAAGTACATAGTAATAATTAATAGAGAAATATTAGGAGTGATTTATATTTCAGCGTAATTATTCACTAATTTTTAAGAGTAACATATCAATATTTTTATGCAATCTCTAAACTATGAGATTCATTTGGTTGTTTAATTATATAGTATATTTTTCTTAAGGTGATTACACTTGTACCAAATCAGCAAGGATCTTAAATTTATGCTCTATTTTTTTAATTTCACTCAAATATTTTCTTTTAGTTCCAGCCAATTAATAATTGAGAGATCTAGCCTTTTCTGAATCACAAGCAATTAATTCCTCAAGAAATCTTTTGGTGTTTTGATTTTCATATAAATCAAGTTCTTCAATAAAGGTTTCTAATTCTAATAAATTTATAAGCAATAGTTTATTATTTTCTAGATTAATATTTTGGGTCTTAATTTTATTAGTAATCTTTTACTTCACTTAACTATTAATTACATAATCTAAGTCACATCTTAATCCATTCATTTCCTAATTTAAATAAAAAGTCTACTTTATAAATATTTTTGTATTCTTATTGCACTTCTTGTTTAACAGAATTCAGATTTTTTTTAAATGAGTTTTCAATTTAGAGTATTTCAGGTCGTCTAGGTTATGTTTTGGAATTCAAAATCTAATTGTCCATTTCAATCATTCTCGATTCAAGCAATTTAATTTGATGTGATAATTGAGAATTATTTTTATTATATGATTTGACTTTTCCACAATTTTCAGAATCATCTATTCTTTGTTCTAATGAGTTGATTAATTCTTGAACACCTTCGAATAATTTAATCTATGTAATTAATCCATCCTATTCAGTGATGATTTTGTTGATATTATCTATGTTAAAATCAGTTGTTACTTTCTAAAGTTGTTATTTTTGAATTGGAATCTGTTTCTTAATTCAGTTTTACAGTGCTTAGAAATTGCATAAAAGAAGAATAAAATTTAACGAATAATAATAATCAATTTAGTATAATAATGGAGAAATTAAATTTTTATAAACTTATAAACATATAGTTAATTTCATGTCTGAAGTTACTGGAGATAAAGAAGTCTGAATTTTGATTGGACATTATTTAAGAATGCTAAAGAAAATAATAAAGATTATTTATTTATTTTTTTAATGTGTATGGGTGAATCAATTTACAACATTGCTTAGAGTTTAGATTAATTGATTCTCGTTTACTTTTAAGATGAAGGTCACTTAATCTAATGGGTTAATGATTATATTTAATACTTGCTTTTGGATCTTTTTCTAACCATTTTACTGAAACCATTCCTCTTCCTTCTCCTTCCAAAATAACATTACAAGGTCTTTCAACGTATTCAGTGATAATGTCTGGCATGGTGGCTACTAGTATGCATAATGGATCTTGAATATCATATCTGTTATTGGCATTTTTCATTCCTTCGTAAATCTCTTTAATGAATTTGCCTTTGATTGTTGTATCTTATTCAAAAACTTTTGTAATCTAAGGTTAATTGTTAAGTTTACCGTGAATTCAGATACTGAGATGACTCCTTCATAAGGTATGACGATGAGCTTCTTAGCTAGGACCTTAAAGACAAGGTGAGCAGCCTCTGGATCTGTGTGAACATTATATTCAGCCACGCCATCATTCATGAATCCTAATCCTAAAATGTTACCACACAGACTAATTATTTGTCCTACGTTTTCTTCGAAGTCTGCAGTCTTCATCATAGCACATGCTACATTTGTCAATGCGCCCAGACATATGACTACTAATTCTTCCTTGTATTTAACAGCACTTTCTATCAAGAAATCAACTGCATGTTCAGGCTGGATTGGATATTAGGATATATTTAACTCTTTGAGATATCTTTCTTGATGGCCACTTAATCCATCATCACCAAAAAATTTAGAACTTAATGTGATTTATTATTTCAAGTTTCTATCACATCCCTTATAAATGGGGATAGTCACTCCAGCTATTTTTTAAACTATGGAAATGTTTTTGATTCCATCATCAATATAGGAGTTTCCACTATTTTGATTAGAAATTAATGATACTTGATGCAAGTGATTCCAATGATTTCTATATTCTTTTTGGTTGCCAAATCGAAGGCTGTCAACAAAGCATGAATGTCATCGCCACCAGAATCTGTGTCTATGATCATCTTCGATCTTTGTTTTAAGAGTTTTTCAGGAATCCCAAATTGATGTTTGATGAATGAAGGAAGCGAAATCATTTATAAATATTATTTTTAATACTAATTTAATTTGCCTTTGGAGTGAAGATTTTTGTTATCAAATTTTAATTCTTCCGTTTGGCTCTATCGACACATGATTTTGGTCTTAGTAAACTTTTTTTGAGAACAACCACCTCATTTATTCGATCTTTCTCCTAGATAATTGGTTTGATGAAATCCATAACAAAATCAATTTTATCTTCTATTACCAACTTAGGTTGATGGAAGGATTGTTTTAAAGAAGTGCTTTTCATCTTCATTTAATTTTCATTATTGTGAAATAGAATTCTCTTTACTTTCTTGCCTCTATATTAGGTGGTAGTATTGTTGAAATTTTAACATGAACGTGTATGTTGTAAATCAAGATCTTATCCAGATAATATCCAAGTCTACTGTCTCAAATAATCCCAAACCAAGATGTGAATATTTTCAAAATAGCAACCAGCACACAACTTCTTTGTTTCACATCTCCAGATATTTAGCAAGAAATTTTTAAAATTTAATTATACCTCCATATTTGATTACATTCCTTATATCAAACAAATGTATATACATTATTAACTCTACTTTGAAGTTATGTAGAGTAATTTAGTTTATCTAAAGAACTAAGTTTATTTGAAGCATATTTATCCTTTTGTTGTGATGTGCCCACTCTCTATTTCAGCGATCATGGTTTGAATGTCCATATAAGTTAAGTTTATTTCAGTTTCAGCTTGTTACAGTAATTTGATTTCTTTTGGGGATTGGGTGAAGTAGAAATCCTTCTAACCCAAAATAGACCACAAGTCTACGCTGCCGAATATGGGCAAAAACTCGTCTTCGGTAGTGCATGTGCCATGTTCGGTTTTTAGTATTGTTCCTTCTGTTTTCAGTATTGTTGCATCTGTTTTGCATCGGACTTCAGAACGAGATTTCAAATTGATTCTGCAGATATCTAATGCTGAAGTGAATTGAGTGAGAATTCGTCTACTGTGAATTGCAGATGGCAAACGAGAGTCTAACTATTTCATTAAAATTAAATAAAATTAAATTTCATGTTTAGAGAAACATCATTCTCTAACTATTTTGAATAAAATAATTATTCAACAGTGTTATTATTATTACATGAAGCGAGATTTATATCATACTAAAAGCGTAATGCGCTGATGTAACTTAAAAACATTAAATAGATGCATTAAAATTTTGTAAGGCAATCAAATATTCACTTCAGAGACTAAATCTAATGAAAACTTGAATCCCAAATGGAATCAATCATTTCAATTGAGCATGAGTGGCATCGAAATTATAGTCAATGACTAAAACATGGCCATAGGTTCACTCTCCTTGGATTTGAGAGAATTGCAATCCAACAATCTGAATGAGTGGTACAGCTTCTCAGATAAGAAATAAATTACAGGCACTCTTCGTCTCACTTTCCAATTCAACCAAAATAACAAAATACAAAAATGTCAAGAATAATTATAATACCTATTTTCTCAATTAGAAGTTAAACTCAAACAATAACGAATTGCATCACCCACCGTAGGAAGTGTGCAATTAATGCAATAGTTTCTAACCAAATAAAAGCATAATAATAGTAACATCATCAATTCAGAATATTAGATTGGTAATGAATTCGAAGTTCACACCATTAAACAACAAATGAATGAAATCAAATAACTCATTAATAAATTCCAATAATTGTAGGCTTAAAAATCTAGAGTCTATCAACAACAAAGTATACTTTTATTTAAAACACTCTAGAAATTATTAGCAAATAAAAAGAAATCTCTGATTTACAATAACAAATTGCACAAACTAAAGAGTCAGTCTAAAGTCAGATGGCATTATTAAAAATTATAAACGAAGAGGGCAATTATGGAATAACCAAAAAACAATTGATTTTGCAAAAATACAAAAAGAAACAATAAGTTCTCATATCATTAAAGTAAAAATTGAACGAACACAAATTTGATAAAAGATAATCCTCTTTAGTCGTCCAGGCTTACAAATATGAAGGAAGACCAAGGCAAAATAATAGCGAATTTTAAGTTAAATGAATCAATTTCTTTTTTCTTTTATATTATAAAATTATTTCTAATTTAATGGAAAAATTTAGAGCTTATGCTGATTCACATACAGGAATCAATCTCTTTGTGCCAGCCTTTGTTAATTAAAAAATATCCCCCCTTATCCTTTTAATCCACATAGTAATGTTATGTCATTATACTATTTAGATTCTAGGATCCTTATTAATTTTGATTAGAATTCCTCTATTGGCCATTTTGATCCTATTATTAAAAACATTGAATGCTTTGAAAGTAGACTCTCTAAATTAATTGATTGGTAAATTGATGTTGTTTACATGTGGATTTGTTAACATCGAGAATTAGATTCCAATTCAAGATAAGGGTGGATAACTCATTTTATCAAATCATTCTAGCCCAATAGATTGGATATATTTCTTAGCTTAATCATCACCAAACTTTGCAACATTTGTAGAAAATGGCGACGAAATCAGATATCAAATGCTATCCTTAAATTAAGTACTTAAGAATTTGTTTTCAATTACTACTGTATAAACAGGAACTGGAGTATACTTAAATTAAGTGATATATTAAGATAAACCAACTTTATTGTTCTTTGAAGTATTTTCTATTATATACACATATTTATAGGGTTGTTAGACCAATCAATTAGGAGTGTTATCACCACCAAGATAAATGATTACTGAATTACAGAAACTGGGATAACCTATTGTAATTGATATTCTTATCATAGAACATTTATGTGTTAACTTACCCAGACAAATCTATTTTTACTCCTATTAATACTACAAGGAATGGGTTATGGCATTTTGTATTGTTGTTGACAAACATCTGGAATGATTTGAGAGTTGTTAGCCAAGAATTCGACACCTCCAAAGACTATTAGAAACTCATAAGTAATATCTATGAATGTGAAGGATTGAAAATAGTATATAATATAGATATTTAATTAATAGATCCATTAAAGATACACTGTATAAACAGAATTCTTAAATTATTATTGGAGAACCTCCAGTGGAAGTTATATTAAATTAGATTGATAATGCTATTAATGTTTTACAAAAATTAAATTAAAAATGAATTCTAATTTTTTGAAATAGATTGAAGAAGAAAATAGGATTTTGGAATAGGAATTGTAGAATCTCTTAAAGTAAATAATAATTCCCAACCTTTTCTAAGTTAAAAGAGACAAAGAGTAGAGAAAGAACTTGAAGATCCTGATGAGGATAATAATCCAAATTTTAGAAGTGAAAAAGGGGATCTAAGTAAAATAGATGAAGAAACAGATGAAGAATAACCCAATCGCATTGAGCCACATAGATTGATGGAGTCTCCATAAAAGCCAGGTAAAATATTTTTGAATTTTTTATTAGAATCGGTAATAGATAACATTTAAGATTCCATAAACAATTATTTGGAGAAAAATAGTAGTAGTATTGTCGATATTTAAAGTAATAGGCAATCATAAAAAAATGTAGACTAAAAAAATAAATAAATTAACTCTTTGGAAATGCGTCTATTGGGTACAAGAGAAGCATTGAAATGTTTAGAAAAAGAAGTGAAAGATAAAAATGTCATTATATAAAATTTGGAGATTGATTTGGCTAAAAAGTAAAAGTAAATTGATTCTCTCCAAAAAACTACTCATAAATCAAATACTCCTCCAAATAAAGAAGTTTATAATGAGGGGTTTTAGGAAATCAAGAAATAATGTAAGGAATGGGAGAGAAGATATATTGAATGCAATAGCTAATTAAAAGAGAATCAGAAGTATGCATCAAAATTATAAGAATTAAATCAGCAATTATTATATAAGTTAAAATAATTTGAATCTGATAAGGAATTCTCAAAGACCGAATTGGATTAATAGAAGAATATAAACAATGAAATGAGTGAGACAAATACAAATATTTTGATTAAGTATTAAATATGATTATATCCTCTTTAGATATGAGTAGATTATAAAGCTTAGTAAGAACAAATCTAATCTTAAGAGGATAAGTACATATTATTGGAGGATAAGTATGATGAATTAAAGCAGAATAGTGAACAATTTCTATTAAGTTCTCGTGACTTAAAATATCAATATGAGCACATGCTTAATACTCTACAATCGATTGCAAATAGTTATTGAACTCTTTTGTTTTTTTTATTTATTTATTGACATTTATGTACATTATTAAAATATTTTTATTTTTTCAACTATCAATTGGATTATAAGAAAATACATTCAAAGAGTTAATACAATGAGTGATAATTAAAATAATAATTAAGAAATTGCAAATGAATATGTTGGTTATTATTATTATTTAATTTTGATTAAAAAATTAATGAACAATCATTATGAACCATATGTTAGAAATAAACGAGATTTAAAAGTTCCATACATTTCATGCTAAGATTATACAAATTTAGAGTAGGCATCTAAATTGATACCTGCTTTGAAGTAAATAAATTAGAGTGAAAGACATTTGGCAGATGCTACTAATGCATATTCATACATACTTCGTAGTAACAATGATGATGATATTCATAAGGTAATAAATACAAATATTAGAAAATAGTCTATAAAATATGGAATTTGGACATCAAGCAAAGAAAACAATGAGAAGTTGAATGCAAAGTATTTGGAGGCTCAATAGGATGAAATTCCAGTTTATTTGTTTTTCAGCGTAGTTAGAAGTGGGCAATTTGTTGGAGTGGCCAAGTTGACATCTGGATATAAAGAGGAGAGCTTCCAATATTGGTGGGAGATAAAGAAATGGAAGGGACATTTCAACGTGTAATGGTTGTATGTAAAGGATGTGCCAAATAAACATTTTGAGCATCTGAGAAACAGGTTAGAATTAATCATAACTGTGAATAGTGATAACGTAGAGGTGACTAGATCGAGAGATGGCGTATGTCTGAGTTGGGAAACTGGGAAGGAGATGATGAAAATATTTGAAGAATTTTCAGATAAAAAAAGCATTTTGAATGATTTCACAGTAATTGACGAGAGAGAATAAGCGTTGAGATAATACAAATATTAGATGCAGCAGTAACGCAATCAACAATAATACTATCCTTATTATCAATATCAATATTATGATTACCAATAATAATACCAATAGTATCCTCAAAAATATCAATAGTAGTAATATCAAAATTATTATTGGTAACAACCCTAGAAATGATTTTATATAACATAGATTGTTAAAGTTTCACCATACACATTAAACAATAAAATTTATATAAATAAAATGAAAATGGAGAGAAGTCTCTATCTAAATGGCAAACCATTGATTAATCCTCCATTGACAATTGAAGAACAATTGAACGAGAGACTCGATAGAACAGGATACAAAATTGATGATTTAAATAGATTGAATGAAAAACCAGTTTTACAAATAGTACTTATTTAATTTATGGACTAGATAGATCTTGATGGTCTTACTTCCGGTTACTTGAATAACAATCCAGTATTTTAAATGTTGAAACAGTAATTAATGAATTGGAATGAAAAGGTGACACTTCATAGAGCTGAACAAATCAAATTATAAGATCCTTTAGTTTCTGACAATCTCTATAGATAACTCAAGAATTCCCTACTAGAAGTGGTTAGTACAAGGAACAAAATATAACAATAAGATTTCCTAAAAAAAGTATCTAACTGGTTCTTTTCTTAATTACCAAAATCTTAAACTGCTTCATTAAAATAATCTCTCCTAGAGAAAAAGGACTCGGTAATTAATTTATCACTATTTAAGACTCTCCACTTTATTCCCAATATATACAATGAAAATTTGTATGCTTCTGTCATTGAAGATTATACTCTTAAATTTAGATCAGTTCATCCTGAATTTGATCCCCCTGAAGATAGGGTTAAAAGCTATCAAAGAAAAAACCTACTATCAGATACTAGTACTCGTCCTGGAACTACTCCAGGAGTCTTAGGAATTTCACAATTTACTAGACCTCAAACTTCTCAAACTTCTTACAAAATGATTGATTAAGTTGAAAAACTCTCGAGACCTAAAACCAATCAGTAACATTCACTTCCCAAATAATAATAATCTTGGATGTATGACCCGACATTTCCAGTCTTCTAAACTAACGAAGATTAATAATCCAAGTCAACCAGAAGGTAAATTCAAAGAGAAGAGTCACCTCTGAAAGCAGATAAACCAACCGACAGAGATAAATTAGATTAAATAGAAGGAATCGAATAAGAACCAGATGAAGATGAAGATTAATCTCCGGATAAATTAGAGGAGTCAAACAAAAATTTGGCTTCTGACTAAGAAATTTAGCCAGCAAAAAAGAAAAAAAAAGAAAGACCTGATAAATATATTAGTATTGCTCCTACAAATAAAACCTATAAGACTGATCTTGAGACATAAAATGCTTACTAAATTGGATAAAATAGTAGATTAGGAGAATTTTAAGGGACATTTCATCAATATGACCCTACTCAAATTGAAGATAAAATGGTTGCGGCCAGACTTAATTAATATTATACTGAACAAAGAGTCAAAGACGTCAGAGAATAGAGAGAAGATATAGAGATGGTTTAATCAATGAAAAACTGGTCAACTAATAAAAGTAGAATTGATGAAATGGTACTTCAATCTGAATATGTAATATAAAAATTATCATCTTTATTAGTTAACTGCCATGGGATCGCAATATCCAAATGTTGGAATTAAAATCTCGGAATTATATGAATCAAAAAAAATGGATTTGGCAGAAGAAAAAGCCTATGCAAATTATCTTAACAAATCTTCTTTACCAAAAGCTAGAATGGTATAAAGTGCTGTGCCTATGGCAAAGATAGTTTCAAACACTGTCATACCGACATAAGTTGAGGAAGAGGCAGAAGATTTTTAAAGCAAATAAGCTGATCTTGAAAAATAAATTAATTCATAACGACTTCACTTGTTGAAAATGTCAAGAGGAGCCTGTCTGCCAGGTGGACTTATAAATAATCCTAATCAAGAAACTATTTAAAGTAACAGGGTTATGTCTTCTAGTTGTTTTAAGAGTGCTTAACCTAAAAGATAATTTAGTTCTGTTTTAAAAACACATAGTATTAAATAAGAATTAGATTCGCAAGTATTTAGATAGGTTTATTGAATTTATTTAGATTGGAGAAATAAAGCAAATAAAGAATAGATTAGCATCCGCTAATAAATTTGTTCCAATCAATATTCTTCAGAAATCTATTTTGATTCCTTAAGGACATACCAATCCTTATAAAGTTCCTCTTCCAAAACCAGGAATTCTCTTAGCAAACCTTCCAGTTGATACAAAATAAAGGAAAGGTAAAAAAAAGAAGACATAAAAATGATTAAAAATATATTATGAATCTAAATGATATCTAGATTTTTATTAATTAGCTTGTGTAATCAAGACATAATTCTGAATTGATTATAGTTCTAAAATAGGATTAACATTAATGAAGAATTTATAAGTATTCTATAATAAATTTAAAATTCATTTTCACAATGTCTCAATCAGACAGCAAGCCCGGATCCAAAAACAAAAAGTCATTGTTAAGCCCTCTAAAATTGATGGCTGATCCAAACCTAAAATTAATAAACTTTTCTATTTAACATGAAGAATAAATTCTTAAAAAAACCATTTACTTGAATTCTAAAATAAAACTTATAGATGCTGTTTATGAAGTTCTTTAAGAAGTAGGAAAAGTGCATCCATTAGATAATAATCCAAATAATTATGCCATTTATATTTCTAAAAAGAATGGGCTACCAAAATTGGATTTTCCATCCTATTAGAAGGACATTATATTAGAAGAAACCGGAAATAGTAACTTTTCTTTGGTTCATATTACATTATAAAATACAAACTCGCCTGAAAATAGCACTCATAATAGTCAAGAGAATGAAGGAAAGTAAAATGATGGCAAACAAAAAAAGAAGCTTAAGAATTGGTTTCTTAATCTTCTAGGATGTAGCTGATTTTAATCGGTTTATTTTATATACTACTTTACAAATATATTATATTTATTATGATTATATTCTCTTTTATAAATTACGATAAAAGTTTGTTTTAATAAAATGATAATAAATCTCATAAAAGTGACTAGGTGAAAAACATAGGGTTTCAAATTGAAAACTGAGATAAGTTTAATACAAATTAATCCTCGCTTTAATTTTGATAGATCTTCATCATAATATTTAAAAATTGTATTGAAAATAAATACAGACAAATTTTTAATATTTATTATAAACTCAATTAATACACTTGAGTATAATGATCTACACTTTAATTTAAAACAGAAGGCGCATGGTATTGAATTAAGATGATTATAAATATTAAAAATTTACATTAATTCTAAAATCATATATAAATAGATAATTTTACAATTAATTTTAATGCATTTACTCAAATTTTATAAGGATTTAATGGTTATTAAATTTGGATAAATGAGTTATAATTCTCAATAATATGTATTCAAAATTTCTCTACACAAGAAGACTTGAACAAAAGACTTACGTAGATCATTATTTGAAATATCTCATTCCAATTTCAAATTATAAGGTAGTGTGTTTCTTTCAATCTAATACCGAAGAAGCTGGAGAATATGAAGTTTACGAAATCAGGAAAACAGCGCCGATAGTTAAGAAATAAATGAAAGAAATAGTAATAATGAGCGAACCATTTGAATATTCAGATAGAGAAATAGGATTTTTCAATACTGAAACATTATCTTTATGGATACTTGACTTTATGGATTCTAAAATAACCAATACAGAGGTAACCTTACCTAGTTAAAGATTAAACAACTTTTTTACTCCAGAATTTCTAAACATTAATAAAGTTGTTTATGTGGATCAATGTTTAAGGTACAAATACTTTTAAGGGATCTAAAGTTTTATTACTTTAGAATAATTTTATGTTTTTGCAAGTGAAGATGCCACTTGTAATGAAAATAACTTTATAAGTTGGAATGTAATTGAAAACAAAAAGATAGACGAATGCTAGATTAATGAGTCAAACTACCTTGTTTTTGAAGAGTTACAAAAACAAAAGATTATCTTAATCTGTAAATAGGTGTATTTGGATGAGGATTTCACTTTTAGTTTATGGATACCCGGAAGCAATCTATATAAGTTCATTAATGTGAAATAGGCTTTGAATGCAACCATTCTGAAACCTTTTGATAACCAAAATAAAATTATAATCAAAGAAGAATAACCGGATGCATCATTTATCAGCAAGAAAATTATGATAACTGCAAATCCAAATCACTAGGCTCATCCTATTTTTATTAATATTGAATGTGATTAAGACCTCAATCTAAAAGACTTTAATTACGCTCCTTATTAAATCGACTCAAAAGGATGCATCTTGATAGAAAGTCCATGGCTGGTAGGAAATGAATTAATAGTATCTTACTATACTCACACCAATATCACAATTGCTGTATGCGACATTAATAAGCAATTAGAACCCTGTAAGTTGATCAATTTTAAATAAGAGTAAAGGGTTTCGAATTTCTATTTTTCTCAAAGTCCAAAACACTTTATTGAACTATTTGATGATGCAACCAAAAATAAAGTTGAGGAAGAAATTATATTACCAAATCAAACTCAGGAAGTAACACAATATTATCACCATTCCTTTGTTCCTAACCAAATTCATTTCTTTCATTACTTGATATAAAAAGGGATTTATAATTAAATTGGAGATTTGTGCATGGAAGTAATGCAGTTTGCATTTTCTAGTCCAATCAAGAAGGAAAAAGTAGAACATTAGAATTGATTAATAATAAATATATGTGTTTACAATTTATTTTTATCTGTTATAAAACAATCAGAAATTATTCTATTTAATAAATTATGTGAACTAGAAGATCAAGGCATCAATCCTATATTATAAAGGTTAAAAATGAAGAAAAAGTCACAGATTTATTATGAAAAATTTTATCAATATGACTAATAACTTCAATAAGGTAAAAGATACAAATTACAAATGAAGTTGAGAGGGCATTGGGTGGTTAGTTTATGTGCAATAGTTATTAAATTATGTATTAATATTTCAATTTCAAGGAACTTAAAAATTATCTGTCAGTATTTACTGCAGGTTTTTTTTGAATTGCATAAACTAATTAGAAAAATTTTAGAAAAATTCAAAACTTAATAAACTAAAATAATTGATACTTCTTTATAAAATAACATTCATTATGGGAAATCATTGTATAGCAGAGGTAATAATTGAGGAAGATGATGAAGTATTTGCAAAATCAAGTATTTAAGCAAGTAATTTGAATCATTTTTTTTCACAAAAATATAAAATGGAGGCTGATGAAGATTATCTTTAAAACTTAATTGATTAAATTGAGCCAGGTTTTAGTGTTTAATTTGAAATGATAAAAAGAAAGAAAAGAATCAGGGGCGGCTCAAATTTTGAATCAGTAATTTATAATAAAGATAACACCCTAAAAAAACTTAAACCTTCGCTAAAATAAATATCTCATAATAGCATTTTTATGAGAGAGCATAGTAATAAAACAGTGCGATGGGAAAGTTAATGTTATTCATCTGATTCTTTCAAATAATGAATTGTATATTTTATATTAACATTTATATTGAAAGCTAATTAAACTTATCAAAAAGGATTACCAACCTAAGTACTTTTGATACTAAATATTATCATATTTATTTACTAAATAATTAACTATAAAAACAACCAGCTTCTTGTTTCTATTACTTCTTATCTGAATAACTAAATTGATCGATTTAATAGAATAAGCCACGAGGTACTTAATAAATATATAAGCAACTAAATATTAATTAATTTAATGATTAAAGTTATTTGAAACATCATTTATACAAGATGGACCTCCCTTTTAAATTTATGTCTAATCTTCTTTCCTTCTGATTCTATTGGGAAAGGTTAATTAAAACTTACTAAAATGGTGACTTTTTTCTGCTTAATTATTTTTCATCCTTCCATAACCTTGGAGTACATAATTTACTATTTGTTGGTGAAACTTATTTGCTCTAACTTAGTACTTCCGTTGATGTTCTAAATATGGAATATTCAGATTTAAGATTATTACATCTGGTTTCACATTCAGGTGAATTTTTTTCTATGCTCTGAGATCTTTTCTTAAATTATCCAGATAAGAGTTTGAATTTTTATAATTCTTATATAATTGATATTGGAAGTCTATCAGGATTATTTCCATATTTATTTTTATCGTTCATCTATTATTAGCTAAATAATTATTCCCTATAATTTTGATTAATTTTATTTAAATTCAAATTTAAATAAGGTTTGTGAATAAAGTTCTTCTGATTCGAAGGAGATTAATTTAATTTTAATTATAGAGATTTCATATTGTGTAAACTCTTGAAATCAGAATTTAATTAGGTTGAAAATTTATCTATCTTAAATGTTGGTTAAAAGCTGATTGAGTTTTAAAGATTTATTTTAGAACTTTCTATACTTTTATTTAACTATAACAAAGTATTTGTCTATTTCTTTTTCTCCGATTTCAATTTTTATAATTGAGGTAAATCCTTGCCATTTAAGTCTTGGGATTAAGTTATAAAAATTACATGAACTTTTGGAAGATTTATATTTATTTTAGTAGGTTTTAGTGAAATCAATTTCTTTTTTGGTAAAATTTTACTCTTCTTATGAATTGATATTTGTTTAAGTTTGATTGTTAAAATTTTGCATCTAAATTTAATTTAATTCCAGCAAGGTCAAATATTTTTAGAATTTTTCAAATGTTGTTTGTTAAGCTTCCTATTAGATAATCTTATTAATACCTAGATGGATTTTTGTAATTCATCTCTACTAATTAGATAATTTAAATAGCTTATCATTTCATTAAATTGAAATGGAATATAACCATGGTTACTTTAAGATTCATTTTAATCCTATTCTCTAATTTGTTTGATGATATTATAGAACACTATATAGATTAACTTTCCTTACATTTGGATGCTTATTCATCAAATACGGAATTCTTGAATTCATTCCAGTTCAATGCATCTATTAATCATATAATAATGATACTATCTTTATCTTTGTCTACCACTTTAAAGAAATGTTGAAGTTATTATTCTGTAACTTTAAATCCGTATTTTTAAAACATATCATACATTTCAGTGATGTCAAGGTTATCTTAATTTACTAATTACATAATACTTGAATTGTCTCTATCAAAATTTTAAAATATCTTTTGAATCTCTTACTCTTGCTTAATTTATTCAGGAAATAGGAGGTATGATTTTTTCACTTTGTTACAATGCCTTTTTTTAAGTAATTTCATACCTACTCTTAAACCATGAATTTACATTACTTGCATGCAGTGGGGATCTGGGAGATGTCTATTAATGATCATTGAGTGGATTCATTATTAATTAAAATGATTTTTATTATTTTGATAATTCTCTTTCTCATAATTACATTTTTAGTTGTTTTTGTAAAAAGGCATAGAAGGAGATAGCAGATTCCTTAATCTTAGATGCCAATCTAATTGGAAGAAAATAAAGAGGATATCAAAGAGAAGGCAGAAATAGAAGCAATAACCATTACAAAATAAAGCTCTAGTAAAACTGATGGGAATGAATAAAATAATCATAGAGAACATTTAATTGATGAATAAGCCTTTTAATTTGGTGAGGATAGTGATAATGAAAAAGATGAAGAGAGAAACTCTTCTGGCAATTAATCATCGGATCATAAATAGAATCATGTATTCTAATTCTAGGAGGGCGAATAAAAGTTGGATGAATTAATTGAACCAGAAAATTGAGTGATGTCAAAAGAGTGGAATTTAAATTTGATTTCATTTATTTTTATATATTGTCTTAAATGAATAAAAGTCTAATTATTCTAATTAATTCAATTAATTTAATTAGCATCACTTTCTTCCTCATCAAAATCTTGGTTCTCCTCATCTCTTATATAAACTCTTTTCTGCCACTGTCTAACATCCTTACTGAGAATAAATTCTTTAAATAAATCGTAATTTCCACTATTTAGATGGATATAAGGATAAATTTTAAAAAATGTAATTATTATGTTATCAGCTGGTCTATTCTTTTAACTATAATTTATTAATAGAGGAACCCTAGAACCCTTATCTTTTAATCTTTAGAAAAACCTGACCAAATTTATATATTCATTTTGACGCTCTTCCTTTCTTAAATAGAGTGGTTAATTATTTTAGGTCTAATCCATTGGCTCTAAATCTAAGATAATTCTAAAATACACTTGAGACTTAAAAAGTAATTAAGGCTTTATTTAAAACAAGAAACTAACAAACTATGATAAATCAGATATATTCTAAAACTATTACAATTTCACTTATTTCTAACCAAATAAATGTATTAAATTACTTGAATACACTCCTAAATAATTTATTAATACTAAATTAAATCTTTAATATTTAAATTAAGCCAGGCCACTAATTTTCCATTTTCTAATTTATTCTACTCATGATCACTTAAGTAATTCTTTTAAAATTTATCCAACTTTTTTATATTTTGATGAATATTTTCTAAATTCTGAATTGCAGATGGAGATCGTATATCGAATTCAAAGTCACTAGCTGATTAGATTGATATAGAAGTAAAGCTTAGAATCATTAGAAAAACGTAAATTCGACAAACCTCAACATATTTTATTAATATTTACCATAAATAGAACTACTAATAGGGCATTTGTTATTTGACCAGTGTTCATGGCACCTCTTTCCCACTCATTTTCTTAGGTTGGAATAGACCAAATTATCATGCAATAAAGTGAACTAGCATATGAGTCATAACTCTCAAAGTTTTTGCGAAATGCTATATAAAAGGCTAGAGACCAAGTCACATATTGTGCAACTCGAATGAAAAACATTTTTAAAAAATGAATTGTAGTTCTGTATATTAAATTAATAAATTTAACTATCAATTCAGTTCCATTTAAATAGCTTAATATCCAAAATACGTTAAATGGGATGAACAATAAGACAAATGCCAAAAAAATGATTCGTATTTGTTAAATTTAATATGTAGCATCTAACAAGATGTAATTATGACAAGTGGAGAGCATTGGGAATCCATTGTTCCAAATACTAACTGCTTTGTTTTACAAACAATTTTAATCATTCAAAGCTTCTTGGATATCGCTATTTAAAACAGCAGACTCAAGTGTACATATAACTGAAAAGGCTGATTCTAAAATAGAGACCAAAAACACTAACAATTAAGTAGCTCTTGGATCTATTGACCCTTCAAATATTATTTTCATGATAAAAAAGAAATTAAACACAATTAAAATGATTGAAAAAGAATACCATGTTGAGGAGTTCATCGAATTAGTATTTATTTAATTAATTTAATACTCAAAAGTTTATTCTTTAGTTTCATGAAATTATTGAACAAAAGTATTCTAATAGATTACATTATTATATTTATTAATCCTATTAAACTAAACAACAATAGCAATTGTATTATTTGTAATCCAATCATTCCGTATTAATTTATCAATCATTTCTTCCATTTCTGAACGATCATTGAATTTGATATCAGCAATAAATGCACTATTCGGATATGTCCCAAATTGTCTGGTCTTTATTTAATTTTCTGAATATTTCTTTAGAATCCCCTCATAACTATTTTTGAATACATCTCTCAATGAAAATTCAATGCAGTCTGTTGAATATAAACATAGTTTTGTGCTGTTGCATATAAATAATGAGGGTTATAACGATGAAAGAGTATCACTATCCGCAGGATTACAATTGCTCGACAAACTATCAATAAACTTTTATTATTCTGAAATATCAGTTTCTAATTTAGACACATCATAATGACAATCCACTGAATAAGCTATTTAATATTAGACTAATCTAAATCCAGATAAGAGTATTTCAAATTCATTGGGATCAACAAATAACTCCCAAAAATTCTCTTTTAAAACATGTAAACTAGCATTTTGCAATTTGTCCTTATAAAATTAATGAGATATCAATTTCTAATTTAATCTATCTAATGATGATTTTTATTAATCCTGAGATATTATTTGATATTGAATATTGTTGCTTAAATCATTAAGGGTATCTAAATATAACAGAATCAAAATTGAGATAATCCGAATAAGTAAGGTAAGTATTTCTGCTTGCGGAGACACCAGAATTGTCTTAATTGCTCTATATGCTCTTTTAGAAAATAGTGACATCCAAACTTTTGATTATTAAATAAAATATCATTGTTAATTATAAAGTTTAAAATCATTCCAGATGTACAACTGTTTCCTTATTTTTGCCTATGATAATGGATTAATTCTTTAAAAAGGCAGCGTTACTCAATATTTTGCTTTCTCTTATCAATGTAATATATTATTTTTTTTCCCCATCGCCTGAAAATACTTTATATAAGCATCCATCAGATTCTTCTACGATTATTGAAAACTGGAACTCATCATTATTTATAATAACGGTATTTACTTTGGCAAGATTAACCTACTTCCTTGAATTGTATTCTATTGATTTAAATTAGAATTCCCTATTGCTTTCTTCTGCCTCCATTTCATCACTTTTTTGATTGCAATCCTTTAAGATCAAATACTTGATTTCTAATTAATATTTATTATTTGATTCGCTTTTTACATTGCAATAACTATAAAATAGCAACAAATCCCCATTTTATAAATTTGCTACTATTGTGGGTATTTACATATTCACTTAAAATGAAACTTATTTGGATCTAGTAATTGGTGATTATTAGAACTACAGAGGTTCTTTCTCCCAAGAATTGAACTTATATCTTAAAATGTAATCCCATTTTGTTTTTCTTATCTACTTTATTGAAATCTCATAAATGGTAGTACTTGTGCACACAACTAAATATGGGCATCTTTATCCTTGCTCGTTTTACCATTTCACTTCAAGCCCAATCAAACAAAAATCTTCTTTAAGTTCAGCAATTCTAAAGATTTGATTCATCGGAACCTTTGTAATTGCATCTTCAGTTGAATCCTTTACATCTTATAGATTTATCCAAGCACTATTGTATGGATTTAATTTTTACCTTTCATATAAATCTAAGTAGATCTTATCTTGATGATTTATCTTTCGAACAATCCAAAGCTGCTCATTCTCCAAATCATTCAAAATTACTTCATCAAAATCTAAATTGTCTTCTTTATCCTATTGGTCTTCAAAGATAAACTTCCTTGTCTTCGGTTTTGGCTTCTCTTAAAAATATAATAAATATAAGTTCTGCACTCCATTGTAATGAAATATGTATTAATTGTTCCTATCCTCCAACCACTAATTTAAAAAACTATATTTACATTAGCATAAAGACATGCATTTCTTAGACTATTAGATTTTTCTACTTATTCTATTACAAAGTAAAAACTTTCCTCTTGAATATCAAGTATCTATTTCGTTTTGTTATCCTCTATTACCTGTTTTGCAGGGTCATATGTAAATCGGAACTTATGAGCTTATAATTAAACTTATTTTGATAACTATTTCAAATTAATACTATCCTCTTCATCTACTATTTTTACCTTATCATATATCAATTCTTAGACCACCACAATAAAGTCAATTTTCTTTTTACTTTATTCAATTATCTTTTTATTTAACTGATTAGATCTAAACAATTTCTTTTTCTTTTGGTAAAAATCAAATTGATTCTGATTTTAAATCTTACAGTTATCAAATTGCAAATTTTATTCATATCCAAATATTGACATCCTCTATATTTATGATTAGAATTAGCCTGCTTAATACTTGGTTTATCCTTCAAAATATAAGAATGATTAATCATTGATTTTCTAAGTAAGACAGTTCTCATAGCATTTTAATTTACCTATATTTTCTGTAACTTTTAATTTATTCTTTTAATTTTCATCTATTTCCACAGTTACTGCATATGCACCAAGATTAAATTCATATTCGGATTACCTGCTTTATTATTCATGCTCTTTCTAGGGTATGTATGATTCATAAGTTCCCCCTATTAGTATGAATTGATTATCCTTTATTGGACTAATTGTAAAATTTGTTAATTAATCCAACCCATCTTTCTGATTTTCGATATTATGATAAAAGTCGGGAGCTTTTTCATATCTTAAATTGTATTTCTTGTATTAAACATAATATTTAAAACCAGATGTTCTTTTTCTTTCCTTTAAATTTGATACTACTTTTTAAAATGATACATTAAATTAACAAAAATAGTCACCTTATAACAAATATGAGCTTTTTAATCCTTTATTGAATTTTTCAAAATATTTATATTCTTCCAAATAGATTGAATCTTCGATTTATTTTTCTTAATCTATTTTATATGCTTTATATTAATAAAATAGCTTATCATCTTTTACAATACAAATGATAAAGGATTTATTATCTTAATTGTAATAAATGAAATGCTCAACTTCAAAAATTCTTATAGGTTATTTTGAATATCTCTCATATAACTTTGTTAATTCTATTTAGTTTCTGCTATTCAAAATTCCGAATAGATTGTATTCTAGATCTTAGGTTTAATTGCTATCTTATGCTTCAATAACTTATGTACTCAATTCTGTCGGTAACATTTGCTTCTAGTATTCAATTTCCATTTACTCATTTTATTGAAAAAAATTTTGTCGAACCTTCAAGGCTAAGTATTACCTAAGGAAGAACTGTTCCTCCTTTTAAGTTTACGAAAAATATGTGCTATACTCTTTATACTTTTAAGCAGAGATATCTTCGCATTAATAATGAGTTTTGTTTTTTCTCTTAAATTTGTAGTCAAAGTATGAATTGCTTATTAAGAGAGTTTACTTTAAATATTTTTCAAAGCTTTCTGAAGTGTATGATGTGAGTATTGGAATGATTATGAGACAGTTTTATGAGATTTTCTCTAATTAAGAAATTAATTTTTAAAAGAAATACGTTTCGAAATCAAAGCTATCATTAATTTCTATCAATAATACTATCAATTTTGGTTAGTACTTTCGAATTTTCATTTTTAAAAAGTACCTGTAAAGATGTAAAATTTCATTTGTAATTTTTTTGTTCCCAAGGTTTAGTTTCATATAATATTGATCTTATAAGACCAAGCTTTTAAGATCCTATTTAAGTTTATAATTAAATGATTATGAATCCTACAGCATTATTGAAAAATTTTAAAGAGAATTAGTCTCAAAATCTTAGAAAACATCTGGTATATGATACTCTTAAGTAATTCCAATATAAGTTATTTTCAAATTATTAATCTTTTTTTTCACCTCTTCATTTTTTTTCAAGTCTTCATTTGTCTCTGATTATTCATCTTTTTTTTTTGTTTCATTAAATTCTTTAATGGCTTATGAGATCAATTACCTTAATAGGTTTGGCTCATTACTTATGTGTTGTAAAATTATTTATGAATTATCTCCTTCGTAAAAACTATTAAATATTTCAGTTAAACAATTTTTAAAGTTATTATAAACCAGCAAATTAGTTTTATCAACCTTTGTCCTATCAACCCCATTTTGTTCTATTTAAACCTCTTTTGTTCCAAAATCAACCTATTTTGCTCCTGAAACAACCTTTTTGTTTTTTTTATCATCATCTTTTGCTTCTTTATTAACCTCTGTTTTCTCTAAATCAACGTAAGATCTTCTTAATTAGTAAATTTGTTTTTATGAGATGTTATATTGCTATTGATATTCAATAATATAATTAATGATTTTATCTTATTTAGTCTAAGTATCTTTAATATAGCAACCTTTTTCACCAAACTCTTTGTTTGAGAAATCAATAATCTAGATTAGTTGCTAATAATTATCATGTCTTTGAAAAGTTGTGTTAAATCTGAAAAAATTTTACCTGAATTCTTCCGAATTCTCATATTTTGGATTAGAGTTCTTCTAAGATCCTTGAACAAGCTCTGTATTCACTTTTGGTCGCATTTTGTATATTATAATATTAATTAATATAAATTTTATGAAATTCTCTAAGCCAAATCAATCCAATACTCAAACTTATTACTTGTTTAAAAACTTATGACCTTATCAATTGAAGTATTTTATTAAGAGAATAGAAATAGTGATGAGATAAAATATCAGAATTTATAAACCTGTAATTAGTATAAATTAATAAACCCGAATGTCAATTTTTTTTATTTATTTTCCTTTCATTCTTAAATAAGGGTTTTAATTGAAATTGTCTAAAGTTCTTCTTATTTAAAATCTTTTAAGGAAACTATTTTAGCCCTTTTAAAATATTTTTTCAATTTAAGCAGTTTAACAAAAGGATTGAACTAATAGAAAGATGATTTTTAATATTCTACTCTTTAGATTAAAGCTGTATTTAACAAGATAAAACCAAGGGTTGTTAATAGAGTATTTTCATTATTTTTATTATCTCCAATGATACCTTTTTTAATTGATATCATAAAAATATATATGATAAAATTATTATCACAATTTTTACTTTTTCAAGGGTTTCATAAAGGAACATAAGTAAATTTAGGATTGTTTACACCAGGATAATCACTTTTTAGTTTTCTAAAGACATTTTAAATTTCTTTAAATTTTTCTTGATAGGTCTTGATTGATGGAATTAATTTATATATTTTAAGAAATTAAAATTTAGCTTTTTTAAGAAGGGATGATCTTGGAAATGAGCTAATTTCTTTGAGGACGGCAAGGGTTGCTGCGAGAGATGAAAATTTATGAATGAGATTATTTTATAATCATGATTTTCTATTTAGTATTTTGATGCTTTCATAATATATTTAATATTTATTTTTATGTTAATGGTTTTTAAAATAAGCGATCTGCTCCTTCTTTGATGCACTATTATCTCGTTTCTTGATCATCAAATGCGCTAAGTATATAAATTTTAGCATTTTTGTTAAATTTTTTAAAGTCTCTTATACATTAAATTCCACTCTTATCAGGTAAATTGACATCCAGTAATATCATATCAAATTACTTTTGCTTAACCATTTAGATTGCTTCACTGGCAGAGTAAGCTATCTAAATTTAATTCACTCCACATTATTAAAACAACTATTTATTAGTTGCATTATTAAATAGTTCATCATCTACTAGCAAAACACTTCTTTATTTATTTTAAGGAGTTTACTTAGGTATTTTCTAGTATCGCACTTAATGAATCTAAATTGGTTAATCATCCAAATTGTCAACATCATCTTGATGAACTCTATAAATAACAAACTAAAAATTGGTTCCAACTCCAATCCTACTGTTAATGTAAATATATTTCAGAGGCCCAATATATCCACACAACTATTTGCTAATCATTAATCCTAGTCCTACTCCATTCCTATTATTTGAAGATTTCTTTACCTATTCTATTTTTTCTCACCATCAAAAGTGCTGTAACTTTTGAATAACTAACCCTTAACCTCATCACTAATACCCACTCCCGTGTCTGAAACTGTAATCAAAATCAAATTATTTAATTATTCATCTAACTAACACAAACTTTGTTTCGACTTATTTTGTTTCATCTAATTCTTAACATTGACATAAAACTCCTAAATGTCCTAATTGTTATCCGTTATATTCAACGAAATATGTCCATTGGAAGTAAATTTCGAAGAATTGGAAATTAAATTAAATAAAACCTACTTTAATCTAACTTCATCATTTTTTATCAAGGTGTCCTCTGCTTTATTTTTAATATGAAATTCAATTTACTTTATTTACAATTACAATTAGAAAGCTTATTAAATTTACTAGCAAAGATTTAAGATATCAAATTCTGTTATAAAAACCTTCAATTTTTACATTTTAATCATCTAAAAATCAGATAAATCCTTAACAAAACTTTATAAAAATATTATGTTATTGATGCAAATATCAATAAATTGAACACTCTATTATAGATCTTACTGCTATTGGATTAATTTTTATAAATCATCTTAAACAAATAAAAGTGTTTAATAAATGGCCCCAATAGGGTTTTTTAAATCATGACTAACTGTGGCAAGAATGTTATCTTTATAAGAATCTAATTTTTTCAATTCCATCACCAATTGATCATCTGTTATGTTGATGATAGTGATTGCATAACTCTATTATCCTTTCCAAGTGCATTATTGCATATTTATTTTATAAGTTTAATCATCCAATTATGCCTGTGCAATAAAGGGTGCTTACAAAAATAGATCCTAATGATTAAGACTTTCTAATATATTTGTTGACTTAGTAAAATAATGGTCAGTTGATTTATTTCCCTCATTATTATACTCATGGTCAGTCTGGAGGATGAACTATTCTAATTTCCTTAAGATATTAGTTTATGCTCCGAATTTCTTCAGAAATGGCTTATTTACATATAGAACCTCATGGTTTCTGACCTTTTATTAAATATCAATAAAAAATTACATTTAAAACAACGAGGAACTACTTTTCATTGATATCAAATAGTTATTCGCATCCCTATAGCTTTCTGCATCTTTGGCAATGCTGAATTAAGGGAATGTTAAGGATAGTTTTTTTTTATTCGTCACAAATAAATTTAGATAAATTGTACATAAAATTAACCAAGAGAATATTTGTTCTCCATTATTTAACACGAAATTTTCAGGTTTCAATGTCTCATAAATTACTTAAAATCCCAAATAATAGAACACCTTCATTGCGTCTAATTCTATTGCTGAGGAAACGTAAATCAAGTAAATAAACAAAAAATCTGACGTTTAAAATTTATACAAATAAAGTGCTGAAAACAATAATGAATGCAAAACTCTTATTAAAGGATTTATTTTTGTTTTTAAATGTATTAAAACTATTGAGCTTAAGCTTGAAAGAGATAAAAGGAAAAATGTTATTGCATATAAATTAGGCAATAGTCTGTACCCCAATAATAATTCCAACACACTCTTAAAAACCTCCATTGCAAAATTAATCTTCTTCTATGCTTACACCAAGGCCTCCTACTCCTGGTCCATTTCTTATTGAGACAAAAAGGGTTCTTTTATTCTAAAGAGTCTTATTAATTTGGACAGATACATAATTAATAAAAAATTTATTAAATGTAAGACAATCGATGCTCCAAATGAAATAAGAAATTTACAAATATTAATCTGTGTAGAATATTAACGAATTGCAGAAGCAAAGATCACTAAATAAAAAGTTATTATAAAAATGGGAAGAAGAGGTTCTACTCTTCCTAGCAAGAGCTTAAGAAATTTAAATAAAACATAATAAACCATCTTTTTGATGAGATAGATCAATAAAAATTGATCGTATAATATGGAATTTGCAGTTATAATTTATATTGCTTCGAATGAAAAATTATTAGTTAGCCAAATACATATGCAATGTTAATAGAAAAAGTTTAATACTATATTTAAATCCTGGAAATAGTCTGAAGTCACTTAGGGTTAGTTCTGTTAAAAGTAATTGCATATCTTTAAAATTGATTTTTGAATGATCTATTAAAATTTGGTTAAATTCAGCAATATGAGAACGAATTACACGAAATAATCAAGTTCAATAAAATAAAATAATTCTTATGGAGTGATTACTAATTAAACGTAACAACAAAAGACTATTGTTCCAATATTTTAAGATTAAGAATAAAATTATTCCTTCGAGAATTCAATATTTGTAAAAATTAGCTAAATGAGTGAGTATACATAATTTTGAGTATAAATGAAAGATCTATTATAGTATAAACAAACTCATATTAATTTTTGGGTTTTTTTGTGAATCAAAAAATATAAGAATTTTACAGTTTAAAAGTGGGGTGGTGCTTATGATATAATAATAGTCACACTTAAATAAAATTCTTATAAATAGGAAATGGTCTAAAACTATTGAACACTGAAGATCTTATAAGAAAATTGAAATAAAATAAATAGTATTATGATTAATAATAATTTATTATGATTAACTCTTAATCAGTGCCTAATCTTTAAAATTCAAGTGCATAACCAATAAGTGAACCAACTTTGGAGTAAATTAATAAAAAGTAGTATGGAGATACTTTGCGATAGTAAATTGAATAAAAGAAGATAAGAGAGTAGTAAGAGAAAATTTAAGAACGACTTATGGTTATTAATTTTAAGTTATTAGCTAGGAATTATAATTGTAAAATCAACTAAATGGTTAAGCAAGAGGAGGAGGAGGTGCTCCATTACGAGATTTTTATGGAAATATAACTGTAAATAATAACATTGTGTTTAGACAACCAGAAGAAATCCTATGGACCCTAATTCGTCATCAGCTTAAATTTTCGGTCAATCTAATTCATCTGTTTAATTCAATTAACCGGATTATTTAAGTGCTAGTCAATTACCTATTTAAACACAAAGACTAGTAACTACAAACCAAAGTATGATAAATCTGCCCACTTAAAATAATGTAAGATATTTTTATATTCAGAGTATGAATCAAAGTTAATTAAGTCAAATTGGAGAATAGATAGCTTAGGCAGAAAAAAAATAAAAATAATTTGTTTTATAAAGAGAATTACTAACATAAATTGAAATAGCAGAGAAAAAGAAGTAAGAAGAGAAATAAAGAATAAAGAGAGACAAAGAATTAGATGACTTAAGAATATTAAGAGAAAGGGAAGAAATAGAAAGAAGAATGAAAGATGAATTTGGAATTGATAAATTGGAAAAAAGAAATCTTCAATAATCAAATTTTGATGTTGATGGTTTAAAAGCATTAAAAAGGTTGGAAATGTTAAGATACTAAAACGAATTAATTGAATAACAAAATAGAAAAAATGCTAAAACAGGAGTCAGACAAAGAACTCCTGTTTAAGAAGCTGAAAAAGCTTATAGAGACTAAAAGAATGACATCCTGCAGTCTAGAATCGAATAGAGAATTATCAAAGAGTTACCTATTGAAGTTGAAAAGACTGTGAGAGATACAGTAAATGTTGAATTACATAGATTGAGATAAGAAATGAATCTTCAAACTAATTAAGTATCTGAATAGGTAGTTTCATTAAAGAGTCAATTAATGAAAGCAAACGAATAGAGACACTATAACGAAGAATAAATCAGAAAACTAAAAGAAGAACTAAGATCAACCTAAATCATTGATGAAATTCGATAAAGAGAATTATATTAAGCATTTCAGAATTAAGAAAGGACTAGATAAATAATAGAAACAGCTTAAAGATAAAAAACACCAGATGCAATAAAATATGCATTTCCAAGAAGATAAAAATTAAATTCCAACCCATACGACCCATTCCTAGGAAGTAACGAAGATGTCAATAAAGATTTATATGAAATAATCACAGACAATACTTAAATTGGTCCTGCATCTTAAGATTTTTAAAAAGGATATAATCTATAAACAAAAGAGAAGAATTAAGATCAAAGACTATAAACTGAAGAAGACCATACAATAATTAATCATAGAATGGGCTCAGAAATAAGGCATAATGAGTTTGATTTACCTGAAGATTATCTAAATCGTTAATAATTGTATATTGCTAAAAGTTATTTGGATTCTAAGCCTGTTAATAATTATGATTATACAAAAATAGAAAATAATTCAATTATTCCAAAATCAGATTATGTTTCTTTGATTAGTAATACCCATCCTTATTACATGCAAGAATAGGATGAAGTTAAAGATGTAATTTAAAGATATTCTAGTATTTTATTTAGTTTATATCTATTTTAGATAAACTTGATAGATTAGAAGATATAGATCTTTTATAATAAAAGAGAGACTTTAATCAAATGGACTATGCATTATAAGATTTATTGGATTAGTAAAGTAATAAAATAAATAAACATGAATATATCAATGACCCTATTGAATATAATGATTATTATTCAACTGATTACTAAGAAACAAATTTTTATAATAAAATGAATAAATTATCTTGACTGATTATTATAATATTATTATTTATATATTCTGTCACACAATACTTCATAACACTTACTAAAATTCATTTATTAAAGTTTTAAATAATTAATCATAAAAAAAACAAGAAATCATAATTAAATATTTTAGTAATTATTCAATAAGAAATATAAGTAAATGTTATTATTTTATTAACTATTGAAAGAAGGTTTAGAAGTCAGTAAGCCAAAAGTAAGTCGTTTATTAAGATTTAATTATCTTTTTCTAAAGTATTATTTAAAGATTTATTCTATTTGAATAATATCAACACCTCAGGCTATATCACAAATCGAGAATAAATTAATATAAAAAAAATTAACTTTATGACATTCCTCCATTAGCATAGTCATATTAGAATTAAAGGTTTAAAAACTAATTTTATCTCTATTTATTTAATAATTTCATTATTTAAGATATTTTTTACCCAAATATAGTTTTTAAAAACAATATACTATGGCAATAAGTCACACATAAGTCTACTGGGTTCAATCGCTTCTAATTGATGTAGTTGATTTGAATTTTATTTCAAGTTTTTTAATTCATTACATAATGTGATTATCCATTTTTTGATAATTTCTTTAGGGTGACCTGTTAAAAAAAGTTATAGTTCTAAAATTTTGAAAGGATATTGGTAGTATAATATGAATAGTTAAGTTATTAAGAAAGTATTTATTTAATAATTGAGTTTAGTTAGAATATTAAAATGGATATTCAAACTTAATAATTAAATGTATAAGTTGCTGTCAGAGTTAGACCTTTAAGCAACAAGGAACTAAATGCTAAGGATGAATGTTGTTTGAAGACTGAGGACAACAGAGTATTAATTACAATGAATATAGATAATTTTGCCACAAAGTGGGAAAATATTTACTTTTGACCACGTATTCAATTAGGATTCCAATTAAGAAGAAATTTTTGAATGGTAATGACTAGAATTTCTAAATTTAGTTGTGTAACCAATTTAATCCTAAGATGCTTTGAGGGCTATAATAGTACAATATTGGCATATGGCCAAACAGGTTCTGGGAAAACCTTTACAATGGGAACATCAGGTTTGGATCAATATTCTGGTTTAATATTGTGATTAATGCATAGACTAAAATGAATGGGGAATGATACCAAGAGCAGTATATTTTTTATTTGATGAAGTGGAGAAGAGGAAATAGGAATAGGAAATAATTATTACATGTTCATACGTAGAATTATATAATGAATAAATAATTGACTTGCTAAATGAATCTACAATGAAATCAAATTTATAACCAACAATAAGAGAGGAAAAGGATCATACAATTTCAATTTAAAATTTGACGACAATAGCAGTAATTAATCCATAAGACATGCTTCAAATATTAAATAAGGGAGGAACCCATAGAACAACAGCAGCAACTCAAATGAATTTGAATAGTTCGAGATCCCACGCAATATTTACAATTTATTTTGAAATTAACCGGGAATCTGAGGAAGGGTCTTTGAGTGCCAAATTCCATTTTGTTGATCTAGCTGGTAGTGAGAGACTAAAAAAAACTATGGCTATAGGTAAGCAAATGGAAGAAGGAATTAACATTAATTAAAGCCTTTTGGTGTTAGGAAATGTAATTAAAACATTAAGTGATTAAAAAAAATCAGCTCATGTTCCATATAGAGAAAGTAAGTTAACTAGGTATTAAAAGATCTAAATAATTATATAGAATTCTACAAGATTCCTTGGGAGGTAATTCAAACACCTACATGATAGCCTGTATTTCACCATCAGCTAGTAATTATGAAGAAACAATTAATACTTTGAAATATGCTAGTAGAGCAAGAGAAATTAAAAACAAGCCTACTCAAAACAGAGTATTTTGATATTTTTATATAAGGATCCTCATGCTGCTTAAATACTGTAGTTAAAATAATAAATATTTGGTCTTTAGGATCAAATCAAACAATACTCCTAAATACTCTAAGATAATAATATCAATACAGATTCTGTAAAATCAATGGCTATTTAAATTTATGAATCAATTTCTCCGAGTTCTGGACCATAATAAAATTGCTCAGAACATGGAGAGACTATTCTTAAATTGAAGAACTAAAATTACCAATTAGAAAAACAATTAAATAGTGTACAAAAAGAACTGTAGAATTCTTAAAAAGGTTTGAGTGAAAGTATGTTGGAATCTTATAAAGCAAAGAAATAAAGAGATTAAATAATGAAGCAATTTTAAGATGCAAAGAAGTAGTGTGTTAATATATTTTAGAATTTTATAAAAATACAATATCTAATACAATTTTAATGAGGATCAGCAGATGGATACATATTATAACGAAATAGCTAGTTTAAAGAAAGTTGTTTAAGAACAAGAGCAAAGGATATTCCTCTTGTAATCGAATAATGATTAGCTATTAAAAGTAATGTATTTTGATACATAACTTAGTACAGGAAGCACGCAGAGATCAAAAGCTATTGAGATAAAAACAACATGAATTAATGAGAATAGAAAAGCAAAAATAAGATGTAGATTAAATTGATGACGATTTTGAATTAAATGATTCTGAATTAATAGAAAAAGATCTTCAAATTGAAGAATAGGAGTAGCAGCTACAGGAACTTGATAAAATAAAGATAGAGACAATTCAATTATTGTAAGATGATAAACAGAACTATTTAAAACAAATTTCTATTTTAGAAGAAGAGAAGGCTAAACTACAAAAGCAATTGAATAACAAGTAGGATTCTGCTTAAATGAATTCACTTAAATTTAAAATATAAGAGTATGAAACTAAGATTTTGGACATGAGATAGAAGGAAATGACATCCAAATAATTGTAAAAGAAGTTAGAAGATTAAGAATGTTAAGTAAAAGAACTAAGAACTAATATTGAACAAATGAAAAAATAGAAAGTTGATCTGATTAAGAAAATGAAATAAGAGAATGAGAAATACATTAAAGACAAAGAGTAAAAGCATAAAGAATTGATTTATGCCAAAAAATAAAAAATATAGCAAGATACTTTAGTAAGTAAATTGAAAAATGAAAATACTAAGAAAGATGTCTAATTGAAAAGGAAGGAGGATGAATTATAGAAATAAAAGAATGAAAAATTGATTGTCAAATAGCATAATCGTTATAATCCAAATAAATCTTTATAATATGACACATTTGAAAAATAAATTGATGATTTGTTTACAGAGTTAGTTCTTGGAGAATAGGCTGAGGAATAGATAACAAAAGAGTACTCTAAATTAGAGGAACTTTAAGAAGAATTAAGATAAATTGAAGTTAAGATATGTTCATTACAAATTAAAATTGATTAACTTCAATTTGATATGACTTAAAATAGTGCAGTTTGTGGCATAGAAAACGTTTAATAATATGAATTAGAATTGAATGATTTTTAGTAAAAAAGAGAAAATATATCAGAAACAATAGAATTTTAAATTAAAAAAATTGACGATTATCGAGTGATTTCCTAGAAAGCTAACGATTACTACACCATAGTTTTAACAAATTAGTATTTCAAAGATTTACCGAATTGGTGTACAAGGTCATTCAGATATGTTATTGATAATTGGGTTAAAGATCATTATTAAATGACTTTATATGCCCAATAAATAGAGGAATTAAACTAAACAAATTAGGAACTCATTAATGCAAAGCCTAGTCCAATTAAAAAATCAATTAGATAAAATACTCCTATAGATGATCTCAAAAGGTAGATAAATGAGTACAAAAGAAAACTTTAAGCATTACAAAACTAATATAGAACCACAAGCATAGAATTAGATTATTATAAAAACTTTTATAGCGAATAAATAAATAAATAATAAAAGGATAAATCAATAGGAATAAGTTAATAACTATAGCATTCTTAATCATTTCATTCAATTAGAAATTCAATCACTAAAGAATAAAAACAAGAATAACTACCTCTGGCTTTGACCCATGTAAAGTCATTCGGATAATTAGGATCAAGCATGAGAATTAGGAATTCTGTATCTCAACATTGGATTACTGAATAGTTAAATTCGTCTCAAGAGATTATTAATTACGAGTAAAAATTAATATTACTTTAGTATTGTGAAAACTCTTTAAGGACATGACCAACCAGTCTTATCTTTATATACTAAAGATAATATTTTGTGTTCTGGGTAGTATAAATAATTGAAAGTTTGGGATATAGAATCTCAATAACTTATTAGTACAATTGATCAAAGTAATCACTGTAGATCCATCTATTATTGGGCTGATAGAGATGCTTTTGCTGTTTCACATGGATCTTAAATATCATTATATGATCCTTTAACGTTGATGTGTAAAGGATTACTTAAGTCTTCTATTGAAGAAATCAAATCAATAACTAGCATCAATGGATTATTGGTCGCAGCTGGAAAATCGATCAATTCTAATGCCTTAAATATTTGGGATTCCAGATAAAATACGTATTTAATCAGCCTATTTAAGTATTCTGTACGAATTCGAAAAAGGTTCTGATATCCTAAGTCTTTATGGTTCTGATGAAAACTCTGAATTGATTTATGGAACTTTGAAGCATTATACAAAAAGGATTCCTTTCAACAAAAATAAATATAATCAAATTTAATAGTTATAGCCTCCTTAATTAGATAAAGTAACTGGAGTTGCTTCTTTTGGTGACTATATAGTGAGTTGGTAAGGAATTTTCATAATTAATTTAGTTCTCTGAGTAAGAGAATGTTGCTCTGGAATTAGCAAACAGGGTTAGAAATTACAACAAATGATAGCATTCATAAGGATTTAATTACAGCTTTAACAAGTATATTTGATATTCATCTCTAGTTGATAAAAGTCTAAAATTAATTTATACAGCTTCTAAAGACGGTAATGTTAGGGCCATAAAAGTTAATGAAGATGGAAAATTCTAGTTACTACATGATATTACTGCTTCAAATGTATGATTATTCTAATTTTAGTAATAAATTAATGCTTTACATGTCATTTAAGATAATCATTTAGTTATAAGTGGAGGATAAGATAAATTAATTAAAATATGGAAACCATCAAAAAATTTATTACAAATGTAAAATGCGATTGGTGAATTTATTGTTGATTGATTAAAATTGATATTTATTTCAAATTAACGAAATATTTAAAATCATTTATAAATTTTGGGGGTATTCAATCTAGTTGATTTTTCATATAGAATTCTCAATACGTTGGGTGTTAATTTTAATTCTTATCCATAGTAATAATAATCTACAAATCTTGAATTTTAAAATACCAATCTTTTATATTTTCAATTCGTTTCATTTGATTTTAAGTTGTTTAATCATATTCTAATTATATTTAAAAGATTTCATTCTTGTAGACAAACTAGAAATAATAATTATGATTGACTTAATAATATAGATATAATAAAATAATTATATTTTCATTCTTCAGAATCAATAATTAAACTCATTAACATTAAACATCTTTACTATACCCAATATTTCAGATATTTCTTGGCTGATTCCTCATTTTAAATCTATTCGAATGGCACTTAATCAATTTTTCTGAATAGTTTGAACCAGAATGGATATTCTTACAATTCTGAAGCAAATTAAAAGTAGCCTTAATCTTCCACTATTTGATCAACTTGATTAATGAGAATTTTAAATACTTGTATTAAAACCCTTTTCTGCAATGTATTTACAAAGAGTAAAATCATCGAAATTCGTCCACTCTTCATTTTTGTATATAATTTATTCTTAATCTTTTTGTACCTTATTCTTTTGATAGTCTAAAATTGTATATTGATTGATATATACTTTCATGTTTTATTGTAAATTTCACCTATCTATTTTAGTAGAATTAATATTTCTTTTTCAAATACATTAATCCACAAATTCTATAAAATACATCCTTTGGATTGATATTACAAAATGCAATATTTCTTTTCTCTTTGAATTATTCATAATCTAAAAGGAGGGAGTAAAACTCTTTAACATACTTTTTAAATTCATCATTAGTAGGTTTGTACTCAGCTGAAAAACATTGAGGCTTCTCTCTTTATAATCTATCATGCAATATATAATAATGTATTACAGTTAATAAAACTAATCAATAGAGTCGAAATCCATTCCAAAAGACATAACAAAATCAAGAAATTCTAATCTATGATAAGCAGTAAACCCGTATATCACAATATCATTGTCTACACTAAGTTAAGCTAATTCTGAGTGTTCAAGAACAGTCTATTAGAAAAATCTCATGATTTGTAAATCCTTGTCTATCAATTTCTACATTCTTTCAGACACTACTTTTTAATCTTTCTTATTCTCATCATTTTCTTATTCTGATCCAGTTCCTTAACTTTAATCAGATGGACTATATTAGGATGATGAAACTAATAATATTCTTACATATAATATACATTGATGATAATCTTCGTGATAGTTTGGTATATTTTACTTTTTCAGTCTTTTCCCTTTTCCAAATTCATCCTTCTCCTTTTCAGCAAATTCTTTTGCTTCTTCATCTAAGAAGGTCTCCCAATATTTGTCTAAATTCACATTCTAATGACTCTCATCTCCTTCTTTTTCTACTTATTCTAAATTGAAACTTGTAAACTTGAATCCTGACAAATAATAATCGTTGATATCATTTTTTTTTAAATTCACATATTACTAATCAGATTACTATTCAATGTCTCTTTGCAATAAGATATTTAATTGTTCATCAGTAAACTCTTAATCTTTCTCTTCTAAATTTTTGTTGAACAATTCCCAAGTGCTTTCTTTAAAGATAGATTAGAAATCATCCTTGGTAAATTTGTTAATTGGATTTATTATGATTTCTTCCAAAAGTAATTTTTTAGTAGCTATCTATATTATTCTTTCTTCAGCTGTGTATTTACTTACTAATCTAAATACCTTCACTTTATTTGTCTAACCCATCCTATGAGCTCTGCTTATTGCTTAAAGATCTCTATAAGGATTAAAATCACTATCAGTAAAGATAATTGTATCAGCAGATGTTAAATTAATTCCTAATCCTCCTGCTCTTGTTGATAATAAGAATATTTTTGATTTACCAGTTGAATTATTAAATGAATCTATTATTCTTTACCTATCCATAATACTTGTAGTTCCATCCAATCTTTCATAGCTATACCCTCTTAATTGTAGATAGTGTTGCATCAAATCAAGCATCATTGTAAATTAACTGAAAATAAGCATTTTATGCTGCATCTCCAATAACCTGGGTATGATTCTATCCACAAACTTCAATTTATTAGATTAATTAATCATTTCTTCAATGTCTTCATTAGGAAATTCTCGTTTATAAGTAAATAGATAAGGATGGTTGCATACTAACCGCAAAGACATTAAAATATTTAATAAATTAGCTTTGCTAGCTCCTTTCTTTTAATCTAAAACTTTTAATTTTTCATAGTTTCTTAACATAACATTTTTATAGAGAAATTTCTGTTTATCTGTCAAGCACAACTTAATAATAATTTCCTCCATTTCAGGAACTTGCAATTTGACATCAGCCTTCGTTCTCCTTAGAATGTGAGGTTTTAATAAGGAATTCAATTCTGTGAGAGTAGACTTTTTGACTTCTTAAAAGTCTTCTAGATCCTAATTATTGAATAAAACATTTAATTGTTCCTTTTTAAGTTACTTAACCTTTTAAGGAGCAATGAATTCAATTAAATTAATGAGTTCTTATAGATTATTTTATAATGGAGTGCCTGTTAACAAAATAATGTGTTAACTAGAAAATTGAGAGCAGACCTTAAAGAATTTGGAATCGTTATTTTTTAATCTGTGAGCTTCATCAACAATTAAGCATTCCCAATTAATTTTTTTGATTATTGCTTAATCTATGATAGCTATATCATAACTAGTGATCAAGACATTAAATTTGCATATATTATTGTTATAATAAAACTCTTTTGCTTTGATGATGTCTCTACTCTCTTAATTTCCTGTATAAACAATGACATTGAATGTTTCAGCCCATTTTTTCAATTCTTTCAACCAGTTATATAGAATTGTTGCTGGTCCAATAATAAGAAATGGTCCTGACTTTTTATATTCATATTACAAAAAGTTCAAAAAGGAAATAGTTTGAATTGTTTTACCCAATCCCATTTCATCTGCAAGAATTACATTATTATTTGTTTCATATGACTTTTATAACCACTATAATCCTTGGAGTTAAAACTAATGTAATTAACCTCCAGTGATCCATACAGGTTGATTCTTCTTGGCTTTGTTAGGAGGCACCTTCAAAAACTATTTAATGAATTAATCATATTCAGGAGTGCCATAGGTTTCTTCTAATATTTTTGATTTTAGAAATCTTTTAAATTCATCCCTATATTTTTCCATTATGAAATAAGCATCTTCCCAACTACTCTCTTCATAAAACATCCTAGACCATTTAATTAAGAATTTGTAATTGTTTTTAGTTCCATATTATGTAATTTTAGGCATTTCCTAATTATAGATTTCTCTCCAAGTTTTCTTTTGATCATTTGCTCCTCTTTTACACCCTATAATTCTTTCAGGTTCTAAATATTCTAAAATGTCTTCTTCAATATAATTCAAAGAAGTCTATAATTCAGCTTCATTATCATTCTCAATTGCATCCTGCTTGCCTTCATTTTTATCAATATAATTTTTCAATTTCCTTTGATTTACTGTTTGTACTTATGCTTGGCTAAAAAAGTGACAATGTAAGTAAGATGATTATTCAAGTAAAATTAAATAACATTATTTATCTTTGAATTTCAAATGAGTTAATATTTATCCAACTCCAAAGCTTTACAGACATCTTAGACAACAATGAAATATCAATGGGCAATTCTTAGTAGGTTTTTCAGCAGGTAGTAATTATTAAAATAGTTCTTCTGAAATGTGTTTCCGATTTACTGGTGATCTAAGGACAGCTTCAAATGGAATATCTTTTAAAATGCATTCCAAATGAATAAAAGTATTACATTTTGAGCATATAATCTTTTCATTTGTACTTTATTCATCACAATAGGGACAATAAGATTACTCATATTAACAACATTATGGACAATACCATGAACCTGCAGGCATCTTTTTAATTCCAACACATGCCATATGAAATGATCTGTAGCATGAATCACAACACAATAAAGGTCTATTTTTTTATCTACATTTCCAACAATAGTCTTCATTATAATCTGATTCATATTAACTATCCGATTATTCATCCTCTTCCTCTTCCACCTCCATTGAGGATTCCTGGCTTAATTTTCTAAGCTTCCTAGATTTCGATGGTTTCTCACATGATTTGATTATTTAATCTATTTCCTCCTCATCTTAAAACTACTTTAATTGAAATCTCAAATTTACTTTATATCGACTAGGCTTTCTGACTCTTTTTTCTTGATTCTCGCGTTAATTATTACTTCTCATTAAATTATAATAAAATTAAAACAAATTTCGCATAGTCATATAAATCATTTCAGTATAGTTACCAATTATTAAACAAGCATTCGATCATACTATCCTCCAGCTTGATGATTCATTTAAATCCATTTATGAACGGCCATCTATTCCAATCTCAATCTTTATGAGGGATCCTTCCTCAAACAGCACTTTGAAAAATCTTATAATTCATTAGAAACATATTTAGGAAAATCAACTCTACCTTCTATGATCTTTCTCATGGTATCTTCTTTAGATGATTAATAAAAAGGAGTTATTCCTGTTGTTAATTCATAAGCTAGAATGCCTATTGACCACAAATCAACTGAGTGATCATAATCTTATCCAGAAGCTATCTCAGGAGACATATAATCAATGGTGCCACAAAAAGATTGCCTAGGTTTTGATTCTGGTGAATAAGTAGCTAGCCCAAAATCTGCAATTTTTAAAAATTACTAATTTTATTCATTTGCCTTACTAGACTAATAAGTATATTTTCTGGTTTGATATCTCTATGGATTACTTTCATTTTGTGCATGTATGAAATTCCTTCAACAATTTATGCAATATAATTTCCGGCTTTATTCTCACTGAATCTACGATTAGGTTGCTTCTTTAGTAATTTATATAGTTCCCCATCAGGTGCATATTCTAAAATTAAAACAATCTATTTTATATTATTCAATTAAATACTTTAGTTTATTCTTAGAATACCCCAAATAATTTAAGGATGTTTGGATGATTGAGATAACTCTAGATTTTGATTTCATGGGCCAACTAAGCCTCCATTTTATATTTGCTAATAACACTTTTTTGGATTACTTTCAAAGCTACTAGTACTTTTGATGTTTTCTCTCTAACCTTAATTATAATTTTACTATGCTTAAAACACATCGCTAAATTTACCTTTTCCTAAAAATTTTCCTATATGAAATCTATCTGATATATTTTGGTATTTGGGACTCAAAATTTCTGCTGCCTTTAGTTGCATTCTCAAAGTGGAATTATGGACAATGGATGAAATTGGAGATGGACAGTCTGTAGTTTCAGGAGTTCGAATAGGAGATTTTGATGCACATTGTCTCAATGCTGGTTTTTCTCTCGTTTCAATGGATCTGCTGTTATGTTGAATAATTAAGGGAACATTTGTTTTTGGAAGGACAGGGTCAGGATTGTTGATTTTATTATTTTCTTCAGATTGAATGATAAGCTGTGTCAATGCTGATTATAATCTCATTTTAATATTCTTTATTTATTAATCTAGCTTGGTTGTTGTTTAAACTACTTTTTACCATTCATTGTCTTCGGATTGCATAATTGAATAATAATTTATTGAATATAATTTATATGGGTAGTGGGACATCAAACAATCAATTAAACAATTATAGGTATCTATGATTTAAACTGGTAAGGATGCTATCGCTACTTTAAGAGCCAGAAAGACTGAAAACAGATCCAAGTGATTTTAATCTCAGATGGGATGATACAACTTTGTTTTCGCATAAAAATAAACTTAAACATTAGACTAATCTCCTTGAAATAGTCAGAAATGTTCCTTCAAAAATAGTTCTAAATTAAAATCCATCAAACTTACAAGCCTTCAATTCTAAGTCGCCAGGAATCAAAACGCCATTTCTTGACTATGTTACTACTAATCTGATTGATGTTGTTCGGAAATCAAACAAAATGGAGGTAAGAATGAGTATATTGTATGAGAAAGTAGAAATATCAATGGAAAAATATTTGAGTATTAAGGAATCCTAGATGCTGAGCTCTTAGAGGCAGAAACAACCCAGGAAATCTTTATAAGTCTAACACACTCTAGAGGTGGTCCAAACTTCGCATTTAGAGAAGAGCGTAAATGAAGAAGGCATGGCATAAATCAACTAATATACTATCTTAGAATCTCTGGGACAAGGAGCCTTTGGAAAAGTTAAAAAAGCATCAAATTTTAAAGGCGAAATCTTTGTAGATATATTAACTCGATTTCATAGGCGATTAAAATTGCAAATAAAAAAAAGCTGAAAAAGAAACTGCTTTCGAAATCAAATGCTTACACGATGCTTGAAAGAGAAATTGCAATCATGAAAAAAGTACAAAGACTCTAAAATAGATTTCTCATGAAAATGTTGTTCAATTATTTGAAGTCATTGATGACCCAAACAAAGATAAATTATACTTAGTGATGGAGTACATGGGCAAAGGAAGTATCTTAAGCAAAGGATTCTTTAAAAAATAGAAAACCTCTTCAAATATACTTGATGAAATTGATGACAAAAATCCTGTCTCTAGATTAACAGAAGAGTAGTGTAGGCATTATTTTTCTGATTTTATCAAAGGATTATATTACTGTAACATAGTATTCATATTTAGTGCATGAATGTGTCAATGTGATTCACAGAGATATCAAACCAGAAAATCTATTAGTCAACATCGAAAATTAACTTAAAATTGCAGACTTTGGAGTTTCCCACATTATGGAAGATGGAGGAGATGGTCGAATATCAAATTAGACAGGTACTCAAGCATACTTAGCTCCAGAAGTATTTAAAGGTATGAATCCTCTCAATCATTTAGGATAGAATTTCGATGGAAAGCCAGTTGATATTTGGGCAGGAGGAGTCACTTTATATTAAATGGTCTATGGAAAATTGCCATTCACAAGTTAAAAGTCTATGGAGTTAAGATAACAAATTTTGGAAGAGAAGTACAATATATTTGTGTTATTTAGTCCTCCTTTCTCGTAACCCTAAGGATTTTCTAGTTCAGTTATTAAATTATTGCAGGGTTTATTATAAAAGGTTCCTGAGAAAAGGTTGAAAATTGATTAGATTATTATGGATGATTGGGTCACTGATTTTGGTAAGTAGCCAATTATTAATTAATATATTGAATATGTCGATGTCACAGAGATGGATATTCGATTTGCCTTAACTAGTCTCAATATTTAAATGGCTTTGAAAATAGTTGTAAAATTATTGTATCAGGCTAAGAAAGCTAGAAGGAAGATTGCAGAAAGAAAAAATATGAAAAAATGATCATAAAATTATCTTTATATAGAACATCAATTTTATTATTTTGTATTTATGATTTATTACATAATGCAGAACTATAGAAATTATTATTATAATTATGACTTATAGGTACAGTCAAGAATTAGCACTAAACATTTATGAAAAGCCTCCCCAAAATCCAGACTGGCTTCAAAAGTAAGAAAATATAGATTTGATCTTAAACAAGATTAAATAATAGAATCTGCTTAAAAGAATTCAATACACTATTAATGAATAGATACAAGTATTAAAAAATAATAAATTAAAGGAAATTGACCCTTTATTACTCAGAAGTCATCGATTAAACAAAAAATTGAAAGAATTTGATCACTATCATGAAGAATAAATCGAAACATATAGAAAGATTTTATAATCTGATAGAGAGTAAATAACAAATGCTATGTCTCAAAGAAGAAGAATGGGGTCATTTGTGAAGCATGTGAGAAGCATTAGTACAACAGTATTGAAGCCGTAATATTTATAATTTTAGTAGTAGACATATTTAAATCAATAATATTGTAAATCCATAAAACAATGATAAAAAGGTTGAACATCAAGTTATTACAAGATAGAAAATCAAATCGATACAAGAAAATAGAAAAACAATTGATAATTGCTCCAAAAGACTTTAATAATTATTTAAGGAGGACTCATCGAATCAAGTTTCCAGAGTTCAGAGCCATTTGGAACAAAGATCGAAAATTAAAAAAAAATCAATTGAGTTAATTCGAAACCTTTATTGATTTGATTTCTATATACTAAATTTGTTAATGTATCTTTTTTAAAGAAAATTTTAAAGCCGTGTGAGCATGTAAATTTCAAAGCATAAATTACTTTACTTTTTAAAATGAATACTTCTACTTCTATTACTAATAAGCACTAATCCTTCAAGAGAGTTAAAGAGAGACTTGTTTGTGAGGCAATTGAGAAAGTCGAGAGATGGAGATAAATGTTTACTGAAGGATTATAAACCAATAACGGAGAAATAATCAAAGTTACCTTGAATTAAGCTGCCGAAATAGTTGGCATCCCCAAAAAAACGCTTGAAGATTATACTCAACTTTTCAAAAAAGTGAAATTACTTACTGCAGATATTAAGTAATTTTCTAATGAAAAGATGGGATTTCTAAGAAGCTATTTGAGAAAGAATCAAAACAAACTTAAAAAAAAGCTTAAGGATATCAGGCTCAAAGAGCTTGAAGCCTAAAGAAAGACTCAAGAAATGATCTTGGAGTAAAATTTATTACTAAAATAAAAATTGCAGGAAGATCCTGAAACTACAGATAGTTGTGGATCTCAATAAGAATCATCCAATCTTATAATATGTGATGATCAAAATTATATTGATACTGAAATATAATTTATATAGGTATTTCCATTTTCTAATATTATTAGGAAGAAAATTTAAATTTTGAAGATTACGAAAGCCACTAATATTATTTTAACAGAGTGTCCAATTTCTAACAAGAAGAAGATATTGACAATTATTTCCAATCAACATAATGAATAAGAATTAAATATTTATTTTTAGCACACATTAAACAAACATTATTTTTAGTTAGTTATAAAAATCCTGTTTTATATTAATATTAATTTTATAAATCCTAAAGAATATAATACGTAATACTATGCTTCATCCGAAATTAATCATAGTAAATTGATACACACAAGTTTTATTTGCGTATTAATAAAAAAAGATTAGAAAGTTCGAACTATGTTTTAATTGATTTATTTCAATCCTTTAAAAAAATCCATATAATATAAGATTAAGGATAATTTAGTAAGATTGTAATGAATGTCCAAATCGCAATTCGCTGAATTAACGGTAGATTATAATTGCATATGATGAATGTTATTGATGAAAGGAATGATAATTTGACAAATTTGTAGATTTCATTATTAAGTATATATGTTAAGAAAAAGTAATTATAATAATTTATTTATTATACCAATGTATTGATTGTGGCCCTTATTTATAACACTTAAAGTAATTCTATGTTTATGGATTGAAGAATAAAATAAATGTGAGAATTCTATCTTGAATTATTTGGGAATTGAGGCAAATTGTAAAATATAATCATGATTATATATTAACAAACTTTTGAATTTTAAAATAAATAATGAGTAAGCTATTCTTTTAAGATTTCTTATCATCTAGAACAAGATCTATGTAAGAGAGGAAGAAGATTGTTAAAACACAACAAGAAATAGAACGAATAAGCGAAAGAAAAATTAGTGAAACATTAAAATCTAACGAACATATGGTTGACGAGTTAAGACTTTACAAAATGAAATTAGAGAAATAGGTTCAAGAGTATTAATAAAAAGTACTGCATTTATGAAAAATAGAATTTAGAATTGGTTGAGAAGGTATCATATTTAGAAGTGCAGAATACGACATTGCAATATGAATTGGAAACATCTCGACTCAAATTAGAAACAATAGCGAATACACAATAGTCATCATAAACATAATAAATCAATATATTGAAAGAATAGGTAGATTCATTAATTAAATATAAAACTGAGAATGAATCTTACAAGGTATAAGTAGGAACATTGAAAAATGAGAATCAAAACTTTTAGAAGGAGATTAAAGAATTAATAGAAACAAATGCCTCCATGAAATCCTAATATTAGAGTATAATGAAGGAGAATAAGAGATGTTAATAGTAGTTGGGCACTAGTTAAAATGAATTCTACAAATTATCTGAAAAGGTATTATAATGATGTCTATAATTTAGTTCAATCAATTCGAATCTATGTATCACAGTAAAATCAAATATTATGAGGAGCTACAGAAATAGTTTGAGTTAGAATAGTAAAGAGAGAAGTTTCAATATTAAGAATTGGTTAGAGAATTGCACTTATTGGAGAATGAAAATTAATAATTATACAAATAGTTATAAATTACTTAATTTGAAAAAGAAGAGAAAGATAAAAAGATATAAGATGAATAAAATTAATTAAAATTAGAATTAAACAAAATTTAAGACGAAAATAAAATATTGGAGAAATCTCATAGAACTTTAAAAATAGAAAAAAAGGTTATTTATGATAATTAGAATCATATCAAATAGAAAATTAATAGGTTAGAATAAGAATTAAATTAGAAAGAGCAAATAATAAAATAAATGGAATAAGAGTTATAGGAAAAGATTCTAATAATTAACTAACTTGAGAACATTGCTTATGGATTAAAGCAGAGTGCAGAAGAAGGGAAAGAAAATACAAATTAAACATTATTATAATATAAGGATTTAATGAAGGAATGTGACTAATTGGAGCAACAAATAGCTAGGTTAGAACAGGATAATGATATTGTAAAAAAGGAATATGAATAAATTTTGTATGAGTTAAAAGATCTACAACAAGAAAACCGATAATTACAAGAAAGAAATGCTTTACTTATCAAAGATAATTAATAAATCTAAATTGAGAATACTAATCTATAAATGGAGATCTAGAATTTAAATTAAAGAGTTGTTGAACTATAGTAATACGCAGTGGAATTTTAAAGGGAACTTAAAGATCATATAGAACAACAAAGCAAAATCAATTAATAAAGATCTTTTTAAAATTCTCAATATTTATAGAATTCAGCTACTTTGAGTAATCAAAGAAATAGTTACAATTCAATACAAAGAGGTACAGATGATTCTTAAGCTATGGGCAATCAATCACCATTATCTAATTAGACTACAACAGTGAATCAATTAAAAAAGTTAGTTAAATAACAATGTGTAGAGGGAAATCCAAACATTGGTTAATAATCTATTGAAAATACGAAAAGACATTAAGCTAGGACTGATCATTTTTCGAATTCAAGCAAACTCTAAACTGATAGACAAATAGATGATCACTCTAAAGAAAATTGTCTATAAATCTTACAGGATAAATACTATGCTTTAAGGAACAGAATTTATGAATAAAAAAAATGATAATTATAACTTATTAATTTATATATAGTAAACAAATATATAATCAACAATTCTTGTGCTTAACTCTTAATGGGTTCAAATCTTATTCTTAATGTTTTGATCTTATGAGTTTAGGCTTGACGCAGATTTGATGATTTGTTATAATATTAAGAGGCATTCTTGCGTTTTACGTAACTCTAGTTACAGGAGGCATAGATTTGCAAGTAGTAAGTGTATTAGGTGACAAGGCTCTTGAAACACTTTTTGTATTGCTTAATGAATTGTTTTATAAAAGATTATTGAGTTGACCATATGTGTCAATCAACAATTGATTTTAATTTTCTTCAAGCTAAGCTTATAGTTAATGTGGACTAGGGAACATAACCAAAAAATTACTACAGAGGATGCAACCGACATTGTTTTCTCATGTATAAAACGATTGCCATAGCCAAAATCTTAGTGTTAATTTACATCAATTAAGGTATTTTGGTTACTTAATAGGCAATTTTAGAATGGTCTTTTAGCATTTTACAACAAACAAAATTGATAATGTTGTTATCCAGAATTCCATCATTAGTGTCTGTTGAGAAGACTACTCCAATGCATAGGAGACTTTAGACTTGTTCATATAGAGTGCTGACTTTTAGTTTCCTATGGGAATAAGCATATTAAATTACCAATTTAATGTTTTTAAAACTAAGCATTCTGCCTATTTGTATTCATTTTTATTTAAGTTTAAATCACTTGCTTTAGACAATTTGCTCATCCCTGGAATATGAGTATCATCTTCGATCATTTTCGAACTAACCATCAAACACAACAATGATATTAATTTTTAATTTTGAAATTGAAGTAAGTGTTGACATCTATCCAAGTAGTAAATGGCTAAATGAAAAGTTTGATCAGTTAATTATAAGCGCTGTTTAGTTTAAAAGAGGAAATCAATTAGTTCTTCTCTTCGTTCATAATTTGGGTTTATGTTGCTTAGATCTTCGAATAGATTTTTGGCTTATTGATGACTCTTAAAGTTATTATGCTTATAAGCAACAGATCCATCTTTATAAACAGCTATTCCACATAATTTGCATATGTTTTTCTTTGGTTTATGTTGGCAGTTTAGCATTCGTTAAAAATTAAATATATATATAAAAATCACAAAGCATGAATACTTTTGCTTAGGACCCTTTTTTCTTCATTTGGAATATTGTGTTTCCGATTCATATTTTTAATGAGTTTTTTAGCAGTTCTTTTTGCCATCATAATAGTCCAAAAATCCTCATGTTAGGAATTTTATGCTTTTTTTGGATCTTTCTTTACCAAAACTTCAAAATGCCTCTATTTTTAAAGGTGAAAATCAGTTTATTTTCTTCTCATTTCCTCCACTTCATGTTGTAATCTGAGAAATGTAGTTATATCTTTGCAATCTATATCCACATATATTTCTTTGTCTATTTTATATTCATCCAATTTCACTAGACTATTATTTGTTAATTCTGAATTTTGACATAAGCTACGTAAAAACTGAATTTCTTTTTTTTAAGGTCTTGGTTAGCTTCTTTAAGTGGGAACATGCTTTTAGGGAGAGGGTTGAGGAGTAAAGATATTCTAATTTATAGAGTATTTGAATACCATGCCTAGTTTTTTGATTGAACGTATTGCACGATTTTAATCATCCTTTTCACCAATGCCTTCAGAGCTTGTAGAACTACTAGACGAGGAGACATTGAATTCGAATTATTAGGCTTGTCTGTCACCTAATATTTAAGCATTTTATCTATTAGAACTTCTAGATGCTTAATTTATTTTGGTTTTCCTGGGAGGTTTTAATTGTTATTTACTTTTTTCGATGAGAGAGAGCCTGTGATCGATTCTGATTTGAGACCTGCTGTTGATAATGTCTTTTGATGATCTCATCTCTCTAGAAACTAATGATTGAAACTTAAATGCTCCGATGCCTAATTAATTATCCATTAAATGAATTAATAGGCAGAAAAACTACGTCTTTATGCCCAAGAAAATGTGGTGTTTCTACTCTAGAAATTGATGGAGGACATTCTAGCCCAACAGCCAAAAAATGTGGTATGATCAGACCAAAATATTAGATTGATTGGTCAATTGCTTGGTTAGATAAAAAGGGAAGGGATATTGTTAAATCCAGATAGAAATAAAATGCACATTCCTCTTCCTCTGATGACGAAGTTATAGAATTGCCTAAAAGACCTGTTGCTGCTAGGAAATAAAGAGCTTCTATTTCAGCTGAAGCATACGGATAATACAATAGAAAGGAGGTGTATATTTAATATTAAAATAACAGTCATTTTAACCTAGAGTGATTGTCAAGACTCAATAATAGAAGGAAAAAATAGGTAAAAGATTGGAGCAATCATTCATGTTTGCATCACTCGATTAGAAAGAAAAAGATATTGTAATTGATGCAATGGAAGAACGTAGTTATAAGTAAACATTGATATGCAATAGAGTAGTGCAGAGGACTGGGTCATCAAATAAGGAGACAATGGGGATAATTTATACGTTGTAGATTAAGGGGAGTTGAATTGTTATAAGAGATTTACAAAAGATGGGGAAAACAAATTTTTAAAAGTTTACTATCCTGGAGAATCATTTGGAGAGTTAGCCTTATTGTACAATGCACCACGAGCTGCCTCAATTCCAGGGTAAAACTAATTCTGTCTTGTTTGCATTAGACAGATAAACATTTAATCACATTGTTAAGGATGCAGCAATGAAGTATTCATTACCTATTACATTTCTAGAAAGAGGGAGAAATATGTAAATGTCCTTAAGTAGATTGAATTGCTTTCAATGATGGATCCATATGAAAGATCTCATGTTGCAGATGCTATTAGAAGTGCCGTTTTCTAAAAAGGGGATTACGTTATTCGAGAAGGAGAATAAGGAGATATTTTCTATATGATAGAGGAAGGTGAATTAATAGCAACCAAAACTTTGATTCAAGGATAAGAACCCACTAAAGTCTTTTAATATAAAGCAGGTGACTATTTTGGAGAATTAGCCTTACTCAAGGACATTCCAAGGTAAGCCAATGTTGTTGCTGAAGTAAAATTTATTATTCACTCTTTTATAGACAGAAGTTAAATTGATATATTTGGATAGACATAGTTTCAAAAGAATGTTAGGGCCTTTAGAAGACATATTAAAAAGAAACACTGAGAAATATGAAAAATATGAGTAATATTGGATCAACTAAGGTAAATGAAAAAATTATATAACAATTAAATCTTTCTCTTTTTTTGTGTTTCTTTTCAACTTTGAAAAATTCTATTGATTTTTCAATTTATTGATACTCTTCATTAATAAATAAATCTTAGATATTAATATACTTCAAGATAGAAGATAATATAATAATATTTACTATATTCCTCAATTTTAATTGTTTTTCTTGACCTAAATTCTTAATAGAGAAAAAACCATTTGATAAAAGATCGAAAATGTAAAGCAGGATTTGTTGATGTAAAAGTTTATAAAATTCTCTTAAAAAATTATAATTTAATATTTTTTTTGTTCTGTGCCTCTTCATTTATGGTTGCATACCTTCGTTTCAATATTTTACTAAACAATGAGTGCGCTTTGTTTCTTGAAAGACTCAAATACTATACTTTTAATTTTGATCCTCAATATTGAGTATATATATAATAATTAAACTCATTTTAATAAAAAACATAATTTGTTTTGATTTCTAAGTTTTTAGGTTTATGGATGAGTGAATGTATCTAATTTAAATAAATATCTCAATTTTCTCAATCAAATGTCTCAATCATTACCTATTCATGCTGAATAACGCAAGTTATTTGTTTTGCAGCAAGTCAGCGCACTTGAAACTCTCTTTTAGAAGTGGATCAACTCCAACAATCTAAACGAAGAACAAAACCTATCCTCTCAAATCGAAGAGCAAGTCACGCAAAGTCAAACAGCCACACATATTTCTCATTTTCAAGGTTTCTTAACCTACCTCCGTTCACTGAATAATAACGAATTGGAATGTCACACCATCAAATCTCTATAATAGCACTTTGACTACATGCAATAGGTCCTGGAGAATGAGGTTAAACTCTATTCATAACGCCAAATTCTCAAGGATCAAAATCAATAGGACAATAAGAAGGGCCACAAGTTTTCAAAAAAGTCTAATATTATTCTCAAAGGTTGGTTATATAAGCATTTTTCATACCCTTATCCAACGAAAGAATAAACAATCCAATTGGCTGAGAAGTGCGATCTTACATGCAAATAGGTAGCTCTTTTATTTGACAATTAGATTTAAATTTGGTTTATAAATGCAAGAGGGAGGATTGCCAATAAAACTTATGAAGAAAAGAAATTTAAGAATATTGTTAAATACAAATACCTATCAATAAACAAAGTACAAGAAAAATCAAGAGAATGAATTTTATAGATCAAACATCAATATATATTTTATGACATTTAATTGGGTCTTCTGTTTAAATTATTTATATATAGATGTTGATTAGGCTATTCAATATTAATTAAAAATCAATTATTTTTAGTAAAAAAATATGAAAATATCTCAAACATCAAAATACAAATATCAACCAATTTTGTTTATTTGAATGCGGATAAAATAACCATTAAATATATATTAATTATCAAGATAAGTATGTGAATTCCTTAGCTTTAAGTTCGTATAATTTTGAGTTATTTATTCTGATTTTCTACATTAAATCAGTCATCTCCTGTTTCAAGTGTTATTTCTATTATTCAGATAATTGAGTGTTCTTCGAGAACTACTAGAATTATGTTTAGTAATTATTATTTAATCGAAACGCTTCCTTTTCAACTTCAATTATTTGTGAAAGTAATAATTTATATTCAAGATCTCTTGTAGATGTTTATGGTTACTATTAATATAGTAAATCATTTTAAGAATGAGACGTTGTTAATTACAGAGTTTTATCATTATGCAAGGCATTATAAATTTCTTTCTTATCATCATCATTTAATTCAGATTCTTCATCAAAATTCTGTTTCTCTACCTCTATTTTTTGTGATAAGTCTTATATTTAAAGGTTAAATTAATTAATAAGTTCATCATTCATTTATTTCAACTGCTCATGTTGAATTTACAGTTATTCTAATTAAGATTTTAAGTTAATTAATTCTGAATCTTTAAAGAGTAGTTATTATTTTAACTGTCTATTTAAATCTTCTAAGTCTTCTATTATTAATTCTTATTCCTACAATTATTGATGATAAGTGCTGTTTTTACTTCTTAATTCTTACATTGCACATGAGACTTCTGTTTAGACTTACTACATCTAGGCTTCGAAAAATCCTTTTATATCAGTATACTACTTTTATAGCTTTTAGATCTCTTATTTTTAATGAGAGACAAGCTCTTTATAAGTGGTTTCTAGTTCCTTTATTTATTCCTATTAATCTTATTTTTCTTTCACTAATATGGCATTTTAGTTTTTCATTTCTTAATAAAGTTTTTATTGATAATGCAATTGCTTTTCATATTATTATTCATTATCCTCGATTGATAACCTCTAATCTAATTTTAATTTATTCAGCATTTGCCTTTCCTTTCTTAATTCATCTAGAGTGTTCTGAAGTAGACTATCCTAATCGTTTCTACATACTTCTATGTTCTTATATCGTTCATTTTGCAATTGCATTTATTACTTCATTTCTTCTAGTTGTAATTTATATTGTCGATTGATTGAATCAATACATTAATCCTTTTCTAATTTTAGTTGACTTAATTATAATTCATAGGATTGCAACAATTATTTATGATCTAAATCTAAGGCAATGTACTGTTATTATAGATTTTGATAGATAGTATTGATTTCATTAATAGTGCTTTATTAATTTTAATAATTTTTTAACTGCTCTTTCAAACTATCGTTATCTGTTTTGAGCTCCAGATTTTTTCTTTACAAAGCCTATAGAGCTTAAATTTATGAATTGCTTCTTTGAGTTGTCTTGTCAGGTGTTTAAATTCTAGTGTGATAATTGGATCGTTGATCATTTGAGATTGAAAATGAATTTTCTTTGTTAGTAGAATTTTAGAGGTGAGGCAGAGGAGCAATTTAAGCCATATATTAATCAAAGATTTTTTGAACTTTCACACTGCTGCTTCTAATAGAGCATGTGGATGTGTCGTTGTCCATTCTTATAACTTATTTAATTTAAATAATATTTCGAGAATTCTTTTAGGGAAGTATAAAGCTACTCTAAAAAGAATGATATTATCAAAGAGCATATAGATGTCTTTAAAATAAATTAATAAATTGAATATAACATATTGGATTCTCAACTTCTACTATGTCTAATTATTAAAAACCTTTTGAATTGGAATTATTATAATAAATATAAATCAAACTAGAATTCTGTAATGGATGAAACATTTAAGATGGATCATTATTTAAGGCCAATTATCATTATGAGAATAGATGAGCCTCAAAATGAATAGCAACTGAAAAAAACTAAAAACAGTAATGACACTTAATGGAAGAAGTATGAAATCATATTAGAAAAATTCCATCGAGATGCAGCTGCTGCAGAAGAAACCTTGATATAATTTGCGGAGCCGAGTTCCACAACCACCAACATTCAGACTTTCATCATTACATTTTATTCTCTATATACTGCAATGACTCTTGGCTGGAATGAAGAGCGCATTAAAAGTGAAATCGACAGATTAGCTAAGAATGAGAGAATTCCAAAGGACATTACTGATTTCATTGAAAAGAATACTCAATATTTCAACAGAGCGTATTTTTATTTGGAAAAAGACTCTTATTACATTGACATAGAAATGAAATTATTGTAAGAATTGAAACACCGAAAATTTGGGTAGATGCACAACTTAACAAGCATTGAGAATTACGAGAGATAAGATAGCCTATTGAATGACAACAAAACATTTGTTAAATTTAAAATCAAAGCTAATGAACACTTTAGTGTTAATAGAGAATTGGTGGAAGATTTCAATGTACCTGTTAAACAAGAATTCGATTATCTAAAAGACTTGGAAAATACAAAGCAAGACATATAAAAGAAGCTGTAACAATTTAGAATGAAGGCTATCTATTAGTTATATAGTCATTAGAATAGAGCCTTGAAGAAAATATTCTAAAATGACAAAGCTCATTCTGGAGTTATTATTTTACCTTGTGGTGCAGGCAAAACTCTGCTTGGAATCAATGTGGCTTTAAAAATCAAGAGAAAAACACTTATTATATGCGATTAGGTTAATGATGTCTATTAATGGTAAAAGTCTTTTATTAAGTTTACGGAAATGGATAAAAACAATTTAGCTATTATTTTGAGAACCTAATAAGAAGTACCTATGGCAGTCTTAGGAAGGGAACACATCATAGTGATTACAAACAAGGACATGATTTCATCAAATAGAAAGGACATCAAACATGTAACTACTTTGGAATGGCCATTATTGATTATGGATGAAGTCCATGGTTTGCCTGCAGAATAGATAAATGCTGAAATTTCAAAATTGAAAGCAAATATGAAAATTGGTCTAACTGCAACACCTTACAGATAGGATAATAAAATCAAGGAGATTTTTTATAAAGTAGGTCCTAAATTACATGAATCCATGATTGTGGATCTTAAATAAATGGGATATGTCAGTAAAATCTATTGCATCTAAGTTTATGTTGGCATGTAGGATCTGTATAAACAAAAATATGAGGAGTACAGAAGAGTCAATAATCAATTTGTTACTAATACTTTGTATTAAATGAATGTAAATATGAATATTTAAATAGCCTAAAAAATTCGAAGTCTTATAAAGTTTAATCAATATACACAGAACTAGAAAGGATAAGATCCTGGTATTCTGTGAGAAAGTCAACAAATTAGCAGATACTGGCACTCTTGAGAAATTTGCTAAACTTAATAATTGTCCTATTATTAGTCAGAAGGTTGAATAAACAGAAAGATCAGCTATCTATAAATTATATCAAGAGGATAAATTAGATGTTATTATTTTCGGTTAGATTGCCGATCAAGGTTTGGATTTGCCATCTGCAAATGTGGGAATTCAGATTAGTTTTAATTTCAAGTCTGTTCGATAAGAGTTTTAAAGAATGGGTAGAATTCAAAGAAAAAAGGAAAATTAAATTGGGGAGTATGATTGTTTCTTCTATTCAATTGTAACTAAGGGAACAAGAGAAGTAGAAATACAATTTGAGAGATAAATTGCCGTAATTAATTAGGGATACCCTTATGAAATTATTTCAGCAGACGAACTCAAACCTCCTCAATCAGAAGCAGATAAAAAATTATAATTGGATAAGATTGTAGATGAAATGCAAAGGAAGGTTCTAGAGACTTGCACATAGAAAGGAGATGATGATAGGGAAGAAGATGGTTATTGAAGGTTATACAAAATATAAAAATATTATTAAATTATTATATTGTAAAATAGAAGAGATAAGATGTCTATTTACATTCTATATATATATATAAGGCATTTGTGAAATTAATTAAGTTATATTTGAAGAAATCAAATTAATTTTCTTTTATATTTATTATGAATTGCGCTAGAAAGTAGCTTTTTTTAAGAGGATTGCAAATTTGTAGCAGGCTTCTTTCTAAATCCCATATTGCTGGATTATAAAGTTCTAGTTTAAGGTAGTAATCTTATTGTTTATGAAAAATTCAATTTACTTTTTTGGTGGGGTTAAGTGTGTTTCTACTTCATCTTCCCAATCTTGATCATCGATATCTCGTTAGAACTTGTTTTTAAAAAAGTCAATTGAAAGTTGAGGATCCTTAATCAATTCTTCTTGTTCAGAGACTGTGAGTAGTTGATTAATGTCCATTTCCAGAGTTTCCTTTGGAAGTAAATTGAACAAATTATTAAATGACTTTTTGATCCACATCTTAGAATTGTTGAAGTTCTGCAGATTAGATTCTTTTGCTTCCTCAATCAAAATAATATTGGTTTAAATCAGTTCTTTTAGAATAGACTTGTCACAATTCATATTTTAAATTTAAATCAATAATACAAAAATTATTAATATTTTAATTACAATGAATGATATGATAGATAATGAATTGTGTTTCCAAGAAATGAAGGAAATCGAGAAAAGAATTCTCAAATATTTATGTGAATAGTTAAAACTAGAACAACTAACAGATCCACATTTGAAACAATTGAACTACGAGGACTCGAAAAAGAAACAAATATTCTCCTTTAGATCTCTTGATTCTGACAATGAGACATCAGATAATATTTCAAATACTCCAAGTCATCGATGCTCATTACTAATTGCTCGATCTCCCCTGATTTTAAAAAGGTTAAGTGCTTCCATCTCAGAATAACTCTAATGATGATTGTATATATATTTTATTTGTTAACTAATTCTAATCCATAAGATTCTTATGATAAACAGCTGAATTAGCTACTCTAAGCATAGAGAAGTCAACAAAATTTTTATTTCCATTTTTAGCTAATAAGAATCTTTAAGAACAATCAAAGAAGAGTTAACATTATTTTTTCAACTAAAATTAGTAGAATATTATCCATAGATTTATTAGTATTTGGCTTCCTTAAAACAATAGTCTTAACTATAGTTACTTAATTTAACTATTTCAGATAGTTAAAATGATATTACTTCAATTTATCAAACATTTTAGATAAGAATAAACTCTTTGAAATCTTTTAACTTCAGTAAAATACTATTATTTCATAAGAACAAGAGTTAAATTTAACTTGAACTATGGATTTTATTTAAAATTTATAAATTTAAATTTTATAATAGTACTTAAATTTTTATATTTTATAAACTACGTCTTTTAGAGGATCTACTAATCTATGATAAGGCACTAACCATAACTAGCAGACTGAATGATTTTATGAGTTATCATTTATTGTAAGTTGATTTATAAAGTATTAGGATTAATAAATTTATATTATACACATAAATATATAAATATAGTTTATATAATAATGATCTAATTAGGATATTTATTGGAATAAAGATTTAAACACAATTTTAATATTAATTTATGGACGTCGAATAAGAATTTGATCTTTTTGTAATAGGTGGTGGGTCTGGAGGTCTTGCTTGTGCGAAATAAGCAGCCAAATTAGGTGCAAAAGTAGCTTTGGCTGATTTTGTGAAACCTTCTCCTTTAGGGACAAAATGGGGATTGGGAGGAACTTGTGTGAATGTAGGTTGTATTCCAAAAAAACTAATGCATTTTGCTTCAACCTTAGGAGAATTGAGACATGATTAAGTAGAGGCAGGGTATTTTAATTTTAAGGAATTTTAGATGGATTGATACATAGGTGGATTCAAAACATAATTGGGAAAAAATGGTTGAGAATGTGAATAATCATATTCGTAAATTGAATTTTGGTTATAAAAATCAATTAATGAGAGGGGATGTCAAGTATTATAATAAATTAGCAGAACTTATTGATGCTAATACAATTAAAGTAAAGAATAATAACTATTCTAAGTTAACGGATAATAAAGGAAAAATTGAGACGGTTAGAGCTAAAACAATTGTGATTGCTGTTGGAGGTAGACCATCATACCCAGAAAATATTCCAAATATTTAAAAACTGGTTATAACATCAGATGATTTATTTTGGTTGTAGGAGAATCCTGGAAAAACACTAGTAGTAGGTGCTTCATATGTTGCACTAGAATGTGGAGGATTTCTACATGGTATTGGAAATGAAGTGGCAATTATGGTGAGAAGCATTTTATTAAGAGGATTTGATTAAGAAATAGCAGAAAAGATTGGATTATACATGGAAGAGAAGGGAATAAGATTCATTAGAGGTTGTGTACCAGACATGATTGAAGCAACAGAAGACAATAAGAGAAAAGTGACTTGGATACTTAATGGATAAAAATATGAAGAAATATTTGATACAGTTTTAGTTGCAACAGGAAGAATAAGTGATACCTAAAAGTTAAATCTTGAAAAAGTAGGAGTAAATTTGAATAAAAATGGAAAAATACTATGTTCAGCAGACGACAAAACATCTGTCCCGAATATATTTGCTATTGGTGATTGTGTAGAAGGTCGACCAGAATTAACTCCTACAGCTATTAAGTGTGGATAGCTTTTAGCCAACAGATTGTTTAATAAGGCAAATGAATTAATGTCATATGACTATGTTGCTACAACTGTATTTACTCCTTTAGAATATGGTTGTATTGGATATAGTGAAGAAGATGCAATCAAAAAGTTTGGGGAGGACAAAATTACCGTTTATCATTCAATATTCAAACCATTAGAGTGGAATTACTTTGAGATGCATTCAGGTGAAAGTTGCTTTGCTAAATTGATTGTCTTAAATAATAATCGAAGAGTTATTGGATTTCATTATCTTGGACCTCATGCTGGAGAGGTCACTTAAGGATATGCAGTTGCTATGAAAATGGGAGTGACAAAGGAATAATTTGATTCTACAGTAGGTATTCATCCAACTTGTTCTGAAGTATATATTTAATGTTATTATTATAGGAACTTGTGTAAGTAACAGCAATTAAAGGAATAGATGAAGCTTAAAAGGAGGGTTGCTGAGGTTGAATCCCCTGGCCTTAATGGCTAGGGGATGTTTTAAGCAGAAACTCCGCCTAACCTTTAATAGAAGTATTCTGAGACTGATTTCGAGGAAGGAAGACATTTGTTTGTTTTGAATAAAGAACAAACTTAATGAAACATTTATTGGAAATAAAGCATCGATAAATGTTGAAAAAAGATGTTTTTTGGATTTGAAATTTGTTAAAGAGTATTTCTCAAAAATATATATTCAACTTTTAGATTAAAGATATAAGGATATTAAAGATAATAATTATTTTAAGGACAACAAAATGATTCAATTTAATAGTTTTCCTAGTTCTTTTCTTCCTTAAATAACTAAATTGTGTTGATTTCCCAATTCTCCAAATATTTCTATTAACTTTTTTTAAGCCTTCTTGTCAGCCCAATTCTTATCCTTTTTAACAATCTAAAATAACTAAGTAAATTACAGTTAGAAGTGATTTAATAGCCAATTCATTGTTTTTTATACTAAGAGCTTCCAAAGCCAAGTCAAAATATAGATCATAATTTTCAGGATTGTCATTTATTCGTACTAAAATATTTTCGATTTCAGGAGTCATGGATTTTATTTGCTTAACAAGTTTATATTGATCTTAGACTAATTAATATAATTATTTTGTATTCATGTCTTCTAAATCATCTTTGTATTGTTTATCGAATAAATCTAAAGTTTCTTAGATTTTATTTAAATCTTCCATCAAAACATATGCTAGTGCTTTGAATAATAAATATTTTGGATGTTCCTTTTTAACGTTATCTCTTGCCAATGCCTCAGTCGTTAAAGTCATTAATCCTTAATAATTCTTGCTATCAAACAGTTGAGCCATTTGTTCCAATATCATTTGTTCAACGTTTTCACCTCTCAATATTCTTGATATTTATTCGACGATAGTCATAAATCTATCAAACTTTCCATTCTTGAAATATCCATCAACAAATTAGTTATTGTATACCACACCTGCAAAGGGCACAGAATTAATTTACAATTGAGTGATCAAATTAGGATGTTTATCAATGTCAATGTTGATTATTGTTGAGACATCTGAATATTTTTCCATGTTTTTAATCAATACCTCTTTAAATTCCTTGCATTCTAAAGACCATTGGGCAAAACAATAAACAATGATAATTTTCTGATTGCTTTCTTAAACTAGTTGATTAAAATGGTCTGCATCAATGACATCCACATGCTACAATTTATTATCCACTACTATGTTGTCATAAAAGTTTTATGCTTAATTCTTCAATTTATTCATGATTTCATCTGAGAATTTAGGATCTTGGTTTTGTTGACTAAACATGTAAATAGCTGGAGCATGGAATTTCAGACTTCTAAAAATTGGAGTTCTAAAGAGTTTTCTGATCATAATTAAATTATATCAACAAAAATTAATTAAACAGAAATAAAAAGTAGAAAACTAATACTTAATTGAGAACTTTTAAATTGTAAGTGGATCTTTAAATTCAATTGACTTGCAAAAATAACTAAAAATTATTATCAGCAACTTAATTAATTATTGCTATAATTTTATTAATTCTTAGAATGAATCAATAGGAGAATGCGATAAAAGGTGTTCTAAAACAATAATTAATCGTTGACTCTGAAAGTGGTCCATATAAGACTATTCAGGAAGCCATTGATAGGGCAGAACCTAACACAGTTATAAAAATAGCTCCAGGACTTTATTCCTCCAACATTGTTATCAATAAACCCGGATTGCGTCTGGAACCTAAAGAAAAGGTTGGAGATATCATTATAGTTGTGTCCTCCAAACCTACTATTTTGGTGGATTTAAAAAAGGACGAACGTTGCACCTTGATAGGATTGAAAATGTCACACAGTGGAACAAGCGAAGAGGTGGAGGAATTAGAAAAATTGATAGAAGGTTAGGAGATGGCAAAGCATCTCTTTGGGAGTCATGAGGATGGAGCTGGTGGTTTGGAGTAGAATCCAGATGAGGAGTTTGTAAGCAAAGTGACAATAGATTCTAGTTTGAATTGCGTAGTGCTATTGAATGGAGGCAAACTATTTATGGAAGATTGCATTATCGCATTAAAGTAAGAATAACATCAAATTTAAGTTTCATCGTGAAATCCTTTAAAGGCATATTGCCAGGTATAGCTGTGAATCAAAATGCTGAAGCCCTATTCATTAGATGTGAAATCAAAGGCACTTCCTCAAAAAATTAAGATGCCAAGACAATAGGTATTATAGTGAAATTAGGAGATTTGATTATCAAGGATAGCAAGATCCACAATCATACATATGGTGGTATATTGATATAACAGGCACCAACTAATAAAAATGTTCGTGTTATGAATAGCAAAATAATCCAAAATAAAAAAGTGGGAATACATGTTGTTGGGTCAGATGCAATTCCTTAAATAGAGCAATGTAGAATTGAAAATAATGAAGGACCAGGAATTAAAGTAGGTATTGGAAACAGGGCCAGGATTTATGGAAACGAAATAAAAACTAATGTTGTAGGAATAGAAGTGCTATCTGCTGATCCGTAGATATTTAATAATAAAATTGATAAGAATTTCACTGATGGCATATTAACCAAAGTATTCGAACAATTAAGATGTGATGGTAAGATTAAAACTAATCAAACAATATCTGGAAATAAGGAAAATGGTATTCATTGCACTGGGTAAAATAATTATACCAGGATCGAATAGAATGCCTTTATAGGATATAATAAGAAGGCAGGAATCAAAGCTGATACTGAATCTCGTATTTCAATATATAAGAACAAGATTACAAAAAATCTAGGTTAGGGTGTATTATTAGTAGAGACTTCATCTGCTGTCATTGAAAAAAATGAAATTACTGATAATATCAAAGCTAATATTGCCTTAGGCGGTGCCAATTCTGTAGATACATTTATAGTCGAGAATAAAATTCTGGGAGGGAGATGTGAAGGTATCTTCTTAATTGAATGTGGAAGGTGTTGGATATTTAGAAATAAGATTGCTGAAAATGTAATATTTTACTTATGTAGATAGAATGATGGAATTGTTTGTATAACAGCTGTTCCAATTATTAGTGGAAACGAAATTTAAAAGAACAAAAGCAATGGGATTATGATTATTAAAGATAGTAGACCTGAAATCATTGAAAATAAAATAAATCATAATGATGGAATAGGATTGTTTATTAGGGATAAAAGTCATGGAAAAATACTTAAAAATGAGATTAATGCTAATGAGATTGAATTAGTTGTTGAAAGGAGGAATCCTTCTTTGGAATCTATTGTATAAGATAACTAAGTATCTGGAGATATTAGGATACCATAAAATTATGATTGTACAATTTAATGAAAAATTTAAAATACTTAAATTTATTAATTCCAAATAAAATATAAATACACTCTTTAATTTATATACCTATGATTGGAACTAAAGGGAAGAGGTTACTGAAATTTTTATATCACCTCTCTATGCTACCCCAGAAGATGGGATACTTTAAGCAATATATAAAAGACACTTGAGATTACCTGAATGTGGTGATTTCAAACCTATGCCAACAGTAGATGTTCCGAGTAGCTTAGATTAGATTAGAGAATTTTGATTGTCTATCGTAGTTTCAGGTTGGGTAAAAAGTGGCTTTGGTCTAAGTGATATTTTTAAATGAATTTCTTTCAGACTCAACCATTTTTGCTCAATAAGATGTGGTTGCTCATTATTTATTAGGAGATTTAAGTTGAACTTAGAGGATTCAATGCAAATCAAATGGCAGATAATATTTTTATTTGGGCTAGGATAGTGATTGGTTTGAAGGCAGTTTAAGATAAAACTAACTTATTCAAGCATTACCTAAAAACATTTTAATCTTGGATAAAGTTTTTGAGAGCTAAATCAATCTCTAAGCCATTCACATCAATTTAGAATTATGAAGAGATGAAATTTAGACTAGTAGCAAAGATCATTATTTACTTTATGTTTTGCTCAAGGACCTCATAAAATATTCATATTAAAATAACATTGATGTTCTATGCATATGATGCAAGTGTCCTTAGATGATATTATTACCTTTAAAATATAATGAGTACTTTGCGAGTAGCCACTGCCATTGCTAAACATCAAGAAATTCTAGGAAAAAAAGAAACTTGAATTTATTAATAAGGCTAAATCATACCAGGAAAACACTGTCCATTATATAAATGATCGCAAAGCAAAAATGAAATAGATGCTCTAATAATAAATACTGATATCATTTTTATTAGAAATTTGATTCTAGATATATGAGATAAATTTAATAAAGAATTTTATTCTAAAAAATCAAGTATGTTCTGTTTCAACTTTATTCCTATGATTGGATCGGTCTGATTTAATTTTATTAATTAACCTTATTTTAGTAGAATTCTTAGATCAAATAGTAGGTTAGATATATTAATGTCCCAAGAGTAAAGATTAAAGTTATTATCCACCCAACTAAGACACTTTTACTAGTTAGAATAACGAATGCTCCAAAATAGAACTATTATTTGCTATTATATATACATAACATAAAATTAGCAATAAGGATCTTTCTACGATATTAAACCATTTTATATATGAGGGATTGAGTCTAAAATGGAAATAAATTAATCCAGCCATCACTGCAAAAGAGAAAAGCATTTAATACTAATATGCTGATTCTTACAAATTCGAAAATACTGAACTTGACCCCAGTATCAATAGCTTAGCTTATATATATAAGACTACAAAATTCGATTTGTATTTTAAATCTAATGAACGATCCATGAATTGAAATGTAGGTTATAAATATGTTGAAAGTGGATAGTAAATTCCACATCCTATTATAGCAAAAGAGATATATAAAAAATGTATGTCGCTCATACATTCTACCGAGGGTTGTCTTACTAAAGTATATGGATATTCACTGTAATCGCAAATGAAAGCATCGATGTATGTCTTCATGACAAATATAAATTATCCACTAATAATTTATATGGTTTTACTCACCCAGAATCTGAAGCTTTTAATTCCTGCTATTGATCCATCTTCATCAAAACCAAATGAATTATCAGCTATTTATTTACTAGCTTATAATCCTAAAACTATATAAGCTATACTCATTGTCAAAGCCATAAAGAAGAAAAAATTATATTCACTCCAAATAGCTGAATAATCTACAGACTTGATAGGCTTGAATTCAGACTTCTCTCCAAACCAACCTACTTGAGAGTCAAATGATAGCGTAATTAATCCATATAGATCATAAACTCTTAGGAATACAGCTAATAGATTTGTTATTGTAAGTTTAAAGTGGAATTCCTGCTCATTTGCTTTCCTATCAAATTTATTAAATTCTTCTACCAAAACTCTGCACACTTATTAAGCCACTTTGGTCCAATCTTCATTTATTGGAATAGCTTTAGGTTCTATTGGAGCAATTTTGCTGTAAAGATCTGCCAATTAGTTCATAAATTTTTGGGTATATTTTTTGGGTGTTATCCAAATAGCAATGTGTATCTCTTTGCAAATTTCCCAAATCTTCTTTTCCCATTTGTGTGGAATTTTCTTTTTGTAATTGTTTTCAATTTCTAGTATTTTCTACTAATATTTATCATTAAGATCCTTTTATTCAGCAGACTACAAATCATTTAATTTATCTGTTTCTATTCGTGCTGGAACCTATATTTTATTTAAACATCTTCTTTCATCTTTGAATTTCTCAATTTTTATAAAATTATGTTCTTAAATGACACTTGAAACACCCTTAAATTTTGTTATTTATTCATAAAAATTAGGATAATCATTAACAAAATGATAATAACTTGCAATAGCTAATTCTTAAACAGTCTCTTAATAAGAACGATCTTCATACTTAAAATTATCGTATATTAATAAGGCAAAGTCTTCTTCAGATAGAATAAACCCTTCATTTCTTTCTTCAAAACTTTAATATTACTTTAATATTTCATAATCCTTTTCTAATTTTAAGACCTCCAATATATTTGACAAATCACCTTTATTAATAAAATAATGATAGACAGTTATCCAAAATCTTTCGGCTCTCCTGGAATCTGACATCATGGGTTAAAATTAATCAAGATATTTAGTATCTTTTGATAAAATAGTTGAGTGTCTTTATCTTATTCTTTTTTTTATTTCTATTCTTTACTCAAAACTTTATTTTTATTTTTCTAATTCTTATAAGTCTTTCTATTTATTATGTTCATTTAATTCCATATCCTCTAAATCATAAAATCCAAATTTGCACAATAGGCAAGAAAACAAACAATCTTGAACTTTATACAAAAAGCCTTGCTCTTCTTCTTAATTTCTTTATTTAATTGTATCGGCAGAAGTTAATGATGCCATTTCTACTTCATTGTCACTTAAGGATTTCCTTATTTTAAGTCGTTTTCTTTCTTAAATCTACTCTAATTTCTTTTTGTTTTCAAAATCTTATTTTGTTACAAGAATGTATTTAATATTGTTATTTTCTGCAGGATCTGGATGTTCATACATATTTACTGGATCCCCTTTGATTAAATCTGCCTCTAACTTACTCGAATTTCTATGCTGAACATATCTAACAAATAATAAAGATGAAATCTCTTCAGTTGCATAAACCCCATTTTCAGAAAATTCCTTCATAACTGCTCTAAGAACTTCTTTCTTCTTCATTTCTAATTGTTCTTTGTTTAACAAAACAGAATAAAAAATAGACAAAACTGTAACACTTATTATAATAATTAAAATAGAATAAGCAACAGCTAATTAAGCAAATAAGGCAAATTCTGTAGAAGAGTTTTCAAAATAGTCTGCAAAAATTGGAAATATGGTTCCAATTGGACCTATTATAAATGTCCATCCGATAATTACTACTAGTGGTTGAATAAATTATTAATAGATGACTGATTCCTGTTTTAATGAAATCTAAAATTTATAATACAAAAATGATAAAGGTACTCCAACCGTATTTGCTAATAAAGCATTTTTAGTTACTTCACTCTAAATGGTTAGTGCTATTGGCAATAATACTATTAATGGAAGAATGATTCCCACTGTAGTAAAATCCTACATTCTATTTAATAATTTTTGAGTATAAGTTTGATTTTCTTTCTAGTCAATATCTTTTTATGTTTGTTCTTTAACTTCGAGAGATAAAGCATGACTTGTTAGAATAAATAAAATTGTATGTATACTTAGCAACCCTATTATCTAAAAGTATAAATAATAATTTACTGTTCCCTTTTTTGTTCCAGTAGCTGTTTTTGGTTCATTCCAAGCAAAATAACAAATTAAATAAAAAGATATTATATAGCATATCGAATTATACCAAACCGCATAGCTATTTAAGTTTACATACTCGTAAGCGACAAACTATAAATTTTCTGCCTATTTTGGTAATTTCAATAAGTAGATTATTACTATAATAATATAATAAATGATTAAGAATATTATTGGAATAAGTCCAGCACTAGCCAACACAAATGCTCCTATCTATAATCCCTTATCATCAAAATACTCAGAAAATGTTAATAAAATTCCAAAAGGTATGGCAAAGGAAAAACATGAAAAAAGCATCACAAACAGCTTTTGATTTCTCTTTTCAGATCTAAAGTACCCAACTGTCAGCCACATTAATGATATAATTAACGGGCATATGCCTATTAATCTTGAAATTGACTTGATATACTCGTTTTCAATAGTCGAACTCCATACTTTAATACATATCACACTAAGCGCAGCACCAAATAGTAAGGGAGTGTAGAGATACAAGTTCTATCTCTTGAATCTTGAGTTGCTTATGCATATTCCAAATATTATAAAAATTGGTAGAGCTAAAATTAAAAAGCCAAAAGTAACAATCTACTCAAAATCATGTGATTATAATCCTATTATTAAATTTGCATAGCAAAATATCTCAATAATTACATAACTAATTGTAATCATCCATGGAACAAACTTTTAGAGTTTTAGCTTTTTGAATATCTGTTTTGCTCTTTTATTCATATTATAATTTAAATACTCATTTTTTATATCATTATCAGCATACTTTAATAATGAGAGCTAATATAAGTCGTATTTTATTGTCTTCTTTGGTAAATAAAATAGTCCTTTGATTAGAAAAATAGAGAATAAAAATATAACTAAAAATGTAGATGGAGCTATTATCTTAGATATATTATCAATAATGTATTCTACTTTAGTTGATTAAATAAGGAGTACAAAGGCAATTATTTTAAAGAGGATAAAATATGAAACTAATACACAAAAACCACAATTAAATATTGTCGCAATAACAGCTGATGATACTCTTCTAATATATTCTAAAAGTCCTCTATTTATTAGAGAATTTATAAAAATCGCAATACTTACTATGCAATATCCTATCCCTATATAGTCTTATGAGAATCCATCTTAATTTCCAAAAATATTGAGATGGTATCCTAGTAGAACAAAAATTGGAATTATTATTAAACCTATAAATAGAAGGATCCAAATTAGATAGTTTTTAATTTATTAACAACTAAAATTTCATAAATTATTACATTTATGATGATATTGTATAAAAAAAAGCATATACAGGCAATTGATGAGCTATTTATTAACGTATTTTATCATTTTTTATGATTTAATTATTTTCGATTGCCTAAAATAAAATTCAGTTTTACTATAGATTCTGAGAGAACACTGAAGTATGCACTCCAATATACTATTGTTATGATAAGCTAATTTAGATCAAAACTTATTCTGTATTGTCTAGGACTACAAGTGAAAAATGCATTAAATCTGTCTTCAAATTGATTGTATTTTTTAAAAAATTATTCTACATACAATGGTTATTATGGGGTTTTAGCATTTTCTTTATTCTCAAGAAGTGCACTTAATTCTTATGCATCTTCACTTTCTGGGATAAAGAATTTGATATTTTGATCTTTCAATTTTATAATACATTATGGTTAATTTGATTCCTATTCGCTACTAAAAACTATTTTATATCTTGAATTCTATTCATTTGGTTCAGATATGTGATTGTTTGATTCTTCTTAATTAATCATTCTCCTAAATTCTATATAATAATTTATTTAAATTTAAAAAATAAAATCATTTCATTAACATGTAGTCTTTCTGACTTATTTTCAGTTAGAAGATTTTAATCTCCCTTTCCCCTTTATTTTTTAATGTTCTCTTATCCATCTTCCTTTTGAAATCATTCAAATAAAAGAAATTTTTCATAAAATCTAATTTCTTTCAATTAACTCCTTTTCTTGTTAAAAGTATTATTGCAATCCTAATTTTGTTATTATTCCTTTAGCAATTCCATAATTAAAACTCTTTCTGGAGTATCTCTTTAGAATTAATTAAAATCGACCTGTCTTTACATTCGGTTGCTCAATTATTCAGCCTTTTAAATCTATAATTCATTTACAATCCAGTAATCTCCCTAAAATAAGCACTCAAAAAGGATTTGGGATATTTTCCAAAAAAATTATTTTGTTATTCTTCAACTCGTTTTAAGTAGTAAATTATAGATTCTCATTTAACTGCTTTACTTCTAAAACATTGAAGAATTTCATTTTTAAATTATTCACAATCCAAAAAATTAAGTAATTCCTATCTATATTTGATTTATCTAAATCTTAAATCTAATCATATCAGCAGGTCGTAAATCAAGTTAACTTGAATTATAATACCTTATTTGAAACGGTGGTGTCCTTTCAGTGAATCTGAACGATTGTGAATGTATGTATAATCATTCAAATTTATAAATATTATTTTTTAATAAGAAAATGATATTGGAGTAAATTAATTATTAATGATTGTTATGCGATCAATATAAACCATTCTTCTTTACATATGGGTTGTTTTATTGATAATTATCATAGTTTTTTGGCTTACCATCTTAAGTAAATAGACTAAATGTACTAACATTTGAGTGAGCAATTTAGTAAGCTAAAATTTAATCTTATTTTTACATGCTCCACCACCAGCATTATATGCAGGTCTACCATAACCAACATCATTGTAAGAACTTTTAGTTGGTTATTAGTATTATTTTTATGGCATTTGAGATATTGGAGACTTTTGGACCATCTTTGTTTATTATTGTTCATATGTTGGCTGCTTATGTGTCGCTTTAACACTTTATGAATAACCTTTCTGACTGTACTATTATTATTATTATTAATATTGTGGTTATTTCTATTATTAATATTATCTTGATTAAGGCTGATTATTATAATTTTACTGATATTAATTGCCCTTCCCATATTTGGTAGGTTGCTATTTATTTGACACTCCATATGATTAACCATATTATTGATGACCAAAAGGATTACCTCTACCTTCTGCTATTTCTTATTATCTAACTTTCCTCATCTCTCTCATAGCCTATTAAAATTCAAGATGCTCCTATTTCCATTTACCGGTTTTTTTGGGTTTTAAGTATTTGGCAGCCCTTTTGTTCTATTCCTGTTATTATTCTTTTATTTTTTAAATATCTGGTTCAGGTCCAATACACACAGATTCATGTTTTCTGATTCTATCAGGATTGAATCTTCTTCCACATTTTCTGCACTACAAAGTTATTAAATTCATTTACCCCAACAAGAGCCATGACTTATTAGGGTTATTCATATAACACCTGCTGTGACTTTTGGCCAACTTTTGTTCCACCTTATTACCTTACTTATTTCTCTTAGTTCAACTTTTGTAAAACCTACTAAGCTAAAATAGTCAATAATTTATTATTACTAGTGGGCATCTATTATCTGTGACCAGGATCCATATTAATCAAATCATTTTGGTACTTTTTAATGCAAGTTTTTTAATGAATTTCAAGAGAAGCTGTTCCAAACTCTCTCCCACAAATTGTGCCTAAAAATAGATATATTCTGTACAAAGCAATGATTTTGGTCGTACTGCGAAACCTCCTCCATTTAGGTAATTCAAATTGTTATCATTTGTTTTTTAATTTGTATTTGTTTTTCTCATTAAATTATTATTAAAACATAAGCAATCAAAAACTAATTGCATTAATACTAAATAAACTCATATCTGAGGATTATAATAATATATTAATATATTTATAAATAAGTATAGTTCTGTAATTTTAGTTAGGATTTATTTTCTCTAGTTTATTGAAAATATCTTCGATAAATCCAAATTCATTTATTTTAAACAATTCATTACATGTTTTGAGTACAAAAACTTACTTTATATATACTGCATGTTTTTTAAAAATAACATTCAGTTTTAAGGGTTTAGCACGATAAATTCATCAATGACCTTTAATTTTAATGAGAAATTTAATGTTTATAGAGAGGATTTACTATTATTCATTTTATTTGATGTTTCCTTATCCATAACAATATTTTACATTTATATTGTTATATTTTATAAAATAGTATCAATAAAATAATAACATATTATAAAATAATTTGAAATCAAAATTCTAAGATCCTTTGCATAATTTCTTTATCTGGAAATTTTTAAATATCTTAAAGATCTGCCACATAAAAACATTCATTCAGTCTTGCCGTTCTCAATGTTTTATTTAAGTATTTTATCATATATGTTGCTAATAATTGATGTCTATTTAAAGTTCCTAAGTTAGCAGATAAATTGGTCTAATGTTCTTCAAGTATTGATAATAATTTCATCATATCAAAAGCTAATGATTAATAATTTTCAGGGCAATTATCAATAAAAGCTTGTTTCATCTATTTCAATTAAGTTATACAATATAAACCTCTTTCATCGTTGAAAAACTTCTGCTATTCTTTCAAAAACTTTGAGTTTTCTAGCTGTTATAGCCAATTAAAAGAAAACCATCTTAAATTTTAGGCTAAATCTTAAAATGATTATTCAAATTGTTATATGAAAAAACTAAAATTAAATGCACTTCTTGCAAAATTTAGTTGATTCAAATATATTCTTTAATTAGCTTCAAATTCAATTTACAAATAATTTGTTATTAGAAATTTCCTGTAATCAGTTTAATCTGGTTCCACTTCTTCTAATATTCCTGCATATTATCGTTTAGTATTCTCTTATTATTATTATTCTTAAATCAGTGGATTCTAATAAATTTCGTCCCAATTTATTCTATTTTCTTCATGAATTTACAAACATCCTTAAATTAATTATTATAATTAAGAATTATCTAATTGAGGTACAATAATTGGTTTACAAATTCTTTCTTACAATTGAATTATATTCTCAGCATTTATAGGAGGTTTTTAGAATAGTAATTCATATAATACCATACCTAACGACCAAATATCACATTTAGAGGTGTAAGGTTATCTTAAAATAACTTACGGCGCCATATAAAGTGGAGTACCTGCAATACTTGTCATCAAATCATTTTCGAAATCAATCTTTTTTGCAAATCCAAAATCTGCTAGTTTAGTTATTCCCTAATGCAAAAGTATATTGGCCGGCTTTAAATCTCTATGGATTAAAGAGTTTTAATAGAGTTGGTGATACCTAAATATATTTCATCCAATACCCATTCAAGATTTATTTTAGGATATTGACTACAGATTTTGAGTCTAATTTACCTCTTTTAATTATATCTCTTAAATCTCCACCATTACAAAATTCTGATATAATATAAAAATTGTTTTGAGTTTCATAGAAATCTAAAAATTTAACAATATTTTTATGATTAAGTTACTTCATAGATCTAATCTCATTTAGTAATTGTTAAGTATTAGTCTACTCTTTTATTTTATATACGTTACTTGATTAATCATCCTTCTATCTATCACTTTAATTGCCACAGGTAATCCATCATTTGAGATCCCCTTATAAACTGTGCCATATGCACCTTTACCAATTAGATGATTCATATTGAACGAATATTTCCCAACAATCTTTTACATTTTAAGTTAATAAAATTAAACGATAACATTTTGTATACAAAATAAAATGGAATATTATTATAGTATTATATCACAAAATAGTATAGTTGCTGATTAACTAATTTTGAATTCTCAATTTATCCTTTATATTTAAGTGTTTCAAGACATCCCATCCTCTCCGAATTTCTTCTTCAATCTCTTTCAAATAATTAATTTTGTTTAATAAATCACGATTAATAGTTCTTGAGATGAGTAATTTCTATCTGATTGTCCTTTATTACAAATTATTGATTCATTCTTAATTATTTTATCAAACTACTTTCTCACACAATATTGATTTCTAAATGCCAAAAATATTTGGAGTCTTGATTAAATTTCATTCAGTATGCTGAAGAATCCAAAACAAATGAGATGCTTATTTAAATCCTAAGAAAACTTTAGACTTAACATTTTTTATGTTTTCATTTATCCTCTTTGAAATTGAAACAAAAATGAAAGTCATCAAGTAATGATTAATCGTTTTAATAAGGAATTGAGATTTTAGAGTAGATGTGTGATTACGATTAACACACTTCAAGAAAATCCATCACAAACAATACAATACTTATTTTTATAGCAAAATTAAAACTTTCAATAATTGAATGTATTATTTAGCAGTCCACTATAAGTATTGATTCTATTTGTCTTAGGATTAAGCATGCAATTCTATTTGATATTTCTTCAAGGCCGTAGCTCATTAAATAATTGTAATAATATATATAATCAGTAATGGGTTTTCGTAATATCCGCATGAATTTTCAGCAGACCGTACGTGATTTTACATCATAAGAATATAGTTTTATTAATCAGTGTAACTATGACTAAAGTCCATGAAGAATTGTCACCATTTATGAAAATCATCATAAAATAAAAATTTATTAAATTAATGAATTTTTTTTATCAAAATAATCTGACTTTAAAGTCGAAAATCATCCCTATACCAATTTATTTAGCATTTTATAAAGTCGAAATATTTTCACTTTAAAATTTTTCCAAAACCTCCTGACTAATTTAACTTATAAATTTTTAAAATGACTTCTCAGATAATTCTATTTTATTCTCCCCATAACAATCTCTTTAATTAAGTGAATTCGTTAACTAAGGAGGAGAGATCAATCAAAAAATTAGACTTGAGATAATAATTAAAAATAAAATATGAACTAATCTAATACTTAAATATTAAATTTTGACTGTTATTAAATCAAATTTATAATTTTCATCTTTTAAGATGGTATGACTTTTTTAGTTTTCAAGAACATTTAAAGTATGTTAATTATCATAAATAAATATGTAATGTTTAAGAATTGATTGATTATAATATTTTATGTTTTTAATAAAAATTATTCATTTCTAGATTTTAAATCTATCTTATTTATTTGCTGTGGGCTGTGGTACAACAATGGGTTTTATATTCCTAAAATATTAAGATGCATAATTATACCAAATCTTTTAAGCATACTCATGAATAGTTCTATCGCTACTAAACTTGCCTGATCTGATAGAATTGTAGAATGCTTTCTTAGCCCATTAAATCTTATCTTGATATAATTGATCAATCTGAAGAAATATTGGATGTATAACATACTTTAATTTGAGCTTAGGCGTAATGATAGAAGTCATGTCCCACTAAATAGAAATCATTTCTATTTGTAATTGAGTCTAATAGTCCATGATGATCGTGTCCAAATATACCTGATCTTATAGCTTAGATAACATTCCAAAGAGGTTTTTGAACATATTGATAGGGATCAGAGTTTTTCATATTGTCAATCAATTTACCAACTTCTTCTACTCTTGCACCAAAAATGAAAATATTATCAAGTCCAACTTCTTCTGCAATTTCAATATTGGCACCATCCCAAGTTCCTAAAATGATTCCACCATTCATTACGAATTTCATATTGGATGTTCCTGATGCTTCTGTGCCTGCAGTTGAAATATGTTGAGAAATATCAGAGGCTGGTATAATGATTTCTGCTGATGATACATTATAATTGGGTAGAAACACTACCTTCAAGTAATGATTAGTATCCAAATCATGATTTACGACTTCAGCAACAGCATTAATTAATTTGATAATTCTTTTAGCATTCAAATATCCAGGAGCTGCCTTTCCTCCAAAGAAAACAGTTCTTGGTGCGAATTTTCTTCTGCCTTCAGTAGGAGTATCCTTTAATAAAAGATATCTATAGATGACATAAAGGATGTTCATGAATTATCTTTTGTATTCATGAATTCTCTTAACTTGAATATCAAATAGAGTATCTGCATTAACTTCTACATTGCAATATTGTCTAACCCATTTGATGAGTCTTAATTTATTATTTCTTTTGACTTTCATAAACTAGATTAATGCCAATTGATCTTCGCATTTGTCCTCTAGAGTTTTCAACATATCCATATTGAGTACCCATTCATCTGTGCCTAACCATTCATCGTACAATTTAGCCAATTGTTGATTGCATGATCTGAGCCATCTTCTTGGTGCAACACCATTAGTGATGTTAATGAACTTCTTAGGTCTCATTTCATAATGATCCTTAAACAAATCAGTCTTCAATAAATCTGAATGGATTCTTGCAACACCATTAACCATATGTGATCCAATGATTGATAAATTAGCCATTCGGATCTTTTTCACTGGGCCTTCTTCGATAAGTGAAAGTGCTGATAATTTGTGTGCATCTCCTGGGAATTTAGCACTTACCTTATTCAAGAAAATCATATTAACATAGTAGATAATTTCAAGATGTCTTGGTAATAAACTACCTAGCAAATCGACACCCCATTTCTCTAAAGCTTCAGGTAATACTGTATGATTTGTATATCCAAAAGTCTTGGAAATGATTTCCCAAGCATTTGCATGAGTCATACCCTCTTGATCAATCAAAATTCTCAAGAGTTCCAAAATAGCTAAAGAAGGATGAGTGTCATTTAATTGAATGGCTACCTTCTCTGGTAGAAGGGACCAATCTCTTCTTACTTTTTTAAATCTTCTGGTAATATCTTAAAGAGTAGCACTAACTAGTAAATATTCTTATTTCAATCTGAGTTCTTTTCCAGCATAGGAACTATCATTTGGATATAAGACTGATGTTATGTATTCTGCTTTTTCTCTGGCTTCTAATGATTTGAAATAATCTCCTTCATTAAAACTAGTAAAATCAAACTCATTTGCTGGCACAGATCTCCACAATCTCAAAGCAATAGTATTGAATGTCATATATCCTGGGATTGGAGTATCGTAAGCTCTGGCTACTATTGTTTCCTATTAGGTCTAATAAAGATTTATACTCCTGCTTCCCATAATGACTTTTCTTGACCATTCTCATGTCTCTTGACTACTCTTCCATAAAACTTGACTGGATATTACACATCCAATCTCTCGATTTCCCAAGGGTTACCCTTCTCTAACCAGTAATCAGGTGCCTCCACTTATTACCCATTTTGAATCAATTACTTGAATATTCCATAACTGTATCTAATGCCATAACCAAAGGCTGGGTAATTCAACGTTGCTAGTGAATCTAAAAAGCAGGCTGCTAAACGACTAGAAAATAATTGATTATTTATACCCTAATCCACCATTTCCTAAGGCTGGATCTACTTCTTCATCATAGAGGTCTTCCAATTTGTAACCCAATTCTTGAACTGCTTCTGTGTAAGAGTCTTATAACCCTAGATTTCCTACAGCGTTTTATAGACATCTTCCAATTAGAAATTCAATTGATAAATAGTATACTCTCTTGCAATCCTATTCATGAAAATACAATTGAGTATCATTAAAACTTTCAATCAATCTATCTCTTATAGAGTGAGACACAGCTTAATAACAATGTACTTAATGGAAATCAAATCTTGTTCTTGCAAGTGAAAATTCAACATGATTCACTATCTGCTCCTAAATACTTAATTTTATATTGGATCATCATACCTTTTCTTGTCAGAAGGCAAGTAATTTTACATCAAATGCCACAATCTTTCATGATTAGCCAAGCTTTGCGTAGATCCAAACTCAGGTCTAAATAATTAATTCATATTTGAATTGGACCCACAAAAGGATTTCCTAGACATTAAGGTCTTCGATTCACTGTTTTACATCTACTTTTATAAACCTGACATTTTACCTTAAGATATTTATATATAAATTATTTATATACAAAACAAACAAACAATCAATTGTGAAATAACTTAAATTTATTTTAGTCATCATCAAATAGTTGTTAATGTAATTATAGGATGCTTTAATCGTCGATCCTAGTACTCTGCTTGATATAACTATTAATCTGTTTGCTCCTATAAGGCTTGATGATGTTGAGATCGTCCTTTCCAAAATGACTTTGAATTGATCCAAACTTATATTCTATATTTGGATAGTTTTTTATTTGTGAATACATAGCCTATTTTTTAACTGAAACAGTAGGTCTCATAGGACTTATTGATCTTGATAATTTAGTACTGAAATTTTTAGAAGAGTAGTAATTGCTTTACTTAATAGGTGTCAAATGATTCTTGCTTATCAATTCAGGAATTGGTATTTGATGCCATTGATTTCTTAGCGAAATTGGATCTTTGGACTGCTTAATGATTTCAACAATCTCATTATTATTAAATCTACTCTAGGTATACTGATTTTCAGATTTGTTATAGAATATTCCAATTCCATTTAATTATCCATTTTTAAAATCCCCGATATACTTGTCTCCTGACTCAAAAATTATGCCTCCCTTACCATCTAATTGTTAATTCAGGAAGTAGCCATATTCAAACTTATTCTGCTTAGTGTCATATAACACTCCGATCCTTCTGTTTTCATTTTAGTTTTAATTGATGAGAGTACTAAAGTAGAGCTAAGTCTCATTCATCAATTTCCAATTCTTGAGTTGTGTTTTCAATAGTATCAACTAAGTTATTTAATTATATTACAAAATAGGAATTGTTCAATTTGTTTATGATGTCTAATTCTTCTTAATCTTAAGTTTGGGTATTGTCCACAATGGTTTCTCCATTGAAGTATTCGTACTTTATCAATCCTACTTATAAGCCGTTCTCGTATTTGCAATACTTGAATTTATTAGAGTATATGAGTTAGCAATATCCATGCAAAAGTCCATTGTTAAATTAACCCACTATAATATTATCATTATTAATGAATAATCCCACTCCGCTTATTTTGTTATCCATCCATTATCCATAATAAAAAGACCCATTACTCCAATAATAACCTCTCTCTTTTAATAACATCGTTAATTTTATTTTTATAAAACATTTAATAATTTAAAATGATGAACGCACATCATTGATCAACTCAATTTACATCATTTTAAGAGTATTATTAATTATTGCAACATAAATAAGGTTGCTTCAAATCTGCAAATTAGTTTATATAGGAGAATGAAAAAATAGAAATCCTTTTCAAAAGAATATCACAAATTATTTATCATCTTTGAAGACTATCATAGTTAAGTAAGAGAATATAAGAATTTTAATTAAAGTTGTTCTAAGTTCTCAGATTATAAGATCCAAATCTTAAGAATTTAAAGTTTATCTAGACTTTAAATATTATCATTCAAAAGTGAACTTTATCATCCTTAACCATGATACCAATACAAATTTGAACATTTAAAAGCTTAGAATACTACTTGTTATATATAATGAGCTTTTCTAAAAAGAACTTGAAATTGAACTTATTTGATTATTTAAGTTAAGTAATGAAATAGATATATGATTATTAAAATTTGAAGTTTCATCTCTTTATTAATTACGGATGATGGATTATATATCTTAATTTAAGTTTTCTAATAGAATTTCAGATCTATATATCCTCCTTACAGTATGAGTTATAAAGGATTGATGAAATTTTACTCTAGATTAAAGATTATTAAGAATATTAGTGAACTTGAAAACTTGATGCATACGTGGTTGTTAGGGCAGTTATAAATATTTTTAATCAGTTAAGTTTTTGAAGTGATTAAAAATTGATTCATTATTAATATTAGAAAAATACAATATCTTATATTTATTTGACATCTTCATAGAATAAGTAATGAAATTTTTTAATATTAACTAAAAAGGATCATCATCCTAAGACTTTTGGAATATAAATTTATACTTTTATATTATTAGGATATTTAGCTTTTCTGAAAATACATTAATAACAAATTACAATAATAGTTAATTAATATTTATTAGAATTGATACTGAGTATAAATAATCATGAATTCGATTAATATTTATTTACGTTAAACTAATGAATATGGTGTTAAATGCAATAAGTTTTCACTATTATAGATAAATCTGCAGTTTTTAATTTAATTCCATAGTGAATAATCAAGATAAATGTATATGAATCTGCAAGAATATATTACAAAATAATAATAATAAAAGATAGAGAAAGAATATTTTATAAATTTATTGTTTATAATAATAAAATTAATGTTTGGTTAGAATGTTGATACTTAAGACCTAAAGATTCTTAAATGTGTGCATGATTACAAAATAATGAGCAAGAAATTAAAGATTCGTGCCTTTGCCTAGTTTCATTAATGTTAATATAACTGCGTAAAAGACATAAATTCCAAAACAGTGGAGACTTGTTTCAAGCAATGTGAATTAGGTAATATTAATGCACAAAAATTCATTAGAATTGGATAATTACTTTGAGGAGAAGTAGAAGAGAAAAATAGGGAATAAAGTGTTTTATGCATTACCTATTTATAACAATTCTGATCCATCAAAGCAATATCTTATTCCGTAAGATTAGTAAGGAGAATATCAAAAAAAGACTATACAATTTGAAATCGAATCTCAACGTAAATTAAATGAATTGAAAAACATTCTAGATGAACGTGGCAAGATTTATAAGTTGTGATTTATATATACACATATATCTATATAATGTAAATAAAATTAATTTTTTAATTCTGTAGCTACAAATGGCCACTCATTATAGATTAGATGAATAGCATCATTTGCTTTCAACTCATAAAACAAAGTTCCAATTACCAAAGGGACACTTCCTATTTACATCTGAAAGTGTTAGCGCTGGTCATCCTGATAAATTGTGTGACTTCATTAGTGACAGCATTCTTGATGCCTGTTTAGACCAGGATCCCAATTCTAAAGTAGCTTGTGAATCAGCATGCAAAAACTCTCTTGTTATGGTTTTCGGTGAAATCACAACAAATGCTTAAGTGCCCTATGAGACAATCGTCAGAGAAGCAATCAAAAACGTTGGTTATGATAACATAAGTAATCCAATTAAATATTACGTCATTTTAGGCAAGGGATTGGACTACAAGAATGCATCCATAATAGTCTCACTAGACCAATAATCTAGAGAGATTAATCAAGCTGTCGTGGGTGCTAAACACGAAGACGAGATTGGCGCAGGAGATTAAGGATTAATGATAGGATATGCATCAGATGAAACCCCTGAATTGATGCCATTGACTCATCATCTCTGCAATAAACTAATTGCAAGACTCCAGGAATGCAGAGAAAAAGAAATCTGTCCTTGGATGAGACCAGATGCTAAAGTTTAAGTTACCGTTGAATACAAAAGAGATGGTGCAACATTCTTCCCCGTTAGAATTCACAATGTCTTAATCTCATAATAACATGATGAAAAAATCACACATAGTGAAATATAAGCAGAATTACATTCTCATGTTCTCAAGTATAACTTAATTCTATTTTCAAAGGCATGTTTTACCTCAATAATATGTTGACGAACATACTCAATACCATTTGAATCCATCCAAAGCATTTACTGTGGGTGGACCATATGGTGATGCAGGATTGACTGGTCGTAAAATCATTGTAGATACTTATGGTGGATGGGGTGGCCACGGTGGTGGTGCATTCTCAGGAAAGGATCCCACTAAAGTTGATAGAAGTGCTGCTTATGCTGCCAGATGGGTTGCCAAATCATTAGTAGCCTCTAAATTATGCAAGAGAGTCATGATTTAAGTTGCCTATGGTATTGGTATCAGTGAACCATTGTCAATTTCTGTTAATTCATATGGAACACATGCAGAAGGTTATGATGATGATGATCTATCTGAAATTGTCTAAGAAAGCTTCGATTTGAGACCAGGAGTTATTATTAGAGAACTTCAATTAAGAAGACCCATTTATGCTAAAACTGCTTCAGGTGGTCATTTTGGTAGAACTGAATCTGAATTTTTATGGGAAAAACCAAGAATTATAGATATTGTTGCATGGAAAGCTAATAAGGAATAATAATAATAATAAAAATGAATTGATATTATGTTAAAAATATAAATAAACAAGTAATTCATGATTTTTTTTTATTTAGTTCAGCTCCTATTAATTTTAGCTATTCCCTTAATTACAAATTTTCAATCATTGTTTTCTATCATAATGACTTTATATTTATACTTCTATTATCTCTTAAACATTCTATTTCTTCTTCAGTTACTGGATTAATTTAACATCTTCTTATTCTATCCTATATTTTATAGAATATTAATTCTTACAAATCAGCTTCAGTTAGATTCGGATATGCTTTACTAAGATGATATGCTAACAATTAAATGTATGAAACTTTTTCTTCTAAATCATTTGTCAATTTAACTATCTTTCCTGAAAATTGATCCTTTATTGTTTTATTCTGCATTTCCAATTCTTTTATTCTATTTACTAAAGACTCCACAACTATTTTATCTTTCTTTGTCAATGGAGCTTCAGACACTTATTTCTATCTAGCCTAAAAATCTTTCATAGCATGCACGTCCTTTATTAAACTTTATATCTCTCCTTACAATTAAGATATTCGTTATTATTTCTATTGATTATCTTTATTTAATTCTTCTATCTCTCTTGTACTTAGCATATTAAAATCATCTAATTATTTCTATAAAATTTAACAATCCTTTAATGATTCATTATACTAAGATTCCAAAATTTTAAAATCTTACAATTATGATTAAAGTAGCTTTTCTAATTCAATTATTTTAGTGTTTCTCCTATCCAATTCTTCTTAAGATATTTCTAGTTACTTCTTCAATTTCTCTAATTCTTCCACTGTCTCAGTCAATTTTTCTTAAACCTAATAATTTTAATTAACTTTACCTTTTATTTCTACCTCTCAAATTACTTCAATTGCTTTCTTAAACTTTCTAATTCCTCCGATTATTTTTGATTTTTTTCTTATAACTCTTTGGTTAATTGTGTATTGTGAGTAAATATATTTGCTTTATTCTCTTGCTCTGCTACTAATGCAAGTGCTTATTAAAGTTCACTTTCCAATCTGAATCTATCTTCTGAAATTACTCTTAATTCCCTAAGTTCTTGATGACATAACTTTAAGTCATCTTTCAATTATTCATTTTACTATTTAAATAATCCAATTTCCACATTTAATTTCGAATTAATTATACTTTGCTCCTCAATTATTGATTATAAGGCTGCACATTTCTCTGTAATAGCCTCCATAGATGTAGAGGTAGAGTTTCTTGAAGATTTTTAATGCAGCATCCTTGCTTAATCTTCTTATAACTACTTCAAAGAAGCAAGTTCACTTTATAATTACCTAATTTGGTTTTATTATTCCTTTGACTTATTCTCTAGTATTTGATAATCCTTTTAAGGAATTTTCTATTAGATCTCACTTAATTATGCCTATTCATAACTATGATTTTTAAAAAAAGGAGTAGGATTCGTTAAATTTGTTGAATCCTAACTTTATTTGGTTTATAATTATTAGGTAATTGTTTATACTTATTCCTAAGATTATAGAATTTATATCTTTTACTCTTGAATTTTTTCTTTAAGCTCTTCTATTAAATTATTTTATTGTTCTTTTTCTTGTATTAGCTACTATTAGATTTGCAAATGTTCTCTTTATTATTTCAAAATTTAAGAATTCAACTCCTCTATTTAATCCTTTAACTCATTATTCTGAGCATTATTTTAAATATCTGATTTCTCTTAATCAGGCCCCTTTTAGAGTTCTTAAATTTTTAACTAAAGCTCTTGATTTTCAGTTTTAAGTTCTTTGCATTTAAAATCCAACACTTCCATTTCATTTAGACTGTTTTACATCATCCTTCCTTCACTTTCAACTGTATTTAATTGTTACTTTAGTTCCTAGATCAACCTGTGTAAGTCATCAATCTATGACTCATGCTTCTGCTTTATTGATAATAACTTATTTTCATATTTCTATTCCATTTGATAAAGTTCCTCTTAAAATGCAGATAATTGGAGATTTAATTATTCTAATTAAGTATCTTTCTCTTTTAGTTAAACTTAAGATATTTGTAAAGATTAGATCATCTCATCCTGTTCCATTCTTTATTTTTTTAACAAATCCACTTCCTACTATTATTCTTTAGACTTTTTCTCAAATTGCTCTTAATATAATTATTTCTATTCTAAATTCGTAATTTCGATTTATTCAATCTACAACTGCAATCCCTCAATTTCTTCTTGCATTCTTTGTTTTTATTCGTTGAATATTTATGCTGCTGTTTCAAATTCATTACGTAATTGCAACAAACTATTTTAATTCTCCTAATTGATTTTCACCTCCAAATTATTAGAATTCGATTCTAATTCAACCTGATGGGAATTTTTAAGCAAAACTATTTACTCTTCTTACTCTTGTATTTTATTATTAAAAACAACAATATGATCCTTCAGCTATTGAATTTCAGATAAATATTATTATTCCTACTCTTTCATTTATTAAGTTGCTGCATGAAGGTTTGATTAAGTTGATTCTAATAATACACCTTGAGTATTGAATTCACTTAATAGTTTGATCTCCTTTTCTTACTCTTACTTCAAACTTGCTTACATTAGTTCTAGGTCTTCATGCATTTTATCTTGTTTCTCCACTAACTCTTAGACTTATTACTGTAATTAATTAATTTTCTCCAAACTAACTTCATTGTTTTTTTATTCTTATAAAATTTAAGATTTCTAAATATCAAATTCCTTTTGGAATTGTTAAACCATTAGATTTTTTTGTTCTTATTCAGTTTATACACTGTTCTCTAAGATTTTATTTTCCTCCTTTATATTTTCAATTTCCTATAATAAAAGTTGAGCAGATTCCAAGTCTTTTATTAGAATTTATTTCTATGATTCTTCATTTTAGCATATTTAAGTTAAATCTTCAATTTCTTTAATATACTTTTCAATTGTATGTTTCTGTTACTCCTTAAATTATTGTGATTCCTATTAGCAATCTAATAGCAATTATTTTTATATTTGAATTTCATTTGAAAGTTCACTAATCTATTGGTCATATTAATTGATTATCTATAATCTTTGTGCATTTAAATTACTTTGAAGTGTCTCCTCATACTATTTAGTAATTTCTTCTCGTAATGAAGAGCATTTAGCTTCTAATATTTATCTATCACTTTCCAATTTTGTACTTAATTCTAAAAGGTCTTATTGAAGTTAATCTATTTTTTTATCCTTTTGACTTTCATTTTGAATATTTATTTCAATTTCAGAGCCAAAATTCTAATCTTTTGTTTTATTCGATAATAAAGATATCTCTTACATCAATATTTTAGTATTTTAATCATTTTATTAAGATAATTATTCTAAATCATTCACCTTTAAATTAATCGATTCTGTCCATAATACTAATTATGATTAGAAGGATTATTTAATTTCTTCAAGTTATTTAATCGTATTCTCTTTTTCATTGATTTATGAAGTTAATGTTTCAACTTAATTTTTAAGTTCTAATAATGTCTCTTCTTATTATTATAATTTTAAATTGTAATTATTGTTTTCTTCTTATAATTTAGATACATCTATTGATTGTTATTCAATATTCTATCTTAGATTAATTAAAATTTCCTCTTTTTCTTGTAATTCTATTTTTATTTATTATTTAGAGTTTGTTATTTCCTCTTAGGCATTCTATAATTCTTATTAGATTTAAGCTTTTTCCAAACTGCTACTTTCTTTGAGTTTATCAAATTAAACTAAATAGTCCTAATTTTTTTATTACAATTCTTAAACTGTTCTTTCATATTCATTTAATTTTTATTATAAATTTTCTTTTGAATCAATTTCCAATATTAATTTTTCATTATTTTAATGTATCTCTTAATTAAGCTTTTCAATCTATTCTTTTTAAGTTTAATGCATTATTTCTAAATTCTAAATCTACAAATCTTATTTTTCACAATCTGCAATTTAGTTATTCAGCTTTTCAATTTGACTGTTTAAATCTTACTATTAAATAGTAATAACCTAATTATTTTGGATTTGCTATTGTAATTGATTGTTCAATTCTTTAATTTTATCTTCTGAAATTTACTTTTCATCCATTAGCTACTATTGGAGAGACTTAATGGTATTTTAAAAGTTCTCTATATCTTGAAGTGAGTCATTTTCAAATGATTTATATGTTTGTTATTATTCTAGAAGTTTTGATTCCAATTAGCTTATTTTCATTTCTGCCATGTCTTTCTCCTCCAATAAATTTAAGCATTTTATATCAAAACGCGATTTTTGTTCAATTTCCTTCTAACACTATTCTTTTAGTTTTATTATTTGTTTTTGCGATTCTTCAATTTACTTTTTAAATAAAGTGTTTTCATCAATGATCTATGTAATAATGTCTTCCTATTATTTAATTTTCATTTTTTATTGTTCATTATTATTATTAATGGATTATGATTTTTATTTTAAATCTTTAATTTCAGCATTTGCTTTTTCTATTTATTCTTCGAAAGATTTAATAGTTTTTTGATTTTTTTGTTCCGATGAAGACAATTATTGATTTAACTAATGAATTTCATTCTATATTTTTTTAATTTATTCATTTTTTTCATTTAGTTATCTTTGTACTGACTGTTCAAGTTTGACTTTTTCATTATTGACATCATGTGTTTTTTATTACTCTTTTCTCAATTATTCAGCCAGATTCTATACAATAATTTTATTATCTTATTTGATGATGTCAATCAGATTATTTTATTCCTTCTCTTGTATTTTATAAGAGTCTATTTCTTTTTTTAATTTGGAAATCATATCTAAATTACTTTAATGCTTCTACATTTCTTATTATAATTTGTCCTTAGATGATTCTGATTTCTATAATTTTTCTATTAAGGACTCTATATCAATTCTATGTTAATTATTCTATTCTAATTAAACCTCTTAAAGTTAATTATATTTTTGTTCTGATTTTTTCAAAGTATTCTGTACTTTATCATATTCCATTTGCATATTGTCTAATTTACTCTAATACTCTTAAATTTATCTTTAATATTCCTCATTTTTATGATTAAAATCATTTTCCAATTCTTAGATTTATTTTTATTAAGAAGATTGCAAATTGCTATATTAAATTTCTAATGAGGCGTATTTTTTAATTTATCCCTCAAGTTCAAGTTTCACGTTCTCAAAATTTTATTGTAATTATTCGAATTATTAATTCTTTTCATTTGCATTCTTTAAAATTTAATCCTCATTAATTTAATGTGCCTTTGATTCTTCATCTTAGCCATTATTTAAATCCTACAAATTATTATTAGTTTCATCTTAATTTTAGTATATTACTTCTGTTTAGTGATTATTTTGATCATTTTCTACAGAAATTAATTCTTCTGCTTAATTATCCATATAAAAAAAATTATATTGGGAAAGTCAATTAATTCTTTCTATATAATTTAATTAGGAAGAATTTATTCATTTCTATCCTACCTAAAATACTTGTACTTGCACTGAATGAGATTTCAACTAAAAATGCATTTAGTATAATTATAAAATGTTGGCAGAATAGTTTATAAAATTTTTATCTGTAAAATGTCATTAAATTATTATATTTGCTTAAATCTATCAATTTGAAGAGTCTTGTTTGATATAGGAATAGCAATGTGCACAAACTCAACTATTTGCATCCCTAATCAACTAAATTTGCACTAATTTATTCTGAGCTAAACCTCAATTTTAACAAGAAGACATCTTCAGGAAATCTATTTCCATTGTTATAAATAATAATAAAAAAAATGTTCTTGTTTGAAAAAAAGTCGTAAAGAAATAGTACAGAATAGTAATCATTAAAAAGGTTACAAAATGACATGCTTGATGAAAAATTACAAGAATTTGATGATGATACCTGTGAAATTAATTTTAAAATGGTTAGCTCAATATTATAAATTGTTATGATTCCAAAAATTGGACCTTATGGATTTAAAAAGTTTTTTGTATTCCTTTATCTAATTATTAGTTTTTCCTTGATTTTAGAATAAATTACCCTTATTCTCCTCCTAAAATATAAGCAGAATCAGATATCCCCCATCCAAACATAGATAGGAGAACTTAAACGTTTTATTTATAACTTCTGGAACCACAGAATTGGAGACCAATTTATGGGTATTTATGAAACATATAACAGTTTGACTGATATCATCAAAGCTATGAAATAGACATTAATTTATGTAGATTTCACACACATACCAAATGAAGCTACTTGCCTCTTAATGGCTCAAAAAATATTATAACAAAATTAAACTCTTCAAGAAATTGATTTCGAGTTGATTCATTTTGAAATTAGTGACAATTTTAAGATAAATTTTGAATTAAATGCAAACGAATTTTCTAATGAGGAATATAATTACTCAAGAATTTCTTAAGAACCAGCAACTATTAATTTATTAAAAACATAAAGACATACTTAAAATGATAGAATCATTTTTAATAATATAAAAAGTTGAATATATTCTAACATTTGTAAATTAAAATACAAATAATCAATTTTAAATAAAAATTTACAAATTTACAAATATCTTTAAACAATTATTGTATTTATATATTATTAAGATTTAAAAATATAAAATTTCTACATACATTATCAAGTTTCACAATAATCTTATGTTATTTTTAATAAAACCCTATATATTATTCATTGAAAATTATAAAGTTACATGTAATTTGAGTTACCTATTCAATTTTAAAATTCTTTATGTAATTTGTTATACATTTTTCTCTTTCCAAATAAATTCTCAATATCTACTTTACCTTTGCAATTACTTCAAAAAAAAATAGACATTTAACTTTTTCTACTCTTATACGTTGCACACTCAGAAAAAATTATCTTATTCTCCATTTTAATCAATTTTCTTTGTAAGAATTCTATCTATTAATGAACAGCACTACTTAGAGTTTAGAATTAGAAAATTGAATTACAATGTTATCTCTCTATCCTAGTTCACATTCTTAAATACAGATTCTAAAATGTTCTTTTGAGCTAATTATATATTTAAGAATAAATTCTTCAATTTTTAATAACTTAAATTCAAGTTTCCAGCAACATTTCTTTTTCATTTTTATACAATCAGCAACCAATTAGCCTTAGTGTATTTTAACTATTAATTTGTTCCATCTTCACCTATTCTATTCTAAAACATTGTTAAACTATTATAAGTAATTATTTTCTTTGTATCTAATAGCATCCGGTTAAAATTTCATAACCTTTAAACTTACTCTATCCTAAATTAATATTTTAAGTAATGTAAGTATTTAATATTAAGAGAGATTGTAATAAACGCGTAAATATTCCTGCTACATTTGTATTAAATATGAATTAAATATAAAGTCTAAATAGCTTAATCCTATATTTTCTATAATATTAATCAAATATTAATGGTGGAACTAAGATCTGATATTTCAGAGCAAGGATCTAATTGTAATTGTTTATCTATATTATATAAGGGACAGGATTTATGTTAGATTTGAATTTAATTTAAAAAAATGTTTGATAAAGATTATTTAATTTTGGATATACATTATGTGTTGCATTATAATATTAAATCGGTGTTAAATAACATCTTAAAAAGACACTTTAAATTTTATTAGATTTGATATCAATAAATTTATTTAATAATGGGAGCATGTGGTGGTAAATCAGGAGGAGATAAGCAACAGGCGATGTCGAAAGAACAGAAACGTAAGCGAATTATTTTGAGTCTTAGAATTGGCTGTAAATAAATTCGAGGTTGGCCCCAACATCTTTGTCAATTTAAAGTAGGGTGATATAACTGATACTTATATCATTAACAAAATATTAGGAGAAGGTATTAACATAGAATTATCAGTCAGGTTCGTACGGATAGGTGAGACTGGTTTAACATAAGAAGACTGGCTAATAAAGAGCAATGAAGCAAATATAAAAAAAAAAAATTCTCAAGGAACAAGAAGACGCTATGTTTAGTGAAGTGGCCTTACTAAAAGATATGGATCATTAGAACATCGTCAAATTATTCGAATTGTATCAGGATAGTCAAAATTACTATTTGGTTACCGAATACTTGAATGGAGGGGAATTGCTAGATAAATTAACAAAGTTGTCAACCTTTAACGAGAGAACAGCAGCAGATTACATGAAATAAGTATTATCAGCCCTCTCTTATTGTCATGCATAAAATATTATTCATAGGTAATCAAAAATTTCGAATTATGTAGGGATATGAAACCATCAAATATCATGTTAGCATCTCCAGATCCCAAATCTCCTATAAAAGTCATTGATTTTGGTACTGCCAAAAAATAATTAAGTGGAGAATCTTAGACTTAAGTTATAGGAACAGTACTTATACTCTCTAATTTTTATTATAGCCGTTGTACATAGCCCCTGAAGTCATCGACAAAAATTATACTGAAAAATGTGATATATGGTCATGTGGAGTAATTTTGTATTAAATACTAACTGGTAAATTCCCATTCGACGTCAAGGTCTAAAGTTTACAGCAATTGTTCAACAATATCAAATCAGGAAAATATAATTTTAATTCTAAAGAGTTTACTAGTTTATCTTTTGAGGCTCAAAATTTAATCAAATCTATGCTTTAATTGGATCCCAAGAAGAGACCATCAGCAAGTGAGATTTTGAATGATCCTTGGATCAAAGAAAAAGCAAAAGAGGATAAGATAAGTTTGGATGTAATGAACGATTTAGGCAAATTTCATGTAAAGAATATTATTCTATTATTCTTAGAATGAAAGTAATATGAGAGCAGCCATTTTATAATTGATTGCTGGTGAAATGATGACAAATGAAGAAAAAGACTAATTAAACTAAACCTTTTAGAGTATGGATAAAAACAAGGACGGATAACTGTCGAAAGAAGAATTAGTCTAAGGTATTTATTAGTTCCATAAAATAGCTTACAGTCAGGTTTTTAATGATGAATTAAAGGCTAAGCATTTAGTCGAGGATATTTTTACATAAATTGATTAAAATAATTCAGGAAAAATAAGTTACACAGAATTTCTGGTTGCATCATCTAAATAAAATACGATTTTATCAAAAACTAAAATAGATTAAGCCTTTAAAATGTTTGATAAGGTATTTATGATAATTATCAATAGGATGGTAATGGTTAAATTACTAAGCAAGAATTATAAGATATCATGTGTGGCGTTGATATTGATAATGCCTAATGGGGACAAATCATAGCTTAATGTGATAAAAATGGAGATGGAATCATCTAATATGATGAATTTGCGAATATGTTATTATAAACTGCCAAAAAATGATTTATTTTACATAATATTTGCATATTTGATATTTGTATTTATCATGTATTAAAAAAAGAATCTTATATTTATTGATATATATTCATATATAAAATACATAGTATTCAGTAGTTACTATAAAACCTTATGCTATCTACTTTTTCAATGTTACTTCTGAAACTACCTTAATAACATAAATCTTTTATTTTCATTGAACAATGACCATCTTTTTGATTTCTCTTCATCTAACATTCAAGTTTCTAACTCTCTTTTAAAAAGTATATGTTGCATTCCCCACTAATATGATTATCAAAAAATTATCCCTCTGCTTTCACATTAGAATCTAACAAGATAATTCCTTCACCATTGAAGAGACCCTCGTTAAACCCACCTATGTACTTTTTAGCATCCTAACCTTCTGTAATTATTTATAACTCTCCTTTCCCTTCTGGACATCCCTTCTCAAAAAAGCCACTATATATCAATTAGCATCCAAATTTCTTATTCCATTATGTTAGTTTCCCTTTTCCTTCGGGTTCATCTTCTAACCATTAACCTTCATACTAATCGCCATTTTTGTATTAAAGTATTCCTTCTCCATGTTTTAAATTATTTTAAAAATCTCCCACATATGTTCCTTCAATATTTTCTAGCTTTCCTTTGCCATTGAACTATCCCATTTCAAAATTCCCTTCGTATTTTGAATTTTGCCAAAGAAGCAATCCCTTCCCATGAAACTTATTATTATAAAAGCCACCTTTATATTCTAGTTCATTGGTTTTAAAATGTCCTTATCCTTAATATTTATCATTAACAAAATCCCCTTTAAAAAAACAATTACCATCAAATATTAATGTTCCAAATCCATCTTTTTTGAACTCTTCATTAATAGATCCCTTGTATTTATAATTTGGCCCATCTATTTACCACTCACTTTTTAAATCAGGCTAGCCATTTATCCAATTACCAGTCAAAGAGAGTTTATTTATACTTAATTGGCCTTCACCATGAAATTTTCCATTAAAGAATTTCCCTTTGAAAAATGAATTATCCTCATTAAACTTTAAAGTTCCACTTCCATTCAACTTGGTACTATTTTGATCTCTAATACCTTCAAACTTGTCTCCATTTTTAAATAATATCATATTATTGATTATATTATTTAATAAATAATTTATTTAGTTATACTATTTTAATAGATTCATAATTTCTCAATTACAATATTCATCTTATTTATAATCAACTTTTAATGATCAGAACTGAAAATGAGATGCAGGTTACACTTCTATTAATATACCAAGTAAAGTAGCAGAAATGTGAAAATTAATAAGCAACTAGTAATATTCTATTTACTAAATTAAAATGTTTGACTAGCAGTGCCTTTTGATTTATAAAATGCTTCAATCAAGTTGCCATTTAGATGAAAAAGATTTGAAGAAATATTAGAATATGTAAAAAGATTTAACAAAGCTGTTAAGATTTAAAAATTGTTGAATCATTAATTAAAAAAATGATAATAATATTATAAGACTTAAAGATTCCTTAGAACTTTTAAATTTAAACTTTTTTGTTACATCTAATCGTAGTATAAACACTACTAAATTAATATAATTAATTGAGATTTCAAAGGCTTATAGATATCTGAAGAGATTTAATTAAATTAATTATGGATTTAATTGATACAAAAGTAATTGAGTTGAGTTCTAAAACAGGTATTCCAGATGATTAATTAAAAATCTTCATTTCCTTAATCCTTTGCACATTATTTGGATTCTTTTTTAAATTATCCATTAGAGGTAATAAATTGAATAGATGATATAGGAAGGTAAGCTAGATTGATTGCAGGATCAGTATTTGGTGTCCTAATCACTTACTATATTTATAGAAGTTAAATCGTCAATGTGTTATTTTAGACAGTTGTGGTTTATATAATGGTTAAAGTGTTGGGGAAGAAAAGTCCTTGGCCTGTATTTGTGGAATCTATGATATTCGTGGCTGCTCATCATATCTACAGATAATATACTGACTACGGAGGCTGGAAGATGGATGTTACTACTATTTTGATGATGGATACTCCAAAATGGACTGCATTTGCTTTCTGTGTTAGCGATGGATTGAAAACATAGTTGAGTAAAGAACAGGAAATTAGAAAGATTGCTAAATTGCCTTCTTTCTTTGAGTATTTCTCCTTTATTTTCTTCTTTGCTGGCAGTGTGTTAGGACCATGCTTTGATTACTATGACTTCGATTAATTCATAAATGAGGATAACGAATATAAAAATATTCCATCAACAATCAAGGAGACATTAAGATTATTAAAGAATGCAATAATCTGTATGGGTATCTTTCTATTTACTGAAAAATACTTCCCTTTGCATTTTGTTGCCACAGATGAATTCGGAACGTACAATGTTTTATATTAAACCCTTTGGTTTAACATTATGGTTGCAATCCAAAGGACCAAATATTATGGAGGATGGCAATTAGGAGAAATGAGTATGGCTTCTTGTGGTATTACCTATTAAGGAGATGGAAAATTTGAGAAAATCAAAGCTATTGATGTAGATTGGGATTTGACATATAATATGAAGGACAAGGTAGAGAAATGGAACATCTCCATTTAAACTTGGTTAAGAAGATATGTCTATACTCGTATTTATACAGAAGAAGAAATGAAGAAGAGTTCATCTAAATAAAACTTTGCTTATCAAATGACGTATGTTGTGTCATCATTGTGGCATGGATTCTATATTGGTTATTACTTTTCATTCTTCCAATGGGCTATTATGAACAATGTAAACAAGGCAATATTCAGAGTGTCATGCAATACCAATTATTTGAAAATATTTGAAACAAACCCATTAGCCAAGATTGTTAGATGGTATGTAGCCAACACTGTCTTCAATGTATTTGGAATTACATTTTTATTATTGAGTGTGGACCCAATTTTAAAATTCTATAGTAATATTAGGTATGTTCCTCACATTTTGTTATATGGCACATATGCTTTCTTCTTAATCACTAATTTCGGTTAGAAGAGTAAAAAATAAAAAGAATGAAAGTATATATTTTATAAAATATATAAATGTTAAATAACTCTTTGATTATCTATATTTATTTCACAAAGATAAATAAATTAAATTCAATCTTTAGGTTACACATAGTTAATATCTGCTAATATTTATTGAGATCATCAGTATTATCTTGGTTTTGAGGCAGTATTAGGTGAAAACGACGTAGTAATTTCAGATGACTATTCTTTTGACTTTTGATCTTTAATATTCCAATGAATTTGAACTGGCATTCTCGAAGCTGGATGCTACTCATCAAGCGCATATGGCATCATAATGATCTCATGAGAAGATGGAAATGTAGGAGGAGGGGAGGAAATAATGATGTCATTCTTCGTGTATTAGTGTTTTTAAATGTTGCAGCCCATAATTAATATAATAAAATAATGAAATGCAAATATTAAAAAATAAGTTAAAATATGATCTTCTAGACAGTAAAATCACCATTTATAAATTATAATATTTAACTCTATCCATTTAAAGAATTCAACTTTACACTTTTAAGTATTAGTTAATTTTCGAATCATTACACTTATCTCTTCTAATTATTTTAGAATCAGGGCTTAATTTTCTATTTATAAAGACATTTTATCTTTAACTTAATATATGATATTTTAAGAAGATATTAAATTTTAATTATAGGCGTGCAGATTCGTCAATATAAAAATTAATAATTTTTGATTCATATTCTCAATTCATTTGAATTATTAATGAAAGAACTTAATTAATAGTTCAATACTATGTTATTTATACGGAATAGTAATTTCTTTTCAAAATAATAAGAATCAATCTCTATTAGGTAAATAGAATATTCAAAATTCGAAAACAAAGTTATGAAACCTTTTTTTAAATCAATAATAATTTATTATTAATGGTAGATTAGTATTCCCATATAATGTTGAAGATCATCTACTTATTTTACCAAAATAAGTGATTCTAATTTAAATAACATATAAATAATTTAAGCAATAAAATAAATATAAAATCACTTTTTTTTCTTTGCCATTCCTTTCTTCTTTTTCGGCAGACTCTTTAAATAAACATCATATCTTCTACTCTAAACCATTATTAAGAATTAATTACATTTAAATCCTCCTTCTCCATAATGGCTCTTTCCCTAATCCTTTAGTACATTTCTTCAAGATCCCAAGATCTGATTAGATGATCATATGAACCAGAATAAAGGAGTCCATTAGCAAGTGCCAAAGTTGTTACTCCATCAATGTGTCCTGAGAAGTCCTCTTTCATTTCCCAGTTTTTCATTTCATAAACCCTGATTTTTTTATCATCTGTTCCTACATACAAATATGGATCATGAACAAGCATGCATAAAGCCCATCCATGTAAACCTACAATTACTTTAATAGGTTGTGGATTAGGCTAATCTAATTATGAGAGTTCATAGATGTGTATAAAATTATCAATGGTGCCAAGAATCAAAAGATTCTTATGTACTAAATATGACATGATAGTAAAATTAGGGAATTGAACACTTCTAACAATGGATTATTTGTAAGGATCTACTTAGACGATGGTGTTTTTGCCATATAATAAATTAATTTCCTTATCGAAGACCACATTCATCATATTGATTGGATATCCTATATTGAATATAACTTCGCATTCATTGCTAGTGGTATCCCAGAGTCTCACAGTACCATCTAACGAACTGGATGCCAGTTATCTGATATTTAGGAAATGAATTGATGTAATCTAAGCCTTATGTCCTTGATAGGCATAGACTGGCTCTCCAGTTTTTATGTTATTGGATTTGATGAAACCATCGTCATATCCAACATAAATGTTGAATTCAGAAAATGTTGCAGCACATATGATGTTTCCCTTCATGCTTTATTGATTTTCATCTTAATCTTATACTGTAGTGTCATCCGAGATTTTGGATATCAGAAATTTGGATGCAATTTATCTATTCAATAGATCCCAACCTTAAGTAGTTATATAAATACTTTTAACATTTCCATCTCTGGATGCAGAGTAAAGGTAATTGCCATTATTTCCATATGGACTAATCAATGTAATGATGGCATCTTTGTGTCCTTTGAGTCTGTCTTTAAATGCCTTGCTCTTAATCTGTTTAGGAGGTTTTGCAAATTATTATTAATACATATAAATATGAATATTAATATTAATATATATATGAATCAATATGACACTGATTTAATAATGTTGACTTGTTATTGATCTTCATTTGAAAATGAAATGGCTTCATAATTACCTACAATTAATAATTAAAAATACATTTTTCCTTATCAATACCAGCTACTTCAGCATCTGAATCAATTCTCAAAACAGCAAATCCTTTGAGAACTATCAAGATGAAGAAAACAAAGAAGGCAACCCAGACTGTGATAATCAATAATCCTAACAATTAGCATCCCAATAATTTCATTCCTTTTCCATAGAATAATCCTCCATTGACATCCAATAATCCTGTAAATAAGACTCCAATGAATCCGCCATGCTAAAATATGAATTAATTGAATACCAAGAAAATAGGGACAACTTATACTGGATCATCTAATTTGACTTTAGGTAAGGCTGTAGCTGTTAAGGTATAAACAATGCCAGCAATAGAAGCAACAATAGTAGTAGCCCAAATCTAAGATTCATGAGCAGCTGCTGAACTGGCCACCAATCCAGCCAATATTCCTCTAGAGATTGAAAATAGACTTGTTGTTTCTTTTGTGAAGTATCTTGTAAGAAAACTCCAAAATCCTCCTGCAGCTCCAGCAACCAAAGTATTAACTGCCACCAATCCTTGAACATATGGAGTTGCTTAGCCAGATTAAATTTAACCACCATTTATGAACATCCATGTAGCGAAGAGTATGACTGTTCCAAATGCCACATAGATTGAAGTGAATGGTTAAAAGTTCAAAGAAGAATTTGGATCAAATCTATATTTTCTTGGTTTGGATACAACTGTCACTACTAATGCAGCAACGCCAGCTGAATAGAAGATGAATCCTGATCCTGCCATGTCTTTGTATCCTAATTTAGTTAACCAACCGTTGGAATTTGTCCAATGAACTATTGCAGGTGATACAAATCCTGAATAAAAGAGGGCCAAAACACCCCAGGCTAAGAATGTTAATCTTTCAGCTGCTCCACCTGATACAATTGATACTCCAATGCAGGATAATGTAGCTTTGAACACTAAAATAATAATTAAAATTAACTACCAAAATTTGAATAATCATTTTATGCTTCTGTTGCTGCCCAATTGTATGCTCCAAGCTTTGTGCCTCCCAAGAAGAATGTTCCAAAATCATCACCATAAGAAAATCCATAGCCGAACTATTTTGAATTATTAACAATTATCTTACCAACCAATATATCAATACTGTCAAACACATTCCAAGAAATACCTTTATAACTATTGACTAGGCATTCTTATATCTAACAGATCCAGCCTCCAAAAATCCAAAACCCAATTAAGAAAAAGCTAGTACAATACCAGCAATCAGCAACCAATCTTCATCTAAATGACTTGCACCAGGTGCTCCTGCTGGTGGATTTGAGACTGGAGGAGGATTTGCTGTGTTAGGGCTGTCAAGATAATGTTGTTACATAGTTTGAAATATAAATTAATATTTTAACAATCATTTTTCTTTAATTTTAAATAAGGGAACTTTGGCCTTTGATAATTTATTTGATTTTGATTTAGGTTCAATCAATCCTCTTCTTACAAAACCATCAAATTCACTCTTCACCAATAAATCTCCTTGAGTTACATGTCTCAAGTGACTCTTCAATTAGTCATCTAACACAAATTCATCTTATGTTACTTCCACTCTTCAAATATATATAAAAACACTTACTTTTTATTTCCTACTTTTATTGGCACCAAATTTCTGCCTGACAATTTCCTTGCTCTCTCTAAGAGTTTCTTCTCTTTTCTTTATTACTTTCTTTTTTCTTGTCTCAACTTAGCTTCAGCATTAAGTTCTTTCTTTATTTTTTTGACTAATAAGAGTTCATGATTCTTCTTCTTTTCAATTAATCTATCAACCACTTCTTTTCCATGAACTTTTTGAATCATACTCATTTTTCTCTTCTTCTTTTTTTCTCTCTCTCTAATTTAGTTATTATTTATATTAAATACCTTTAGATCAACTTTTATGCCTTCTCTGTTTCAGTCTCATCATTTTATAATCTCTAATGTGACCTAATTTCTTTTTTTACTACATCATCTAGTAATTCATTATAATCTTTTAATTAAGGATTGTATGATTATCCAGGATGAGGAGTAACAATTGCTTTGACTCCTGGAGTTTAAATTTTTCTGAATCTTCCTTCCTCTGCCCATACATCTTAAATTTCATTTTTTTTCTCTGGTTATTATTGCTTTTTAGTCTACTCTGCCATATTTTAGATTTTTATTTTTTCTTATTTAGATTGTTTCAATGGGTCTGCAGGCTTCTTCTTGAATCTATCCTTATTTTCATAGATATTGATAGGCTGAGCATCAACCTAAAAATCGACTGGCTTAGCGTCTTTTTATGTAAAATCTATATTCTCAAATTCACCCATTTCCACGATGATGTTCTTTCTCCATCTTTGTGTTCCTTATCTGGCTCTCAGATTTTTTTTCTTAATATTTACCATGTATTAATTAATTTTAATTATACATAAATTTAATTTCACTAAATATTGTTTCAACCCACCTTGACTATTAAAACATGTTCCAATCCCAGTTTTTTTAATGAATTTAGTTTGTGATAAAATAAGTGGAGAATGAAATACATTATTTTGATTATATATATCAAGAGAAACATACATAAATTAGTGAAACAAAAATGTAGAAATATTTGACGTATTGAATTAGTATATTTTAATTATTAATCCATTTATAAATCAATAGAATCGATTGTATTAATAATTCTGTTGTTGCATCATGTAAAATTGTTGCTATTAGTATAGCTATTATTACATATTGTTGTACAATTATTATTATTAGAATTATTGTAATTGTTCTTATTATTTTAATTGTTGTTATTGTTAAAATAAATTATAATAATATGAAAGCTAATTATTATAATTAAGAACTTAACTATTATTATTATTGCATTCATCATATTAGGATATGTATTAATTACACTATTTAATTGATAAATGAGTATCTATTTAGTTCTCATTATTCTATTCCAGCAATTTAGTTTATTTAACTATCAATTATTCCTCTTAATTTTTAGATTAATAATTGATTAAGCTTTTTTAATTTATTAAATTAGGATACACTTACTTATAATGATACTTTATTCTTGAAATATCTTCAATGGGAATATAACCCTCAGGAATCTAATCCTCTTTCAAGAAGAGCATAAATATATCATTTTCAAAAATTTGAGATATTTCATAAACCTTTTGGATATTCTGTAAATATTTACCTTCTTAAATTCCTATTCGTTAGTTTAATCAACTTAAAAGAGTAAGGCCATTTCTTTATTGGAATCCCTTCTCTCCTAACTTGATTGCATCAGAATGCTCTACACTCTTAAAATGGCATCCTTTGAATTTTTTACAAAAAGGTCTTTCTTCAAGTACAATTTGACACATTTTTCGAATTTAAGAGCTAGAAATAAAGGGTGTTTGATTTTATGTCTGATGTTCTGAGCTGTGAAGTAATTAATTAACCCTTGGATTGTATTATCAACTTTTAATAAACATTTAGGTTAATTTTTTCTTTCCTTCTTTACAAATTATTTCTCCAAATTCTCTGGTAAAAATGGGTCAATAATAAGTTGAATATTATTATTGAGGGCCTGTTGTCTGGCATGCTTCCGAGAATCGACAAATATATAAGGGGAGCATTTAGCATCGATAACGGATTACTGGCCGCTATTGATTTAACTAACCACCACCACTATTTGGAACTTTTGAATACTTAATTTTATCATAACATATAATACTTCATTCTTGTATGAAGTTGTATTGAACTTTAATTATCTTATTATTGAGATGCCATTCCTGAAGACACCTTCAGAACAGCCTTTGCATCCTATGCTCTCCATTTCCATTTTCTCATAATTATGTTTTGACAATATAGATATTTGCCACTATCGTTAGTGTATTCAGTACATGATGATCCAAATCATTATCGATCTAGAAGTGATAGTGTGGTGATATTACTTTTAATTAACACTCTAGTTCGGGGATGTTCCAAGATTTGTGCCAATTCCATCCAATATTCGTATTAAATGGAAAGGGTTTCCATAACTTTAAGTCAAGTTAATAGCTCTGGTTAGAATTCTAGTATTTAAGAACTTTGGAAGCTTCTATTCTTAGAGCTGACCCATTATGAATAATATTATTATTGAATGGCTGCCATTCCCATCTAACTACTTCATTTGATAATAACATAGACTAATTTAATTATGCAAAGATTCAATTTATGTTATCACTTATATATGAATATAAAGTAATTCAAATCAAAGATTAATTAACTCTTAAATGTGAATGAAAAAAATATAACTAAGCCATAAAATTTAATTAAACTTTATTTCATTCAAGTTTATGTTTATATAAAAATTAATTAATATAAGATTATTTTAATTATTATCCATATTTGTGTTTACTAAATAATATTTAATTCCTTTCTTAATTTCCTAGAACCTCTATCTATTATTTCCATAACACTGTCTTACGTACTTATGTTAAATTTTTCCTTTTTTGACCATTTTAAGACAAATCTATAAACAAGTAAATTATAATTTAGCTTCATTCTGAGGCTCTGATTGATTTTCGAAATTATCATCCATCTTCTCAAAAACTTAATAAAATTTATTCTTAACCAACAAATTCTGGAGAATCAATTAATAAATTATATAGAGTCAAGAATTCACAAAAATAATTAGAATAAATTTGCTTTATATTTATTTATTAATGTTACTAATATATACTTCATTATTGTGCAATTTCCGATTCTTTTTCAGTGTCTTCTTCCGTATAAGGAATGGGAGGATCAACATCAGGGTAGAGACGCTTTGTTAAAATATAACAATGGGGAGGCTCAATATCTGTATAGTAATTTCTTTTGTACACAGTCTTCTCAAAACCATGTCTGGAATAAAATTGAAATCCTATTTCGTTGCTAACCCACATATGCAAATATATGGTTCTGATTTCCTCATGAGTTTTCACTCTGTTGATTAATTCATTCAATAGCTATGTGCCAAATCCCAAACGACGGTATGCATCCAAAACACCGAAGGTCATAATATAGGCAGTCTTCTTCCCATCCTTATCCTCGATCCTGGCTGTTATAGCGCCAACTGCAATGTCATTATAATAACCTGCGCATTACTTAAATTTCAATACCAAGAGTGGAAAAGTCTGAATAAGTGAGAATTTTTATATAAAAGTTTTCGCTATAACTTACAGGCAAGGTCTTCTAAGTGATGACCTTGAATTGTTCCAAATTTTTGTAGTTGATTTCTCCAAAAGCCAATTTTGGTTTCTATTCCATTAATAAATATATATAAAATTAATGGATAGCAGAACCGAATTTGACGGAAGAATTCACTTTTTTGAATACTTTTCTCTTGAAAAATTTGAAGAGTACTTAATCATCCAATAATCATCATAGATCATTAAGAAATGCCTTGCAATATTCAATAGGAATAATTACACAATAAGATCGATTTATATAATATTATCAATATTCAAAAGAAATCGCTTATCTGATTGAATTTTGTATTAATCTACCTTATGCCTTAAAGTATAATGCTTCTTACGCCGAATATTTTTATGGATTCTTTTTATCAGAATAAAAACAAAATAATAAAGTTAAAAGAGTTTTAACTTTGATGTTAAGGATTATGATTCCTTACGTTTTACAAAAACTACATGAATACTCAAACAACCCAAATTAAGATAGAAAAAAGAAAATTATATAATGGTTATACAGAGGATTTAAATTGATTGATATTTCAATGAAATTTTAGTACTTATTAAATGATGAACAAAAGAGCTATGCTGTTTTCTATTATTTCATAAGATAGGATCTAATCAGATTCAAGATGGAATCCCCATACAAATATGGGATGCTATTTGTTTATTTGGGATTGAAATTTTTAGATTTCTATTTTTCCAAAAAGAATAATAATGTTTAATAAAAGAATTAGGTGATTCAAGCACCAAAATAAGTAGATGCTAAAAATGTACAGAAATACTGTCCTAAATGTAAAAGAATCCCATAGATTCCTAGTGTCTTAAAAACTACTGGATATGTTTATTGTTTAGAATGCTTACAATAAATGGTAATTAAGAATGAAATCACTAATCATCATATAATAAAATTATTTTGAATCATTATTATAATGCAATTAACTCTATTTATGGTACAAATGATATTGTTGTTTTCTTGAATGAAACTTAGTATTTTTGATTTTGGATTAATTTCATAGCATTTACAGATGTCACAACGCATATCTAATGAAATGTTAATCAATAATAAATTACCATAACCAAATCCTTTGATTGATCTTGCATCTGCTAAGACACCATTTTATTGTCTTTTACTTGAGCAAAAAGCTATTGTGCCTCACTTAGAGAGGAACTGACAAATTTGAGGGTTTCTTAGAATGAACCGTAAGATTTCATCTTTTGGGTGTATTCTTCAAATCTGATGGCTTTGATGTAATAACAAGCGTCAAAGATTTTCATTCTGTTAGAATATCGATGATCCATATCTTGGACTTTCTTAATGAACCCATTTTCCATTAGGGTATAATATAACCTTGATAAACCCTGTTATTATAATAACATCTTACTCTAAAGAGACAATTCAATCCCTTCCAATATTAAATCTCAAAGTACATTTGATCAATCTATGGAGATACCTTGGGTTTCTTTTTGTTTTGGTTCTGTAATTATTCTCTTTATGAATTGGTCAATTGATTAACATAATTAGTTCGATTTCTGTCAAGAATGGTCGTCAAATACTCTAGATAAAAGTAAATGCCAGCATAATCTACATCCGAATAGAGTTCCAGATCAAATCCATATTGTAATTATTGGATCATGGATTGTACAGCAATCTCATAACTGAAAATCATCAAAGGGTTTTTATTTTTGAAGATGTCTTGATCAATTTGATTGCTGTGATGAACGAGTATCGATAAATGAGAATAATTCTTATGAAAATCTCTGCTCTTTCTGAATTTCGATCTTAATTATTTAATTATGTATTCATAAGTAACAGGTACTAGGCAATCTTGATATTCCTTGAACACATTTTGATATAATTGATCGAAGTTCTATGAAAACATTTTATTAAGGGTTCCGATGACGATATTAATCCACGGAGTTTAATGGAAATAGAGGAATTAATCGTATTTAAATAGATTTTACTCTAGATAGGCTCTAATTAAAATATTCTTAGGATAATCATGAATCAAAGCACAAATTTTCTATTAGATGCTAAAGTAATTGCGTTCTCCACTTAAATCAAGAACTGCTTCTAATTAAATTAGCATGGTACTAAAGTATTCATAAGGGTTTTCCATCTGAGGTATTTTCCTCATGCTGATCATGGATTTGAGATGTTTAAGAATTGTCACGCTTTAATAGTTTGACATATCCTTCCCCATAGCCTTAGTTTACACTACAGCGTCAAATCTTTTTCTAATGAATTCGATGTGATCTGTTATTTATTTTTATGATTCCGCATTGAATGGTTATTAGAGAGATTGAACAATTAAACAAAAACCTTTTAGCAATTTAATTCTAGAGGAGAGCGCATCTGCTATAGTTAATTGCTTTGATTTCTTAACTTTGCCACTTAATTCGGTATCCAATGGATTTAAAGTAGTTGTCAATAACTCCTAAATAGTGGGTATTCTCTTGTTTCTGAAACTGAACACAGAGGGATTATAATCCTCTTCTCTGAGGAATGGAGCTTCCTTGATTATTTTGAAGATTTGGCTGCCTACTGTATTCAGTGTATCAAACAATGCTTTAACAAATGGATTATCCCATAAAGAATCATCATACTAATACACTAATGTGTAAATGGTCTAAGCTAATGCATTTCCATTAAGCCAACATGTAATTTTCTGAATGACTAAATCAAAGAGTCCCACAAGCTACATAATCATTTTGAATATGGTTTACTTCTTCATTAGTTAATTGTGATCCTGCCTTTATCTGCTGTGATTACAGTAATTTCTAAGGTGTATCAGCATCAGCCAATCCCAGTTTTACATCTATTTTCTTGTCAAATAATTCAGTTGCTGACATAGCCTCAAATAATGAAAATCCTTCTGCCAAAAGAATCTCTCCATTTTTGAGACTCCTAAGTTCTGCTGTAATATCCATTAATTAAATTAATGTCTAAAAGTAAAATGCAATTATACTAAGACTATGAATATGTACAACCCCAAGCGAATGTTAATTTAATCAACACTCACAAATGCATTAAAGCAAAGAAGTAAAGGTTACATATATGTTAGAATACGAAAATTCAAAGTTCCCCAAATATCCAAAAATAATTAGATGACTCCAAATGGCTAATTAATATGTTCATAAGAAACTACAACTAATTACTCATCAAAACCCTCTCAATACAGGAGAGAAACAATATTTTCTAAAAATAAGGAAAAATATCATTGTTTTCATGGATTTTATAATGTGAATCTTGGAGCTCTTTAGTAAAACGCGAATAAAGAATTATTGGATGTTGAGTCCCATTTTGTTGAGATGCAAAATAGTTCACATAAATAGATATTCCTTCCATTGCCTCCAATTAAAGAAGTTGAAGAGTATGTGTTATACTAAGTATTTATATTAAAAGCAATAAGAGTAAACTTAAAGAAGTCAAGATAAATGAGTAACTGTATTCTTAAGACAATTTGGAATTGATTTTACTTAAAATTGACAAGTAACACAAAATTAAAATTGAGTACTATATCCAAATAAGTTAGACCAAGCCTAATTGAAGGTTTTATTATAAATGACAAAATCTGGAAGGATCAACTTATAATTTACTTAGAATGTTATTCATTTGAAAGAATTTACGAACTGTAATTAGAATTTGAGGATTAATATGATTGCGAATAATTTCAATTATTTTGAACAATTTAAAAACAAGCATTCTTTTTTGTATATTTAAAATATTATGTTTAAATTGAAATGTTAGAGAGATACACCTCTAAATCATCCTATTTTTAGAGAATTCTAGGATGAATCATTACAATATTTAATATATATATATAGTTATAGTTATAGTCAGATAGTTTTAAGTCCATGCGTAACAAGAGTTTGGAGACCAGACTTGATTCCGCAATTGGATTTAATTCTCGCTCATCATTTGGTCAATCTGACCAGGGAAGGATCGAGGAAAATAAATATATATTAATTGTTTAAATATTTATCACAAATCTCAAATTTTATGGGTTATTAAAATAAATAATGAATTTTTAAATCCTTGGACTTCTGTCATAATTGCCATCTAAGAAATATGTTAGGAAATTATTTGAATACGCTTATTTATTTAGAAACAAACTCAACTCATTTTAAGAATTTATGGAAACACCTGTGAGTGCTTCATTGCCTTAAGATTTATAAATGACTGAGAAATAAGCTCATACACTCATAATAGGGTTGGTAAAACTCTTAGAGAATGCAGAATTACTTCAATGGAATGAGTAAGCCATTTTGTAGCTATTTCCATCGACTTTTGATTAGCAATTAGCTAAATTGTTGACAGATTCTATACTTTAAATCTCCGAATGTAAGTGCTTTCTAAACTCTTATTATAGTGTGCGATAAAATTACAAATAGAGAGATCTGTTAGGCAGATTCACTGATTGACATTGATTGGAGAGTGGATATATAAATTTAGACGCATAATTAATAGAAGGTAAGGTTCTTTATAAATAATTAATAGGTTAATATGCCAGTCTTGTTTTTATAATTGGAGACTCTGAATACTTAGAAAAATACAAAGGAGAATGTGACATTTCAGCTTAATTAAAATGAAGTTAATAATTTTCACAACAATTTGTGTAAAATAAAAGAATAATTATAAACTTTAGCTTAGTGATTATTATTTATATAAATTTAAAAATAAAATGACAGAAAAAGTTAAAATTCTTATGTTGGGTGAAGGTGCTGTGGGCAAGTCATCCCTTTTAAGTCGTTATGTTGACGAAAAGTTTTCTGAAAATATATAGGCTACATTGGGAGTGGAGTATAGATAGAAAATTCTTATTTAAGGAGAAAGCTAAGTGACTGTTTAAGTTTGGGACACAGCAGGTAATTAAAATTCTAGAGGTTTAGGTTAAGAAAGATTCAGAGTTATTACTCCTATTTTTTATAGAAATGCTTAAGGGGTGTCTTTAGTTTATAGTGTTATTGATAAAAACTCATTTTAATAAGTTTAAACTTGGATTGATAATTTAAAAGAGCAAATTGATTGTGAATAAATCTCCATTGTTTTAGTTGCAAATAAGTGTGATATAGCATAAAGAGAAGTAACTACTTTGGAAGGGTAGCAATTAGCATAAAAAGTACATTGTTATTCTATTCTAGTATTAAATCAAATATTTTGAGTGCTCTGCAAGAACAGGGGCTTAAGTAAAGGAAATGTATACAGAATTAGTTTAATAAATCCTTGTTAGACGAGGATAAAATCAAAATTCTCAGAACGGAGAAAAAATTCCAAAAAATATCTAAATTGATGGAGGGGAAACATAACCACAAAAATGTTGTTGATAAGTCTTATATAATAAATGATAGAATTTATTATCCAATTTAATTACCACATAAGTTATTTTTCAGTTCATTTGTTGAATTTTTATAGAGCCAAATTGCATTATTAATATGATTATTCTTAAACAGTTAGAAATTTAATTACATACAAAAAGATCCAGCATTTAATAAAAATGGATTAATTTAAAATATTATGCTAATGAATCAAGGTATGGTTGTTTTAATTGATATTTATTCTTCAAATAATATATTATTATATATTTGCATATTATAGTTCTGATATTTATTTATAATAAAGCTTATATTTAAACTATTATTTCATTTCACAAGTAAGGAAATTATAATAATTATGACATACTTCTGCTTACATCTGGTTACTTTTCTACTCTTAATGCATTTATCATAGGTGACAAAGATCTTGAGTTTCTTGATTTGCTAGAGGCAAAGCTGAAAGTTACAGTACGCGAGCTTTTATTCTTATAGAAACTATTATAGGATGGAATTTGTAATTTTGCGTGAGATTTGAGAATACTTTTTGGCTATTCGAATTTTTACAGTGAAACCTTTTTATTTCTTTTTTTTAATTAATTATGTTTCTGACCTCTAAGGATCACATCGTTGTTGTTTTAATGATGTTTAGACATCTATTGTTATTGATGATTCTGATGAATCTCATAGTTGTCATCTATATGACATAAAGAAGGGCATTAAATTAAGTTCAATCGATTAATTTCCTCAATTGTTGACCCTAGTTTAACCTTTCTTGTGCTCTGATTTCTATCTATATCAGGCTAGAAGTCCAAAATAAACTCACTTTTATAAAAGTCTTCTTCAAAAGTATCCAAGTTTTATGTCAAATTTTAAATACTAGGTACTAAAATCAATTTGTTAGGACAACTCAAGCGAGGATATCCAATTATTTTAATAATTTTTGCTCTCTAATCTTCTTATTTATGAATACAAATATTCCCCATTAAAATTAATTTAATGCAATATCATAAATAAAATGTAAATTTCCTTTATAGAGGTACGATAGATTTCCAGAAACTCAATCCGCAATATAACGATAATAATTTTATTAGTATTTCGATCAAAAACCAATCTCAACATTTTCTGTTAAATAATAATATTGGAAATATAATTAAAATCACTGGGTTTTTAAATAAATTAATAAAGAAGTAAACAAGTTATATTAAGAATTTGATGATATTTGATTTAAAATTAAAAAATAGTTAATTCCCTTAATAATTTCTACAGTATCAATCACCTTCAACCCACCAATTTGTAACAATACGATTTGATGAATTGTTGTCTATTTCAACATTGTTTTTAAAATTTCAGCTTAGAATTGATAAAATATGAAAAATAGATGACGTAAATTGAATAGTTAATAAAAATAAATATTAATAATATAATTAATATTTACATATAAATTACTTAATGGAAGCGAAAAATAAAACTAAACCAAAATCTACTAAATAGAAAGCAAAACTATAGTAAATAATGGCAATTAGTTTTGAAAATCTCTAGAAAAAGAGTAGTCCTTCTGACAATCAGAAACCAGTGATTTAAGAGGAACAAGAGGAATCAGCGCAATAGTTTTAGAAAATTTCGGAGGATGAATATTAAAATTAATTAGATGCTTATTATCAAGAATAAAACAAAAGATTTTCGTTTAGTTAGCCCATGCCTGATTTGTATTAAGTGTAATTGCAATAATAACAATAACAATATTAACAATTGTTGAATAAATAATAAGATGTTACTCCAGTGTCACCTAAGTATAAGCAATCCTAAAATCAAAATTAGTCTCAACAAGTTTATAGGTAATAATAGCAACAAGAATAGAATATCAATGAATCACATTTAACTAATATAACTTAGTAAAGTCCTGTGTTTATTCCGCAATTACCTATTAATTAAGTGTTCTAGTAATAATTGGATAGAAGTACTAAAAAATCAAGTCATCAGCATGAGGAGTTATTCTAAATTAACTCATAATTGGATGATAGTCAAGACATACCATAAATGAAAAAGATGTCCATAAAATCTGAACATATTAAAAAATAATCAAGATAAAATAATTCTAATACAAATAATATAAGTAACATTTTAGATAATTTTCTGAGTCATAGATAAAAAATAACTGATTAATCAGGACTCTATTAATCAGAATTATTTGAGTAACCTTAATTATAGCATTTTGGTGGAGGTTAAAATGAGTAATCTGTAATTCAATAATAATCTCTTTTATAATCTATACATAATGATACAATGGAAATTGTTAAAGAACAGATATAACAATGTCATTTCGATGATATTTATTAAAATGCAAGAAAAGACTCATCAATGTAGAAGTCTCTTGTGAATGACAAAGATGAAGAAGACTTAGATAACTTATTATAAGATCTGTATGAATGCACAACTAAATAAATACCAAAGTAAGTTATTGAGTCAAATCCGAAATTAGTAAACTAATAAGCTTAGGAAGTAATGAGCAATGTGTTTGAAAAGGTCCCTTAAGAAAAATAACCTTAAAATACTAAACCTGTTCCTTATTTGACAGGCAGTAAGATTATAAGTGAATAAAAAAATGACAATTCAAGTCCTGCTTATAAGAATAAATTATAAGATGAAGTTGCCAAATTTTCAACTCAGGAACAAAAGAAGGTTAGTATTGAAGATTATTTTAATTTGAAACAACAATCATCATAAAACCAATAGAGCAACTAAACTGTTAAAACTCAATAAAATACAAACAATTAAGTATTTCATTATTAGTCTATACAAGACAAGTTGAAAAACTCAATATAAGTCAAAGAAGCTGAAATTTAAAATTAAAATTAATAGTAATCCTAAATGAGCTTCAATACTAAGCCTTTTTAAATAAGTTCTACTGATAGAAATTACAAAGCTAAACAAAGTTTTGGATATGAACTAACATTTCGACAACCCTAAAAAACATTTACTCACTATTTCACAATACCTTTTTAAATATTCCAAATTGATATAAGAACCAAATTTGAAGAGACTTTCAGAAATCAAAGTGTAAGCTGTTACTGATAACAATAAAAGTCATTTCATTTAATGTGAGTAATATGATGCTAAATAATTTAAGGACTTATTAAAAGAAAAAGATTCTGAATTTTTTCAATTGTGTTCAACAAATTTTATACTATTTTAGCAGGGAGATGCCAATGAGAATAATTCTGCCTGGACAAAATGTTATATGCTATCTGAGAATTTAAAAAGTTATTTATTTTCTTTGGGATTTATTGTTGATAATGTAAATCTAGAAAATATCTTAAAAGAAACTTATTTATATTAAGAAAAAAATAGCAAAGATAAATATTAATTAGACTTAGATGCAGCATACTTTAGCGTGTATCTATCATTTAAATTGATTTATCCTGATTGTGATAAATTAATGGAGGTTGTAAAGTTTTTCTCAGATTCAGAAACAAATTTAATTGAAGTATCAACAGCGAAACTAGTATTAAATAAAATGATGGATGAAAAGTAGATTAATAATGTTTTTAAATGGCCAGACTCCTCTATCAAATATGATTAATTATTTAAAGTGTTAACTTTGTTACCTTATTGATAGTAGTATTATTATTATTAATCATATAAGATGATGATCAATTGAATTCATTTTATCATTAGAAACATATAAATATATAAAATTAATGAAATTATTTGAGGGTCAAGAATAACCAAAGCTCAAATTGAAAATAAATAAGAAGTATGCAAAGAAGTTTTAGAAGAAAATTAATGGCTAGGATTGGAGAAATTCTAGATTAAGAAGAAAGAAGCGAAGTTTAGATTCCAGAAGAAGAAGAAAATGGAGATTTATTCAATGACAAAGCAACATAAAAGTTCATCGAAACTCTTGCCAAAATAAAATATAAACATCCAGAAATTTATTGAAATAAAGAGATATTTTAAGAGGAAGATTTTGATGAGCCTGAAATCAGAGATGAAAAGCTAAAGAAGGTCACTTATACGAAACTCTAAGGTAGGGAGTCAAAGATGAATAAGAGGAATCAGAAGAAGAAGAAGAACCAAATATTGGCATGACTCCTAATGAAGAATAAATCTAATTAAAAAAAAGGATTTATAGATGCAGAGAAGAATACTACTAATAAAAGAAGGACTTTTTAAAAGTTAAACAAAAGACAGTTTAAGAAATAGAGGATGAAAATAAAGAATTTGAAAAGCTATTAAAGAATAGAAGCCTGAAGATTAAGAAATATTATAAAGGTTTGGGGAAGGAAAGAGAATCGGATGAGATAGATAAATTCCTAAGGAAATATATATTAACAAAAGATTGATTCATATAGATGATATTAATGAAATTATTGATTCATTTGAAGACGAAGAGAAATGGATGCCCAATCATTTTAGATGGGACTGCCATGTTTGCGAAGATTATACACTTTGTCAGGATTGTAATCAATAACACTCTTAACATAAATTGAAAAGGCTTTAGTTCCTAAAACTTGCAAGCCTCCTAAAACGGAGGAAGGTCAATAATTAATTAGCCCATATAAGTATTGTAGAGCATGCTAAATTAATACGACTTAAGAAAATGATTATTATGAAAGTAAGTAGGATTATCTATGTGTGGATTGTTTTGAAAAGATAAAAATTAATAGAGATATGAGTTTGTAGAAGCAGAGATTTTAGACGCTAATAAATTACTTGAAGGAAACCCTGAATGATTAAAAGAAAAACTGCCTTCTAATCTGAAGAATATCATTGATGAATACTATAGTTTAGACTTGAGAATGTCGTAGCAGGGGGAATCAAGACTAAATTTAAATATATCAATGTTGAAAAAATAAGATTTTGGATTGAAAAACGATGATTTGCTTTATGCAGATGTTAAATTATTGAATTAATATGTTTCAATAAGGAAATTGGCTCCATATCTATTAAGATGGGTCAATTAAATTAAGAAGAATAACGCTGAAAAACCATTCGCTTAAATTAGAAAAAGTACCAAAAGAAATACGAAATTAATTCTTAAAGGAATAGATCCAAGAGAGTTTTAAAAGCATAAATGAATCAAAATAACAAGTCTAATTAGAAGTGGAATATGTAGTAGAAAATACACCCCTGTAGGTTAATTCGAAGTGACTTAAAACTTATGGAGTGTGATTTTATATATTTGTGTTGTTAATAGTACTTAGAGTTCTATTATTATTATTCACATTCTGATCATCATGGTAGTCAATTCGAGTTTAGGTTGTATAATTTAGTAAGATAGTATATAATGAATAATCACTTATAAATGAGTAAGATAATAGATTCATTTTTAAATTAGTATTCATAAAAAAAATGGTTTTTTTAAAATATTATATTCTCATGGTGTAGAAAGGGTTTCAAAATATTGAAGGATGAATTTAATAGCATTATTGACTACCAAGACTACCTAAAGATCCTATTATTAAAAACACTATATAATGATTATTCAATTATATTAATCAAATTCAGTGGTATTGAATTTTGTATTCGTTTTTTGCATTCCATATTCTTATGGTACAATGTCATTAGTAACAAAGGAACCTTTATATTCAGACTTTTCTTCAGGGGAGGAGAAATCAACAGTTAATGTAGCAGCTCTAGTTTAAGCAAAAAAGGTCTTCTTTTGAGCACTAGTTGGTTTATCATGAAATGTAAAGAATTCATGACTTAAGCATTCTGTCGCTGTTGGTCTCATCTTAGGATCTCTAGAGAGCATTTTTTAGACAAGTTCCCTCAATATTAAAAATTGATTACTATAACATTCGGTGGTACTTTCTTTAAAGTAAGAATAGAAAAATCAATGTGACATTTCTTATTTAATTACAACACAAAGTTAAACCCTGTTCCAGGAAAAACATCCCTTCCAGTCAAGAGTTTAAAAAATAGTGCTCCAGCACTGAAGATGTCACACTTAGAACTATACGTGGCATCCTTGTCTGTCAGATTGGCAATTTCTGGAGCAACATACCCTGGAGTTCCACATTTGGGATATTTAAATCTAATTAGATGGTTGATTTTACTTTTTTAATGTAGTGTATGTTGCTAAACCAAAGTCAACTATTTTGAGTGTAGTTAAATTGTTATTTTTTTGTAAAACTATGTTTTCTGGTTTGATGTCTCTGTGCATAATGTTTTTTTAGTGCATATGTTCAATCCCACTTAATAAAGCCTATTTAACTATCAATTTACATGCATTATTTTCTGAGTCTACTCCAATGTTAAACCAACATGTTAATTTTTCATGAGTTACTGCAAGTTTTTTCCAGATAATAAATCCATTATTATGTAGTAACTGGTGTCTCCTTAGAAGACTTCCTTTACTTTGACAAATGCAGGGTGATCTAATTCATTATTAATTTCGATTTCCTAATACATTAGCTCATTCTTTTCAACACATTTGGCTGCAAAATATTAGTCAGCCTGCTTAGATTTAACCAATAAGACTTTAGCTGAACTACCTTAACCTAGGACCTGCAAGGGAGTGTAGAAGTCTTGGATTCTTGAAAAAAATAGTTTCCCATTTAGGAATTCCTTCAACTTATAGGCTTAGTCGGTGAAATAAATTGTGTTGCTGATCATAAAGCCTACTAAGCCTCTTTGGAATTGCCAACTAATAAGATTGGGATACGATAATGGTAGAGAGAATAAAGGTTCTTCATCCTTGTAAATGTGTAAGAAGTCTTTCTTTAGGATAGCCTTGTAAGGGGGCTATAAATCCAGGGATAGTAGAATTTCATTGTCAATCAAGTTAATTTGCGTCTTCAGCAACATAGAGTAAAGATTAGGACAACAAGTCAGAAACATTTCTGGTATTACTAAAAATAAATATGATTAGCATTATTAAAATAGCTGACTATTTATATAATAATTTATGAATCATAATTAAAATTGTTAAATTTTATAATAATCTTTAGATTTTAATAAAATGTGCAATTAAATCTTTTAATGAGTATAATTATATGAACTATCAAAGGGAGCACTTGAATCTAATATCTCTATTGGGAATTTGATTGGTGGATTGGGATGTCCACTTCAAATAATTGAGTAATTCTTTATCCTCTTGTCGAATGATATTGCCAATGACTAGCCATTAGCTCTTTGGTCCATCGAACTCCTATTTGTTGAGAAATATAGTGTAGGTTTAATCAACTTCTCCAGATTCAATGTTCCTCTTCTATCCGATGGCTCCAAATTGAGTGTGTAACTGGTTGATTTCTGATTTCCACTTCTTATTCACAATTGGACTTGTAATTTCCATTTTTGATTCAGAAATGTGACTCATTCTGAAATCTTAAATTTCTTATATATTGTGACAAGATTTTGGAGTTGAGTCACATTGCAATTAGAATGACAAGTAACCTTTTTCAATTCCGTCAACTTTCACATCGCAATATAAAATTTAAGCAACAACATAATTTAATAAGAACAGAATTATCATTTTTATTTAGAATAAATTTTATTTTGTCAGTTTATGCAAGACATTCGCTAAATGAGGTAAAAATATGAAACCTTAAAACAATCGAATCCTAACACTCCCAAGAAATGCCTCACTCCTTCCATATCAGCTCAATATGTTAAAACTAGTCCAGGTTTATAGATGACTCCTCCCTCGAATCCAAAACTTAAGAAAGTTTGCAATAATTGTCTGAATCGATCACTCATGAGACAGAAGGAGTGCAGAGTGTAATAGGAACGATAGGAAGATCAGGTAATTATAATCTCATTGATCAATTAGAAATTGTACTAATAAGTCAAATAATCGATAGATCAAGAAAATCAATATAGGGATTAGTTGGCTGAAGAAAATAGAAGGAAATTCTTCACTTATCACAAGATTAATGGGGATTTAATACAATAGCATCAATAGAGAGTTAAAACTGAATAATCTAATGAGAAAGCCGAAGTAGCTAACTTCTTCAAATAGTTAGAAAGGGATGAATATCTTCACAAGATTAAGAAATAAGAAAAGAAGGAATTATTGCAATAATATTATCTGAGAGATCTTAAAAATTAAATATCATTTAAGGAAGAAGAAAAGTTTCAATAAAAGTTATAAAACAACAAATCTGACATCATAGAGTCTTAGTATTGGACCTAATTGGAGAGTGAGCAAATTCATAGTCAATAAATTAAAGCCCAATAGTAACGGTAGATGATAAACTATTGGAAATACACATTAGGGGAAAAACAGAAATTGAAACAGGAACAGGAAGAAATGAATAAAATGGAATAGGAACAACTCAAGTATGTACAAAAAAGCAATGAGAAATTGAATAAAGCAGCTGAATTAGCAAAAAAGCAATAGATGGAACAATTCAAATAAGAAATCTAATATCAAGTTAAAATTAATGAATAAAAAAGAAAAGATGAGGAAAACAAAAAATAACAGGAATATTACACTATGATTTAATACAAACAATAAGAAGAATAACGTGAAAAATAAAAGTAACTGGATAAATCCATGGAGAAATAGGCCCTTATTAAAGAGATTGAGTAGTAGATTATTTTTAAGGTAAATATCCTTTAGTAATGTAGTAAAAAGTATAGAAAGAGCAAAAGGAAAAAGAGTTGAGTCAAAGCGAAAAGAAATTATTGATTTAGGAAGTTCCTATAAAATTGGTCTGCTGTGATGAATGCAAACATACTTGTCCATCAAAAGTTATTACTAATATATTATAATGATAATAATTTTAAATTAATGTAATTGGATGAGAGTAATAAAACAAAGAAAAATGAGTAGTCCATCCTTAAAGAAACCTCCAAAAACAGAAATGTAATTACCCATAATTATCATGCAAGATAGTTTCTAAATTACAAGGAAATCCTGCACGATTATAGGGATTGAAAGATAGTTTCAAATACTTTACATTGTTAAAAAAGAATCAATATTTGGAAAGAAAACAATATAGAGTTAGCAGAGATGAGACATTGGTTTGTTCCTGCATAATGTGTCCTGAAGATCAAATATAAAGGTACATTAAATCGTAAAAATAGTCGACCTTAAGGTCCATAATATTCGTATAATTGCGGTGAGAGATGCTTGAATAGATTCACTTGCACAGAATGTGATGTAGAGTTGTGTCCATGCGCAGAACAATGCAAAAACAGAAGATTTTAGAAACATGATGATGCATGTGTATATCCATTACGTTGCGGAGGAAAAGGGATGGGTTTGTTTGCTGGCGAACGTATTTTGAAAGGACAATTCATAATGCAATATGTTGGCGAGATATTTCAAATAAATAGTGCATTTGGGAGAAGACGAGTGCAGGAATATTCGGTTTGAATTGTGTGTTTATTTTAGAAATCTACATGCACTTATTTAATGAAACTCAACAATTAAGAAGTTATTGATCCAACATCGAAAGGGAATCTAGCAAGATTTATAAATCACTCTTGTGAGCCAAATTGTATTACTGAGAAATGGAATGTGTTAGGTGAAGTATGTATAGGTATATTTGCCATACGAGACATAAATGAGGATGAAGAATTGACCTTTGATTATTAATTTGACGTATTTCATACACCCTTGACTAAATGTCTCTGTGGAGCTAATAAATGCAAGGGATACTTGGGATTGAAGCCAACTGATGTTACATAAGAAGAGTGGGAAGAACATCTGGAAAATATGGTATGCAAAATATGTCAAACTAAAACACCATAAGATGATGAATAACTATTGTTATGTGATAAATGCAATTGTGGATTCCATTTATTATGTCTTGTACCTCCATTGTCATCAGTACCAAAAGATGCTTGGTATTGTTAGGAATGCTAGGATGAGAAAAGAATATTGGCTGAATCTGAAAAAGAGAAAGAAAAAATAGAAGGCTTATTGTAGTAGAAAGTTAAATAGTTGAATAATGAGAAAAAGAATAAGAAAAAGATGGATTCATCATCTTCTTCAAGTGATTCTGATAGTGAATATGATAACAGATATAAGATGATGAAATCTTTAGAGAAATAAACAGTCAGAGAATATTTATAATAGAAATAACATTAATAATAATAAATTAATAAATTAGAGGAAGATGTCAATTATAATAAAAAAGAAGATTTGGATACTAATACTTCAGATTTACCTCTGACTTCAAAGGGCATCAAATCTACAGGCACTTCATTAAACAACTTAGATCAATTTGTTAAACAGTCCTTTGAATTTTAATCACAGAACAGTGGTAAACTATAGTAGATGCAATCTATTGTTGATGTAGCCTAAAAAAAGTTTGAAGAACAGTATAATGATAATAATGAATTGCAATAATAAATAGAATAGATTCAAGTGTAAAATATCTAAAATATTGATACTAAAAAGGAATGTTTTAAAATCAATATTCTTGAATAGAAAGTAGTCAAAAAGAATGCTCCATTAATTTATAAGATTGGAAACAAAATCAGTTTTGAATAAATAGATCAATAATATGCAGATTTCTTCAAGAAGGAGAACAACTTGACTGTCATTGGTTCTGTCTAATAGATAAGTATCTTCAGATCAATCCTAATCATGATTGAATAAATTATCAAAGAGCTGAAGAAAGAACTCGGAATCATAGAAGGGTAGATTAAAGTACCCATTATCTATTTAAAAAGATTAATAATGAAATTGTAATTATTTAATTCTAATTCTTAATAGCAACAGTTTAGATAAAAAACAAGAAGTTAACATCATATATAATAAATCATTAGCTCATAGTGAAGAGATATTTCCAATGGACAAAGCTACTCCAATTAAAATTAAGGGGTCTAAATAGAACATCGAATCAACTGTCCAAGAGATATCAAAAATCTTAAAAACATTATGTGTTTAAAGACTGTATATAAGTAGAAGTGAAACTAAGACTGTTTAGCAAAACATGTATCATCTAAAATAACATGCTGAGATCCGTATATCGAGAGATTCCGTTTACAATGCAAAAGGCGAACAAACTTAGAGAGATATCAATCATCCATTCTTTTACATATAGTATAGGGAGAAGGAAGTCTGTTTGATTGGAACTCTTTAACAGATTTAAGATACTAGTAATGCTATTAAATTACTTCTGGAATAAGAGACCAATAATGAAAAGGAGATGACTTATTTCACTGTTCTCATTTCTCCACAATATAAGGAGCAATGCAAATAGGTTAAATAGAGGATTGAAAAGGATTCTTCTTCTACCAAAGTACTCTTGTTTGAAGCCTCCCATCCTAGAAAGAATATGACGATATTGATATTGTGTTTAAGAAATCAGATTAAATAAACAAAGCAAATGTTTTTTGAAATGATTTAAGAGGATTGTCAATTAAAATTGGAATAGTTTTAAGATTAAATGTCTATGTAAATGTGTAGATATGTTTTTAAATACCTTTAAAATACAATGATGACTAATGATATGGCATTTATGAAGAATTGGGATCTTATTACACCATATTTTTATTAATTCAACATTATGAAGTATAGAGAATAGAAATTCGATAATTGGTTTGTTAAACGCTGCTATCCATCCTTACTTAGAGATTATGAAACCTAATTGTATATCTAATATTGTTTAGGAAAGGAAATCTAAAAGAATTTAACTGATTAGGAGTAAATGTTGAGGAAAAGGAATTTAATCCTATTAACCCGGAAAATTCTAAATGCAATCTTAGGATTTAAAAGACATCAGCCAGAATAAGCACAAATAGATGGAAACTTTTAATAAGATTCATTTAGAAGATATAACAGTTTCTAAGAAGATGACACTCCTAAATTTTAAAATTTGTCTTTAATTTCATTGATATCTCATACATCATAATTCAGCAAAAAAAGTGATAGATAAAAGGAAAGTAGTGATAACAGTTCTTCTGATTCAAGCAATAATTAACATTAAAAAAGATAGAGCAGTTCTGAATCAATGAAAAGTAGAGATTTATCTACTAAATAAAAGCATAAATCTCATCATCATAGATATAACTATAATTAAGAGAGTTCTATTGATAGGTATGATAAATATAAATATGAAAAATCACACAATTATGATAAATCGAAGTAGAAATATAAATATTAGAATTATAAATATGAGAGGCCTAGAACTAGTAGAAGATATTATGAAGATAATGATCACTCCAGAAATAGGGGGTATAATAAGAGAAGTAATAATCTAAACTAATTTAAGGATCTAGCAGTGAAGGCTCACAAAAATCATAAGATTACAGAAGAAAAAGATAGGAATCTGTAGACTCTGATAAATATAAAAATAGTAAGTATTATAGTGGATTTTAATTTGAAAGAAGACATTCCAAGAGTTACAAATATGATTATGAAAGTAGTTTTTTAATTTATTTATTAGAGTCTACAAAAATGCAAGAAAGCAAAGAAAGATCTCGATCAAGACAAAGAAACAAATCAGATAGTAGCGATGGTTATAGAAGAAGATCTAAATCAACTCATAAATCCAAGAAATACTATAGGAAGTATTAGTGAAAATTAAATATATAATTTATTATGGATTAAGTTAAGCCAAAAGTATTTTTTGTTTTGGGAGGTACATTCTTTTCGATTAATCAATCTAGGACCTGGAGCAGGAAAGGGTACTTAAAGTGCAAAAATGGTCGAGAGGTATCATTTTGTTCACTTATCTGCAGGTGACTTATTGAGGGAGGAGGTATTAAATAATTGTATTTTAAGAGATCTAAAAAAACACAAAATGCTGAATTGATTGAGGAAATCATTAAGAGTGGGTAAATTGTCCCAGTAACTATGATACATAAATTTCTAGAGTCACATAACAATTAGTTTACTAGAATCAGCCATGCAAGCTAAGGGTCTTGATAAAATGTTTTTAATTGATGGATTCCCCAGAAATTAAGAGAATTTTGATGTTTGGATTAAATTGATGGGTGATAAGGTGGAATTTAAAAAGTTATTTTATTTTGAATGTGATGAGGAGACCTTAAAAAATAGAATTAAAATCAGGGCTTAAGAAAGTGGAAGATCAGATGATAATGATGAAACACTTGTTAAAAGATTGAAAACATACAATGAATCTACAAGACCAATTATATGTATACATTTATTATAATATAATTAGAACATTTTGATTCCCTTTCACAATGTATCCATATAAAGGCAGACAAACCTATTGAAGAAGTGTTTCAAGAAATTACAAAGAAGTTAGATGAAATCTTATGATATTATATTTAGTAATGCAAGAAGATTTATTTCTAACCATCAAATATAATCCATTTAATCATATTTTAAGTAAAACTAGATCTTATCCATTTAATAAATATTGCTTCTTCTCAATCTCTAATAATAATTTTAAACGTCATAATGTTCATTTTATTTACTAAACTTCTAACCATAGAGACCTTAACTTGATTGCCTTATTACTCATATTAATTACGAAATTTAAGTTTATGAAAGAATTATTTTAAATTATAATCAAATATTTGAAGAATAATTATAGTTTAATGATAGGGAATAATTGTTTATTAGAATTAGAAATTCCTCAATTAATAAATATAAATTGAAAAGCTCTCAGCGATTATTTAAAATAAGCTAAAATTACAATTGAATATCCTGTTTTGAAAATGAATTAATTGTATAAGGCAATAATTACTTAAGAAGAAATCATTTATGATGCTCTATTAAAACATATTATTATCTTTTGAGACTATGAAAGTTATTATATGAGCGAAAAACAGAAGACAAGATTATTTTGATTTTTGAAACAAAAGTGTTCTGAAATGAAAAATAGAGAAAATATCTAGTATTAATGTACAGCTTATCTATTTAAATAGATTAAGCTATTTTTAACATATAACCTGAATTATTGATTTAAATCAATCTTACAGATTTCTAATTTTATTTTAATTATAGATTTGAATTGCAGATTTACATTTAAATTCCTCTTCATAAAATATTATGATATCATTCAAAGTCTATACTAAATCCAAGATGTTCAATCAAAGTCTTTTATATTTCTTATTTGTCTTTTCCCAAAAAGATTAGCTTAAATGAATTGCTATAAATTACTTTATCATTCGTCCTTGTAGGTAAGAAAGGCTTTAACATTTTATAAAATCCCATTACAAAACCAGACATATTAATGATAAACACCTTATTTTATCTCTCTGGAAAAAACTGTAGCACCATATTCAAAAGGCTTTTGGTCATTTGGAGATCGAAATTGGAAAAGCCAAATCCATCTACATCTAAAATGGTAATATAGGAATCTACGAATCCTTTGCAAGATCTACAGACATCCTCTAGAAAACCGATGAAATACCATTTATATCTCTCGAGATCTCTAAATATTTTAAATGAATAATTACATTTTATCAGGTTACAATTTAGACTGCTTTGTATATACAACTTATCTACCACACTTGCTTTCCCCCACAATATCCAAGATTCCTTTAAATTCTGGAAATTATTTTGCCGATAAACGATTGATTCTGTGTTGTCTTCTCCATTCCTAAGATTAATAAATATATCATACAATCCAATTCATTATGGCTGCATATGAAGCATTGATATCGAATCTAAAATTACAAATTGCTATAATTACACCCTCTTGCAATGAGCCATCTTATCAAAGTATTACTTGAGAGCTTGTATTCACTTACAATTTAAAATAGTTTATAATAAATATCTTAGTCTTCTTAATCTAACTAAGTTACTCTATCATTTAGTAAGAATATATCATACCGATAATGTTCATTGATATATTTTTCATCAGTTTCTTTAGGTTAAAATTCATTTGTGTCATTATAGTTGCATACATATTTATTTAATTCTTCCTCATCTTCATCTAAACGTAGTTCTGATTAGATCGATTATTTTTCAAATAATTCTGCTACTTGTAAACTTGAGTAATTAATAATGCATTCTCGTAAAAACTTTAAAAAACTATAATTTGGTTATGATTTTAGATGTTATAGGATTGTTAAAGTTGTTCTTGATTTTTCTACTTTATAAAACACTAATTGTTAAACCATAATCCAATCATCATACTTTCTGTGAATTCCTTAAGTGGATTCATTAATTTTGAAATAGTGATATTTATATTTAAGAGAATATATTTAATTTTTGAATTTGCATCTCTCAATTAAGCTTCCATCAGATAACTATTCTTTCCCAATTCTAAAATATTAGACTCTCTCATCCAATGAGGAATTCAGAGGGAGTAGGAAATCAAAAACTATATCACCTCTTTAGTAGAAGCTATTTGTTCCTGTATAAAATATTTTCAAATTTGGCAATTATTTAGATTAGATCCAATGCATTTTTTAGCATTATTTGAGAGTCTAAAGGAATTCCTGTTCTTGTTAATTCATAATTTAAATATATATATAAATTTCGTTTGTTTAATTTATTGAGGGTGTGAGTCTTTCGACCCTTCAGAAATTGGTGAACGACTTCACAAGGAAGTCGTACACTCGCATTGGAGTAGTTTTCAATTAGCAATCTCGCGTATCCGTTGGTACGTCACTTACAGCGATATTGCCCCTGAATAAGGATAAATCTCCAACAATTCAAGTTTAATTTATATAATGAAGGCAATTATTTAATTTTATGGGTTTCTATTCTCTAATTCATTTAAGTTAATTTTAGTAATTATATATAATAAACCTAATATTGGTCATTTTAATGAAGCAGGTGTTTAGTTCCCTTATTGGCAACACACTGCTTAACGTTTCTTATGGCTATCCTTTGGAATCCTTAATAGTATACCATAAATCATTCCAATTCAAGTAAATTCCAAATTTTGTTAACAATATCTCTTTCAATGTTAAAGTGATAAATCTATAAATCCAAATTAGAATATTTATTAACAAATACAATCAAATCCGTAAACAAGAAGATCCAAATTAATAAAATCTAAAATTGTTGAATTGATTGCATCTATTTTCCCCTTGTTTTAAAATCATAATCTCTTATTGCTATATATCATACAATTCTATATACATAATTTCAATAGAATGATGAAAAAATAATTTGAAATTCTATTTCAGAATAATGAATAATCAATGATAAATGTTTCTTTAGATTTTGATGGATCATTTCTACAGTTTCATCTAAACCTTATCAATATGAAAAATTTATTATAGAATTTCTATTTATGTATATTTAGTTCCAGAACTAATTGTAACTTACACATTCTTATATTTAATTATAAATTGGCATAGCATTAGCTAATTTAAAGATAAACTAATAATTTTCTGGTATAATATATTTTCTATTTTTCTTTAATTTAAATCTAATTAATTATAATGACTTTGGGCTTTAAGAAGGTTCTGGAAAATGAAGGAAAAAAATATTATTTTTTTTAAATTATTTCTAATGGAAGTGGAACACAATACAGGAATAGATAGACTTAAATAATAGGCAGAAGATCATAAAAATAGAGGAAACGATTATTTTAAAAGATCATAATACTCTAATGCTGCAGAGGAATATGAAAAAGCTATTGGTATCAATAATCTTCCTATTTTAGAACTTTGTCCAAATGAACCGAATTATTATGGTAATAGGGCTGCTTGTTTCCTTCAAATGAAAAAGTAATTTTTATTAATAATCTATTTAGGTATAAAAAATGTTTAAAGGACTGTGAAAAGGCTCTAAGCTTAGACCCCAATAATGCTAAGTTTCTAAGAAGAAAGGCTTTGAGTTTGTAACATTTGGGATTGTTAACAGAGGCCAAGCCTATTTTCGGGCAAATTGTTAGTTTAGATAATAGTGAGTAATCCATCAAGGAACATAAACAAATTAACGAATTAATCTATAATCTGTAGTAGACACAACAGAAATTGGATGCCAAATAATATAAAGAAGCTTTATATTATATGGAAAAAGTTGCAAAGGAAATTCCAGATGCTGTCGACATTCAAATTCTGAATTGTGAATGTTTAGCCAGAACAGGCAATGCTAATTAAGCTTAGGAATAATTAAGACTAATTTAGGAGAAGTTTGGGACAAGGGCTGAATCATCTTATTTAAAGGGTCTAATAGAATTATATGGAGGAAACCCAGATAAAGCAAAATCTATCCTTTAAGAGGGAGTAAGACAAGATTACAATAACAAAAAATGTTTATTAGCTTTTCAAATGGCTAAAGATTCAGATAATTATAAATCTAAAGGAAATGATTGTTTAAATTCAAATAAATTTAATGAAGCTATTGATTATTATACCAAAGCGTTGGAAGTGGATTCTAACAATTTTAAATTCAATTCCATAATTTATGCCAATAGAGGATTGGCTTATTAGAAATTGAAGGATCATAGAAAGGCAGTCGATGATTTTGATAAATCAATTGAATTGAATGACCGATACTTCAAAGCCTATTTGAGAAGAGGAGATTCAAGATAAGAATTAGGAGATTTGGATGGTGCATAAGGTGACTATTAGAAAGTGATGGAGTTAGATTAAGGATCAATATAACAAATGAGATAGAAGATAAATGATATTACAAGAAAACAGAAACAATTATCGAAGAAAGATTATTATAAAATCTTAGAAGTTGACAAAAATGCTTCAGATACAGATATTAAGAAAGCATATAGAAAATTAGCTTTGCAATGGCATCCAGATAAAAATAAAGAGAGTGAAGAATAAAAAGTATAATATTTATAATATTATTATAGAAATTAGCTGATAAGAAATTCAGAGAAATCGCTGAGGCATATAGTGTGTTGAGTGATAAATAGAAAAGATAGCAATATGATATGGGAGTAGATCCAAATGACCCAATGGGAGGAGCAGGAGGATTTGAAACAAATATTGATCCCTCCCAAATATTCAAGATGTTCTTTGGTAGTGAAGGAGGAGCAGACTTTGGTTTTGGGAACATGGCAGGAGGAGAATTTCCAGGAGGATTTAAAACTGTTTTTACAACTAATTTAGGAGGAATGGGTTAGAACATGAGAGGAGGACAAGGATTTCCATTTTAATTTGGAGATTTCTCATAGTAAGGAGGAGCAGGATTTTCTGGATTTTCATTTCCAGGGATGCAATTTACATAATAGCAACAAAGAAGAAAATGATTGATATTCTCTATATAAATTAGTATTTTATATATATTTAATTAATATCTGAATACAAGTTGATTGTTTATTAAAGATACAAAAATTTATCTCCACCAAAAAAACGCTAATGAAATAAAAAGATTAAATTATGAAAATCTCAATATAATTAAATTAAAGAATTATTTTCAATTTTATGAATTTCTACCCTATTGACTTTGAAGAACAACATTCATAATGTACTTATTCTACTTATTTCTAGAGTTAATTCATGAACCTCTTATTGAATAAACAAATGAATCATAATATTATGAATATGAACAAAGTGCTCAATAGGAACCAGAATAACTTAATACTTTTGATGGGTATTTATAGGAAGAACCTGTCCTTTTGTTTAATTATGTGGAGGAAGCCCCTAAAAAAAAGACTAAGCATGTTATCAGAAAATCAAAAAAAATTAGAAAAGTTGATTCTGAAACTGATGTCCCTTCAAAAAAAAGTCTGAAATCTCACGTTACTAATAATGATGTCTTGAAATTATAGTAATGCTAGAGATTAAAAACAATAATCTCTCAAATGGAGGCTTTCTTATAATAGACAAGAGCTTCAATACTCAAACAATATATTAACAATCACACCAAGTGACTTTTCCAATGATTAAATATATCGAGTTATATATATATAATTGTAATAATTAGTATCAATATCTCTTCTTACAATTTAAATAGAAACATCAATTTCCTAAATAGAATCTTGTATTCAAATTTTTTCAAGATTCAATATTGAAAACAAATTCTTAATAAGTAAATCGTTTAATAAAAATAGATAGCTTGTAAAATAACAATAGTGTTATATAATATTTTTTAAATAAAATGAATATGGTATTTTTTTTGAAATATGTCTTGCTCTAAGGTATAAACATAAACTTTAAGAAAATGAAAGATTAAAGTGCATCCTCTACTGTTTATATCAACATTCACCTTCAGGTTCATTATAATAATAATTAATAATATGAACGGAAGTGATTGCATTAATTATAAAATAAGATATTTTGCATATTAAGTATTTATATAAATAATATATTATTTTTTATAATTAATTTTTATAAACTTGAATAATAATAAAAGGGTGACAAGAAAAATATCCCCTATATTTGATTAATGCTACTAACCTTTAAAACATTCCAATTTTAAAGACTACCACATCAAGAAGTGAAATTAATTTATACTAAGAATTAATTGAAATTTAAATATTAAACAAAATCTCACATTTGATCTTAATTGGATAAAAATTGATTTGAAAGGCAAATCAATAAATAACAATAAAGTTTAATCAGAGTATTGATATAAAATGGGCAATCTTAACAAATTATCAATTCAGTAAAGTTTTAATAATAAATACAATATTTTATGCTCTTTTTATAAAACAAACTCTATAGTATATTATTTAACAAAGTTATTTTAAAATAAATTACAATAAATAGCCTCTCTTTCTAAATAATTGTGATATTTTTATATATATTATTGGTTTCTATAAAATAAAAAAATATATTATCTGATTTTTTTCATTTTAATTTTGATGCTATTTTAGTAATATTATATGCACTGGGCATTTTAGTAGGATCAAATCTCGAAAGTAATCTATTATCTGATTTTTCTTCTAATTATTATCTAGTAATTTTTTCATGATATCCATACTGATATCTGTTTCTAGAAGCAGTTGGTTTATCTATTGCATCTCTTCTTTTATTATATTCTTTATATTATATTAACTACTCTTTCTTTTTAACAATTGATATTGACTTAAAAACCTTTTGTTATTATTAATCAGTAGCTTTAAGGATCGACTTTAGATTTTTGTCTTTAAATTTGATTTCATCATAATAAGGTAAAATGTAAACATCAGTAGGTCTCCTTAGATGTTCTTTAGAAGGTAGTCTTTTTATCTATTTTTGTGGTTCATCAACATCGAATCCCTCAATTTGGCTATTCTCACTAGAAATCTAGGCATCAACATCACTTTCAGTAAAATCAATAGTATTTTGCACTTCACCTGCAACAATAAAAAAATGTTCTGAGAAACTTCTCCAAGCCTTCAATGCCATCTTAAGATATAAATATTCCTATAGAATGTTGAAATTACTTTAAATATCCACCTTTTCATTTACTCTTTCCCTTCTAAAGTGATGAGATCGCTGATTGTACAATCTATATTTTATTTTCTTATCATTTTCCTTCATTATTGTTTTACCAGCCTCAGTAGTAATTTTGAATACACTTTCTTTGAAAGCTTATTTAAAAACTTCGTAAAGAAGATTCCTAAAGGTAAGACAACCTGCAAAATCCTTTTTTAATTCAAAACTTGATGCTTTTTTGGCAGCATCCCAAATGTTGTCTCCTTTTAAAGCTCCTAATGGTTCCTCTAAATCTAATAGAAAATGTCCTAAGTATTTAGTTTGCATTTTTGTCCCTTGAAATTCTTCAGTATATTTGCACCATAAAGTTCTAAATTTATCTATTGTTTCTACATAAGTCTCTAAACAACTGCTGCTTGTATCATAAAATTTTTCAAATTCTTAAACCAATTCACAAACAATTAAATTCATCAATACTCTAGCCCCAATAAATATTAAACTATAATAAAACACAGAAGCTAAAACCCACGGTTTGTTTTATTATTTCATATAATTTTAAGAATCAACAAAAATAAATCTCCATCCATTTTCGGTTGTGCATTTAAAACTAGCTAGTAAACCAAAAAAAAAATTATTAAAATTTAATTAATCATTTAGAATGGAACCTGAGTTTGCCTCTCCAAAAAGAGCACAACCTACATATGAATAACATGATAAAACAGTAATAAATAATCCCAAAATTCTCAGTATAGCCATTTTATTGAAATAAATAACATTTAATAATTTTCGTATTCTTGTAAACTACTAGATAATTAATGACATTCTTAGACATCTATTCAATATAAAAATTCTCAACCAAATAAAATATGGATCATCTCTGCTGGCTCTTGCATATCTCATATAAAAGTTAAACTAAATATCGATGTAGAAATCAAGTAACGATAATAACACAAAAATCAATTACATTTATCTCCAAATATCATCAAAATATCTTTTAATATGATATGTAAACAATTTTAGAATACAGTCTATTAATAGAATAAAGCTAAAAAAGTGATTGAGCCAATTCAGAGTTTGTAAAAATCTAGTACTGCCTTACTCATAAAATAACATCAAAGTAACTAAGATTATTAAAACAATTACATAGATTTAGAATTAAACTTAGTTTAGTAATTAAAATATAAGATGAATTTTCCAGAAGTATTTTAGCCTTTAATCTCAATCCTTTCTTTGGTGGTTTTGAGTAATTCGGAGTATCCAACATTATAATCTCAGTTAATTTTAAAAATAATTCTTAATCTAAGGTTAAATCAGGATTCAAAAGTTGCTGCTTATTTTATTAAAAGTTAACAAAAATAACTCCTGCAAAGAATTATAAGAAGAACAAGGCTCCTATAAAGGTGAAACTGAAAAAAAATAAATATGAAATCCATTCATTATTAAATCGAATTGGTCCTGTTTATTCTGAAGCACTGTTAATACAAACAAAGAATGTTATTCCCCAACCATCAAGAGTAGAAATAATAAATAAGGATTGCATAGCTTCAATTATGTTATTAAAATTATGAGGGTATACTTTCCATTCTCCTTAACAGTCCTATCTTCCCACTCCATAATTAAAATAAGAATCACAATAGCCAAGCTTATCTTTATAAATAGTCATTCCAAAAATAGCAAAGATGAACCAAAAAAGTAAAATAACATAGAAAATTCTTAAGATATCAGAAAATGATTTCATTATAGCTCCTCTTTCATTAACGAAGAATCCATAAGTTGATGTTACTTTGAGGGGACGCAAATAGCCCAAATATAATATCCATTTCAAAGCAGAATGATTAGATGCTAAATAAAGAAAATAAGTAACAACATATGCAAAATCAATACTAACCCATATACTACTAAAGTATCCATCCTATGCAATAGCTCCATAAGTAATTATTTAAATTATTGCATCGATCAATATTAATAAATTAAATAGACATTAAATTATCTCAAAAGGATTCCAAAAATTTTAATCAGTTTCATCATAATAAGTAATCAAAATTAAATTAATTAAACTGCTCCATAAAACAAAACATAATAATAATTTAATAGGATAAATTTCAGAGATCATAAAGCATGTCTTCCTTAATGAATTACTTTTCTAAATTATGAACAATGAATATTCATTTTATATGTTATAATATTTCTCTTTGTTTTCTGGTTCAATTAGAGTTTCAAGTAAACTCTTCAAATTTATATTGTTATTATCTTTCTTTACTAAACTCTCTTTTCTTATTTCTGAATCGTAATGATTAAAATTCAAGACTACACTTTGTTCCTTTTCTTCTATTGATTATGTTTCCGACTCCTTTGCACTATCCAAATAGTTTGCAAATCCATCAAGAATAATAACAAAAGATAATCCAAATCCAAAATAGTTAACTATAAATACTAAAGAAATACAAAATAAGAATCCGATGTAATAGATTCCATAAGTTGTACTTAGTATAACGACACCATACCAATCATCACCAGTCGATATATCATATACTGCTATCCAAGATTGATAAATATTGCCAAAATAATGATACATTTTTAATTCATCAAATTCAGGGAAATCAAATATTTACAATGAAAATATTGCATAATTCAACATTAAAAAGAGAAGTAACAATGCCATTACTGCATAATTTGGAAATGTTTAGTAGGATATCATTATCATATTTTGTGCAAATGTATTATATTTGATGACTCTAAAGAAAAAGAGGGACTTTAGTATTTTTATATATATAAAAATTTCGAATGTTGGTTCCTATTCATCAAAAAGTGAAAAAAATAATATTCTCTCAATTAAAATAAATGTAATTATTAGTACACTCAGAACATTAGTGAAATTTTACAAATACTTATGAATTGTCAAAACCTTTAAAATGGTTTCCAAAAATAACAGTATTGTTACAATTAAATCAAAATAATCTGCTATTATTTGGTCATAAAAATCAGAAAATGTTAATATTAAAATATTTAAACAAACAAATCCATCTAGTAATATCTAAATAATTTAATTAGTAATAAAGTAATATAATTAGTATTGAATTTTGATAAGATAAAAACGTATTCCTTTCAAAAAATAATAATTCCAATATTTATTTAAATATTAGACCACAGATTCAAAATGAAATCTCTCTATCAAATCACTACCAGACCATTATTATAGGTAGATTCCTTCTTAGGATTAATTTCTTTCTTGCTCATACACTTCTTCATAATTTGTAATTGAAATAGTTTCATTTTTTAATTTAAGATTTATCATTGCAACCACATCATCATAGTTAAGATTAAATTAATTAGGATTTATACTTGTTCTACTCTATGTATTCATTTACAATAATTTTTAATTTTTATTCTTTTTTTAAAAAGGATTTTGCTATTTACTTTCTTATTAAGAATATATAACAAAAATATTGTTTCCCATCTTCTATTATTAGAAATGCTCATGATTCTACTTTACAGAACTTGATTACATACTACTTTCATTCATGCTTGAATTTCCTAGGCTTTCAAAGAACTCTTCATCATTATGCATGTGAACTGTCTTTTTCATGTAAGGAAATCTTGGTTTTGGTCTATCATTTGTTTTAAAGTTGTTTTAAACTTTTTAAACAATAAAATATTGTTGATGTAAATGTTACTTCTTCATAATTTTTCCCTCTTTCTATTTCTTTTTAGGATCTTCTTATATCTGTATATCTTAAATTGATGCAAAATCATAAGGCACATTATATCGAACTTCTGTATAAATACTCAAATAATCTAAACTTCTTAGAGTGTAGAATGTTTCCAAATGTGAAAATTTACTTTCATTATTATTGATAAGGTTTTAAATTTATGATTGTAATTAATGATATGGAAAATAAAAGGAAATTATCCAAGACTGATGAGTGTTTTGTTTCAAAATTAGTTCTCTTTCATTCTGTTAATCTATCTATTAACGTGCAGATAAGTATTTAACATTATTATGTTCTTGAATTGGTTGCATACTTAGCTTTTGCTATCTACTTTTTGGGTCTAATCGATATTATGTATTAAATTTGTAATTTTAATAGTTGAAAATTTCCATCTTAACCGTTTTCCAAATATCAGTTTCTAACAGCTATGACATGTTTATTTTAATTTAATCCTCTGAAAATTCAGGTTTAACAGGATTATTGATATAATATTCCTAAGTTTTATGATAATAGACTTTTAGAACAGCAATTAAAAGCTGAAAGTAAAATTTGTTAATCGCAAAAATGATGAATACATATAAAATACAGACGAAAGGATTGAATTATTTCATTAGCATATACATGGTTATCGTCCAATCATTTACTATACTAGTTCTTATAGTTTAAAAGTAAGCAAACAGAATATTATCAAAATTAGTTGGAACATCAATACTCTATAATTGTCGAGCACATACAAAGCCAATCTCGCATTCCTTATATCCACAGACTGCAATTTCGTATGAATTCAAGGAAAAAATTCCAAGTTCCTCGTGCATGCATCTATATTTAAGCACTCCATTAAAAGCATATAGCATAAATATTGCAATTAAAATTGTAAACAGAATTAATATTAGCAAATTTTCTACAATTTGTTTTACTGCTTCTTTAATTGATAATAAAATGATATTTAACTTATTGCTAATACGTCCAACATAGATTGGTATTCTGATTAATCTAAAAGTAGATACATCAAAGGGTATGTAATGGTTCTATAAAATGTATAAAAGATAGAGAACGAGGATTAATAAATCATAAATATTCCAAAATGATTATATGTACTTTTTAAACCCTTAACCAGCTAAATGTATAAAAGCGTCAATAAAATATAAAACACAAAATAAATATTAGTATTCGCTTATTTTAGGTGACTCTTAAGGAGATCTATTCAAAAATAGGATAATATTTGCTAATGTTACCAACATTTCATATAAATCAAAAATAGTGGATTATAATAGCTTGTAGCATAATATTTCTATTGAAATGATTATTGTGACTATTATCTTTCTAAAAAACAAGAATCTAAGCCCATCCTAATAATACGAAACCTCCTTTTTCAACCATTAAAAATTATGAGAAACTCTTAAATTGATAGAATGATTCAAATTTTTCTAATCTATTAATTATTAGTATTCAAGCTCAGGATTGAAATCTAATTGAGCAACTTTTTCCTTTTCTTCCGCCCACTCCTCCTTTCTTAATATTTGGTCAATATTGTCTATTTTCCGTATTTTAGTGTTCTCAATCTAATTCCTTATATAATTTTTCTCTTGCATTTCTTCCAAACAATCGTCTAATTCATATAATTGAGCAAAGGCCTATTTAGAAGCTTATCTCTGAAATTAATCGTTTAACTTTATGATTGAATCCTCTTATTCAATATTGAAAACACTATTCATCTCAGATTCTGATTATTCTTCTTTAATGGGTTTTTTAGAGACTAGATGTTCTTCTGTTTGAGGAGATTTCATTTACTAATTTGAATTGTTTTTATGTATTGATTTTTGGATGGATTTTGATTAGTTTGATTGCTTCATACTCTCTTTCATTGTTTAATTAGTTTATATTATTTGGGATTTATGTCTTGCTTTACCTACAGTTGACTTTTACGAGACAGCTTTTTTGAATTATTTGATTTCGACTTTCTAATCGAAAGGGGAATCATTTATTTTTGTTTTATTTAAGAATTTATCTTTTTTAATTTCTCTAGATGGTTATGATTCTTGAGATTCTTAATGTTACGACTTCTACTCATAGAATCTTTCCTTATTGTTTGACATTTTGATTGACACTTAACTTTATTCGATTTATTAATCAAAATTATTAAGTGAATTATAAAAGTTCCAAAATGCTTAAGTCTTATATACTATATTTCATCCCCCGGAGAGTAAATACTCCAAATCTATTATCCATTTTATAAAATACTGTATAAAACTAAAGATTTGAGAAATTATATTTTCAATTTCCGTTATCCACTATTTACTTAATAATAGAACAGGAGGTGAAAAAAATTAAATATTGAGTTATTTGATCCAAGAATATCATAAAATGATTGCTCTAAGAGGTCAGCTAAATATTTTTTATTTCTAATAATATGGCTTCGAATCTTGAATAAGGAAACTAATAATACCATTTTGGATGAAGAATACTTACAATGAGTTGACTTACCTTAATATTTCTTATATTTGAATCAAAAATTGACTCCTTGCGTTGAATAATTTACATTATCAATTAAATAATGTATTCAAAATTTCATTAATTAAGATTAAGTTAATTAATGTTGTAAAATATTTAATTATTATAGATCATTAAAAGGAAACTGTGAATTAAGCAAAAACAGGTCTATGGTCACTACCTAGGATATCGAAATTTGCATCATAATTTTATAATTTAATTTGTGATGGTTAATTTTCGTTGAAACCTTGAGTAGATGATAAGGTCTTAGATTGTTTATTTTCTTTAAATAGAATTCTATCACACCATCCAGGTATTCTGAAATCATTTCCTACAGCCCATTAATTTTAGTATTCTAATAGTTTATAGGTCGGCGGAAAGAAAATCATTCCTTCTAAGAATTAGGTTTGGTAATCTATTTATAACCAATTGAATACTTAATGAATTATTTCTACTTAGATGCATCTAATCTTTTGAAAGCCATCCAAAAAAATCTGAATGGTTTCTTATGGTTTAAGTTGTAATTTTTTAATCTATCCTTGAATTAAAGTCCCCAGTCCAGATCAAATAATCGTATGGTACATTCTTGTGACTAGAATAAACTTCATTTTCAAAATGAGATTCGAGCTTAGAGAACTATGTCTACCTCTTAGCCTCGGCATTCTATCCACTTTCAAGGTGACTATTTGCAAATAGGAATATTTTCTCATTAATATTAACTGAGATGGCTATGCCTCCTTTATTACCTACTATTCCCATGAAACCTTGTGAGAGTGTATATGGCCTTCCATTTTTAATTTTAGGGACCAATAATACATGAGCAAATACGATTAGATGCATAGCATTGAGTGTTGCAGATTAAACTTTCACATAATTTTTGCCTAGTTCATCTTTTAACTTGGATTCCCAACTTCCTTTTGATTCACAAAGCAGAGATACAGCTATACTTCTTGAACATTCTTAGGTGCCTATAACAATTAAATCATGGTGAATTGATTCTATATTGAAGAGTCTCTTCAAAGAGTAACCAGGTATCATTCCATGCATATTCCATGTTATCACAAGTATTCTAATATCATTATCGAGAGTCCATTCAGATTTGAGTTAGTTCATCCATTTATATGTGCACTTATGATTAAGATGTAACATCAATTAATTGAGATGTCCAATTAGTTTTTAATCTTAAGAGAATTCACCGAAAAACCTCTAATTAAATAAAGGGAACGGAAGATGGTCTTATTGAGGAATAGATGTATTGTTCATAATCTATATTTTCCAGTTTTGATTTTTGATTTTATATTAAATTATATATTTGGATTCCTTAAGATAACTGAAACTAATTTACTTTAATTCCTCAACCGATGGGTCAATTAATTAAGTGAAAAATTTCATAAAACTGAAGTCTACAGGTTTAAATTTCAAAAAAATAATAATATTGAAAAATTACCGGTTTCAAAAAAACCAAAGTAATATTCTTATCCTTATGTAAATAATCTGATGTTATCTTAGGATTAAATAGCTGTAGAAATATAATTTAGGAGTTCATCGAATATTTCTATCCTCAAAATCAAACGATTATATTTTAAATGGTTACATTTATATGATACAAATCTAAATTAGAAAGGAATTAAAATATTTATAAGTTCTCAATCAATTTACAATAGAACCCCTGATATTATTAGGTTAATCTATTTAGTTTAATTCTTAATAAAAATAGGATGGGATATTTTGATATATATATTTGATGGAATGCATGAATTCCAAATCCGCAATTTTTATCATATGAGGTAGAAGTAATTAATGCTAGTGGTTGAATTTATGGACGATAGGGATGTTGTTTCTATCGTGGAATGAGTTTGAAAGGTATAGGAGAATACAACTAGAAAAAGTGATTATCAGAATAATAAATTAATATTGCTAAAAATGAATATTCTTTATAGGTATGTGTGATGATGTAAATGTTCATTTAATGTTTTAATTTTCTCCAAACTTCTCTTCAATCCATCTCATAGTAATTGATCCTGGTCTTTCAATTGGTAATCCGAAGGCTCTTGACCAGATGAGGTTGGCCATACATCCTAATGCTCTTGAGACTGCGAAAACAACAGTGTAATATTAGAATTCTCTCATTCCATAATGATAAAGGAGGACTCCTGAATGTGCATCAACATTTCTATGATAATAATCTATAAATACGGCCATGGGTTTTAGATTTTTCCGATGGTCTTCAAAACAGGTGGAATAACATGATAGCATTGTCTGACTAAGTCAACCAAGGGATCATCTTTGATGTGTCTAGCAGCAAAGTCCTTTTGATGGATGAAACGTGGGTCTGTATATCTTAAAACGGCATGTCCATATCCTGGGATGACCTTTCCTTCTCTGATGGTTGTGAGAACGTAATCTTGGATTTTTTCGTTTGAGATGTTTTCACCCAATTCTTCCTATAAAAGGTTTAATATGTTGAGATACTCTCATTTCCAAGAGCCATTTGAGAACTTCTTAGTTTGCAAGACCATGTAATGGACCAGCCAAACCATTGACACCAGCAGAATATGACAAATATGGATCTGCCAATGCTGATACCAACCAAATGTGTTGTGTGTGCACTCACATTACCTCCTTCATGATCAGCATGAATGCTTAAATATCCTCTCAAACATTCTCTAACCTCAAATGTATTATATCCAAGCATGTGAGCATAATTACCAGCCCAGTCCAAATTGTCATCAGCTGAGATGATTTCACCATTCTTAAGTCTATAAACAAATAAATACCTTGTATTTGTGTCTGTAGATCAAGGCAGCGACTCTTGGGATTTTGGCCAATAAATCCATGGCATCTTCATAGAAGTATTCCCAATATTATGGCTTTGAAACCTTTCCTTGGTCATAGACTTGTTGGAATTGAGAGTCCTTTTACAAAAACAACAATGTTTAAGATAACATTGTCATTGGGTGAGCAGCCTTTGGTAAACTCAAAATGAACTTTTATGTCTCACTATCCAATTGTCCTCTTTATTTCCATTCTTATTGAACGTCAGCGAATTCTTGTTCGGCTAAAAGATATATAATAACATATATGTACATGGGAAGTCACCTGTGCACAACAACCAAAACAAGGCTTCTGGTAAAGGCTCATGTCCATTCTCAGCCTTTTAGAGATATTCCTACAATTCAGGGATGTTGTAATCTCTCATTGTGATACCCTATATGTTAAATATGGATGTATTACTGTTTTAGCATCCAACAATGATGCGTCGTAGAAAAGACCGAACACGTTTCTCATTCCTCCGATTGCTTAGTCGACTGTCACTTTGCACACCTCCTTTGCTCCATATCTCTTTCTGACATCTCGCAATAAGGCTTATTTCACAGGCACGAGCTCTCTCATTCTCTTCTTCAAAAGTCCATGTGTATTGTTATACACACTTCTGTAAAACATTTACACTGCACTTCTAGAGTTCACTTACATGATGATATATTATAATTATTAGCAAAAATTCAAGATATTATTTGCATTTATACATACCCTATGCGCATTAAATATAGCATAATTAAAAAGATTCGCTAATTTGCTAATTATTATAAAAATTATTTTTATAATTAGATATTTATTTTGTGGTTAATACTTTATTAAAAACTATTGATAACACTATTATTGCAATCAAATTATTCAAAAACTTGAGTAATCTCCAAAATTCCTTCCTCCAACTTCAATATGCCTTATTCCTCTTATTGTTTTGAAATCAACAAATCGCAATAAAAATATTATATTCCTTTAATTCTATTGATATGTCTACTTGTATTTTCTTTCTAACTCATATATTGAGTTCAAATTATGAGAGGAATTTAAATAACAATTGCAAATCTGCGATATATATAAATTCATTTTATTTATCATAAAGAAGAAGGAATTGATATGAAGTAGTATTACCAGAAAATATACATATAATTAATCCTCTTTTGTCTGTTTGCTTTTCAATTAAATAAAATTCAATTTACAACTTAATTGGGATTAATTTTACAATTTATTAATTATGATTTCTAGAATTAATAAATAAATCAGTTTTTATCTTCAAAATTCTGTTGAAGAAATCTAAATTAAGCTAATACTTGTCTTGCTTAGATTTATCTCTTTGATTTATGAACTAATTAGGGCAAGAATCTCATAAGATATATATGTATATATGAATAAAATTAATTAAAATTAAATTTAGAACATTATAGTTTTCTACTTTTAACTTCTTCAGAATTTAGATCATTCAAAAAAACCATTTATAAGGGGAAAGAGGTGTTAATTATTAAAAAGATATACAAATTAATTAGGAAGACGAAAAATCATTTAAAATATCAAAATACAAAATAAATAACACAGTTCTAGGTGAACTTAACAAATAAACAAAATAATTTAATTTCATAATTCATTAAACTAAAAATATATATAGATTAAAATAATAGAGATGAATGTAAGTAAGAAGTTATATTTCAAAAAAAAATCTTAAATTAATGAAAATTATAAAGAATTATTTGGATAGACAAATAGGATCTGGTATTTAATTTTAATTTAAATGTTGTTAGTAACTTGAAAATGATGATTTAATGTAACAAACATTAATTTATGGAGTTAAATAAATTATATTTGCTTGTCAAATAAAAGAGGATTGAAGAAAGCAAGATGGAATTATCTCACGATGTTCCTTCAAATGAATAAACGATATAAGATGAGATAGGTAGTGATTAAAGACACTTAGATCACAACATATTAGTAACTTAAGCTGATTATAATTAATATAATTAATGGATCAATGTAAAACCTATTCTCACATTCGATCAATATCATCATATAAGTCTAAACATAGAATTTCTTATGAGTCTCGAGATTAAATCGACCCTAAAAAGAGGTCAATAACATTTAGCGGTGACATTGATTTAGTCCAATCAATAAGTTGCCAAGAAAACTTGCTTGATTTATTGGGGAAGGTACAGAGATAGAAGCAATAATAACGTTTATCTCTTTAAACTTCCTAAATGAAATTGCTTCCTCCTTTGAAAGTTGGTTAGGATGAAAATAAGATATAAAAACAGCAAGCAAGAAAATAAGTTAGTAATCATTATAACGAATTTACTATCCCAATGGATCCTTATAAAAAGCAGTTGTATTAAAAATTAAATATATATGGAAAATTCATTGAGCCAACTAATTATAAAAAAGTGGATTATGAGGAAATCTAAGCATTGTATTATTTATTATAATTATGTTAGCAAATCAACAATTTCTAAAATATAATTTTAACAATATAGTCAGAATTAATAGACTATCAAAATATAAGAGCAAGATATATCATAAAATATGGATAAGTTATTTTAATAAGATTATGATACTTAAAAATTTGAGCAACAATATAATTCAACCTTTGATCAAGATTATGATCTATTTTCTGAACAATAGAAAATGAATAAAATTATCAATGAAGCTTTGAAATTTAAGCAATAAAAAAGAGATCCTATAAATGCATCAAAAAGTGTCAAATAGAAAAGAACGTAAATGAGAATATATCTCGAAAATCAATACTAGAATGCATTAAACACTGTAATGAAAGAGATAAATGTGAATAAAGATGAGGATGACCTGCTTCTTAAAAAGAGATTTTAGAAAAAAATAAAATTAAATGCTTCTTCTCATCCTTCTAAAATCACTTCCCAGTACACCAAAAAAGCTATATCTTCTTCAGTTATCCATCCAGACAGATAAAAGTTTGTAGATAAGACTCTAGAGATCTATGACAGATGCAATACTTCTCTTAGTTGATGTATACAATATGATAATTTTTTTAATTAATGTAATAATCTTTAATTGATTCTAACATTATTTAATCTACAACTGTTAAAACAATAAAAGAACTCAAAAAATTGGGAGACTCTCGAACTAACTTAGAAGCTGATGAGAATGAAGTAAATGATTCAACTTTGAGTGGAAAAAACACTCCTGAAGATGAAACTTCGAAAACATAAAACACTAAAATCACACTAAACAAGAAACCAAAATTGACCTTCAAACTTCAAACGCAAAATAGAATCACTTCAATGAAATAAACAGTTGTCAAGACTACTGATGATGTGGCTGAATAAAGCAATGGGTTTAGAAAAGCATCACTAAGATAAGGTTCATTGAGGCTTTAAAGACCTCAACCTTAATTATAATTAGAATCAAATGATCCTGTTGATATGAATAATGCACTTAACTTAATTTTAACGAAATGTAAAACCATTAAAGAAGAATTTGAGTAATTATAACTCACTAATACATTGATAAATAAATACATCAAAAATGATAAACACTTTCATTTTTCATTTTAAGCATTTTTAGACAATTTAGTTTCAAAGGGAAAATTAGCTCAGACATTAACTAATATATAAAAGCCAGTTCTACAAAGGATAGAGTTATTTACAATAAATCATGTTAAAAGATGCATATAAAAAAATTAAATATCTCAACAATTTGAAGAAAAAACTAAGCATGTTGACCTTCTTTTCAATCGGTATTACAAAGAGTTAACAAATATTGAATAAAATATCAAATATTTCTGATCTAATTGATTAAATTTGTATTTAGTATTTAAAGAATGTTTAGAGAAATCACGTTATGAATTAAGTCACCATATTTTACTTCTTATTTTTTCTGATTCTAAAATTAGATTTTCAAATTTAAGAAATATCTGGAATTTAAATGGAAATTTTTACATAACTTTCAAAAGAAAAGGAAAGCATTATCTTAAGTAAAATAAAGTATAAATTTTGGTAATAATTATTTCTGTTTTAGATTTCTCTAATTATATTGAATGTACTATATAATTTTATATTATATAAAAATAAATGATAAATTAAGAGGTTAGATTAAAATGGTTTTACAATTCTTTTAAGTCTGAATAAATTGAGTGTGCAAATATCTTCTCATGTTCAACCTATAAAAGATTTTTATTAGCAGTACGCCTAGGAGATGATACTTTGTTTAAAATAGATCAGAATAAATATGTTATTTTCCAAAACTTTGCTGGTAAACAAGGATAAAAATTTTATAAAATATAGATGAAAAATGATTTAAAATTGATTGATAACAAAATACTAAGAAAGATCATTCTTTTGTTTAAGGTTCACTTGTTTCTTTTTACATAAGAAGTTGTTTGTAAAGGGCTTATAATTGATTTCTATGAAGCTCTTCTCTAGAAAATTGGATTCTTTTTTATCACATATGGGCTTTCATCTTGGCTTTAAATTTAGATTTAAATTTAGCTCCGTACAGATTGAGTAGGTTAAGATTTTGAAGGAAGTTTAGAATTAATGCATCCCATTAATTTATTTTAAATATTTATTTAAAACTGACTTATTCATGCTTATATACATGAACATATTGGTATTAATTATCCTAGATGACCATGTCTTATGATAATTTTATATAAATAAGAATAATACATAAGTAGTTATTTAAATAAATATAGAAAATATGGGGTTATCAAATTTGTGTATTTTATTAACTTTCTGATAAACTTTTAGCTGAATAATCGGTATGTTCCATCTCATCTTCTGGGGAATCATATAAATTTAGATTCTTAATAGCAAAGCTATTTTTTCTATAGACAGTTTATAATGGGGAATCATTTTCAATTTGTTGCATTATTTCATCAAATTCAAATTTCGACTTACTGTAATTTGCACTCTAATTCATTTAGTAATTTGTAAATTTATTATTATTATTATTAAAGATAGTCAGGAATGCTTTATAATGTCTGAAATATCTTCTGATTTAATTATACATTATTTTACATATATATAATATGTCATATATCTTTGTTAATTAAAAATATATTATTGATTAAAGAGAAATAATAATAAAAATCAGTCAAGGAAATTATAATGAATTGCCTTGAAATCTTGAATAGGGTTTTTGTAATTGTACAGTATTGATTTATAGTATAACAGGTTATACTTGAGTTCTAAATCTTGTTCTTCAAATTCTTATAGTTATTTTTCTGATTTAGGAGGCATGATTAATAAGTCCTAAGGATTGGCATCAAGAGTAGAGACTCTGGCTCTCTCTTTTTACTATTATTAGATGGGACTTTTATTGTGTTAGGAATATCTAGAGAATTTTGATGGTTCATAGCTAATTGAATATCCGACCTTAACACTCTCTTTACTCTTTTTTTCATCACTCAGACTGCTTTATTATTGGTTATCATCACTGGAGTGATAAACAGTTTTATCTTGGGACTCTGGAAACACAATTGTTTTATATAATTTTTTAATAGGAGTTTGTGATTATAGAATGAGTTTTGAGGATGATTCTTAAGGGATGTTATTTTATGTTTTTCTGAATTGTGATTTAGATTTGCTGAACACTTTTGCTGATTTCGAGGTTTTAATGGACTTATTAGAATTCATTTTGCGATTTGCCTTTGCTCTTTGATTCCAGTCAAATGGCATATTCGGTTATACGTTAGTAATGGTAAATAACTCTTTTAATTATGAATAGCTAGGTTTCACTTTAGCAGACAGTCCTTTAACATACTTCATATATCTATACTAATAATAAGTTTAGGAATTTTACTTAAAAATTGAATTTGGTAAGTTTTCACACAATTCTTCAGGAGACATATCTTTTTTTAAAAGTCCTATTTTCTCAAGTCTTTCATTGTCATCCTTGTCTACACTCATCCAAGGGAGACTCCCATTGAGGAAATAAAGGATAATGTAGCCTAAGGATTCTAAATCATCTTTCTTATTTTATTCTTTTCCCAGATGAGCAGCTATACTTGCATATCTAGTAGTTCCAATGAATGATATTTTCTCCTTGCCTTTTTTGTTTGATTCTAAATTCTTAGCAATTCCAAAATCGATGAGATGTAATTTGTCTGATTGTGATGCACCAAGGATGTTTTCTGGTTTAAGATCTCTATGGATGATGTTTCTTCATATTTTGAGAAAACGAATACTTCTTATGAATTTATTCGAGGATTCCAATCATCTAATAAGCAATGTTACAAACACATTCATAAGAAAACTTCTTCATTTTTTTCTAATAATGTATGAGATCTTTTCCCAATAGATTTTGGATCATAATCCTCATTCCTTTTTCTGATCCAGACCAGATAACTTTAGGCACACACGGAACTCCTTCCAAAGTTTTCAAAATTTCAACCTAATCACAATTTACTATTGAGAATACCTCTCTGATTAAACTATTAAAATATGAAACCTCAGCCTTTTCTACTTTAATTGCTACATTCATGTTTTTTTTCTAAGATTTTCCCAAATATACTTTTCCAAATGACCCCTGTGCCAACATGGTGACTATTTGATATTCCTAGGCTATGACATCTCCAGGCTAAAAGTCTTACATCAATTTTATATAATATTTTTTTTTAATTGATTATTTTAAATTAAATGATATTACACTAATTGTAAATAAACAGGCTAATGTCTTATCATTACATCTAAGCAGATAGATATCGAAGATTAGAAAGCATTGCGCAGAATAATTAATATATTTTGGTAATATGTGCGTTTGTAATCTATCAAAAGTAAGGACAACTGTTGAGGGAAGAACAGAAAATTCTATCTTAATTTTCTATAATTATATTTGTATTGGGTACCATTCTTTGACCACGACAATCCTTTGTTATAGATAAATTTAGATTAAGTTGATTATTCCGATATGGTAGTAGGCAATCTTGCTGCGGGATACCGATCATTAGAATATGGTTTTAGATTTGAATTACGAGAATTATCAAGTGGCGAGTTTATTTCTACAATCGAAAGCTCAGGACTTATTGGCTAATTTTATATGCATCCCATTAATCTATGTTATTTTTAAATTAGAATATTAATTAAATTATGGCAAAAAATAAAAGCAAAGCTGTGCATGCTATCAAAATCAAACATAATGCTCCTTTTAGTTAAAAGATAAAAAAGAAGGAATAGAAGGGATAAAAGTAAAGGAGAGTGGGAGGTTTTAGATCATTGGCCAATTTCGATGTGAGTAGAATTAAGAATAAAGAAAAAAGAGTTCAGATCTTGGAGAGAAAATAAAATGAGTAGAAGAAAACAAAAAAAATGGAAAGAAAAGAAAAAGAAGCAAATCCCGATAGAGAAAAACTAGGTCCATTGACTATTGATGACAAAAGAGAATTGGATGAAAATTTTGTATTTGATGAAGATGATCAAGAAGAATTATAAAATGAAGAATTAATTGATGAATTCTAAAATTACTTCTAAGAAGGTCAGGATCCTAAAATTATTATTACTACTAGCGAAAGACCTTCTAGATAATTATTCGATTTTTTAAAAGATGTTAAAGATGTCTTTGGACCAGAAACTCATTATTGGCCTCGTAAACAATTTTCAATCAAAGAAATACAAGAGTATTCCATTAACAAAGGATATACAGAACTACTGGTATTCAGAGAACATAGAAAAGAAGTTAGTTAATTAATTTATGTGCATTTACCAGCTGGACCTACCTATAAGTTTAAATTAACTAATTACACACCCTGTGATGAAATCCATCATCATGGTAGATTCACTGATCATAATCCAGAATTGATTCTCAATCACTTCAATACAAAAGTAGGAAGAAGAGTAGGAAGAGGATTAGCAGCTCTCTTTCCTTCCAAACCTCAGTTCAGAGGCAGAAGAGTAGTCACTTTCCATAACCAAAGAGATTTCATCTTCTTTAGACATCATAGATACATGTTCTAAGAAGAAGGATAAAAAGTTGCCTTACAAGAGTTAGGTCCTAGATTTACACTTCAATTAAAATAACTAAAATTGGGATTATTTAATGATGATGGAGAAATAGAGTTTGAAGCTAGAGATGATTACTATATAAAAAGAACAGCTGCTTTTTTGTGATATTTATAATATCTTAATTTATTAATCAACTTTAATCTTCTAATAGACCTTAACAAAATTCTTATATGGTTCCAAATACTAATTCTCTTTTTATCTTTTCCATGTAATTATTATAAAATGTTCAAAGTGTTTAAAACTTCCTTTTATCAGCATATATTCTTCATCAATTTTTATATATAGATTTAATAAAGACAATTTTTACAATTAAAATATTTATTATATTAAACCATATTCAATTATATTATAATTTTTATCTTCTTATAAGAAAGAATCATAAACCACATAAGATTTTTATTTTAATACCCTGTAAACATAATTATAAAATATCTTTTTACTATGGTTTTAATAAATCTATCATTATTAAAGTTCTCTAATATCTATTAAGGGTTATTTCTTTTATAATAAACTTCATATATCATATTTGAGTATTATTCTAGAGTACTTTTAGTGATAAGTTAAATGAAGAGAGGGGGGGAGATACAAAATCAAAAATCAATAATAGCAAATTCCAATATTTAAAATTTAATAATACTAGTTGTTTAATTAATGTATTTCCAACGAGCAACTAATTCTGTGTAAAGAAACGTTCCTTCAGTATAAACATAAATCGCCATCAGCAATCAATAATTTGTAAGGAATATTAATGATTTTAGCTGTCTCCTGTTGGCAAGCATTCTTCAGCTTAAAGTTAAGGGAAGTCTATATAGGAGACTCCTAATGGGAATTTCGTTAAGGAACAACTTGATTCATTATTTATCAATCTGAAGAAGGAAAATTAAGTTCTAAAAGAGAAACTATCCTTGATTAGCTCATAAGTTGAGGATGCAGAGCAAAAATTATAACTATATAAAAAAGTCTGATATACAGAAATAATGTGAGTTTTAAATTTTATTATATAAAATTATGAAAAAAAATTGTGAAGGGTAAAACCAACAACTTAATCCAGAGTTGTATTCAGCTCCTTAGAAATTAAAGGAGGAAGTGATAAATCCAATTATAAAAGACAAAAAAGAAAAGAGAGGGTTGAAGATAAAAATAAATGAAATGGCAATGAAGAATGAGGACTATAGTGAATTAAGTATTTAGTTGGAAGATAAAAGAACGAATATCAAAAATAAATACAATGAATTCTAAACAAGAATGAAAGAAGTATTGTAGAGATTGCTCTATTATAAAAACAAAAATTTCATGAGATTAAACCAGAACTACTATGGGAAGAATAAAAAGATAATTAAGAGCTTAGAATAGTTGGTTAAAGACCTAGGGTTGAATATAAAAGAGGTTGGATTGTTGGAAAAGGATATCGTAATATATAAGAAGGAGGATATTGAGAACAACTTTTCTATCTATCTATCTTAGAAGAGAAATGCTGACCATGAAAGAGAGAAAAACAATTAGAGAATAACCAAAGAGGATGTATAATAGGAGGAAAATTAATAAGAGGATAATTAAAAAGAAAATAATAATAAAATTGAAGAGGTGTAGAATCAAATATAGTAGAATAACAGACCTCCATTACCTCCAGATGTTATCAATCAAGTGATTATTGAGAGAGAAGGTGACAAGGAATTAACAATTTCTATTATATTTGAAAAACCAGAGGACTATGGCTATGAGATTATAAAATATGCAATCTATTAGTTGGATATGAATGATACGTCATTATCATTGTAACCAAGTAAAAGAGTAATTTTAGAATTCGATAATAATAATGAGAAAGTTTAGAGAAAGAGTCTAGTCTTTAAAAATAATCCAAATGGTAAAGGAGAATTAGCATTCAATGACATGATCTATCTTTCAGTAGAAGCACTCAATTGCAATGGGTGGTCTTCAGATTTAGAGTTGTCACCAGTCAAAATCTTTCTCAAATCCTTTCAGGCAAGTTCTCTGTTTGTAAATGGAGTAATTAATACAAAATTATTTAATGAAGATTAATCCTTTATTGAAGTAATAGACATTCCAAAAAAGATTGAAATAGATTAATAGTCCTATTACATGATCGAAGACTTTAGTTTAGTATTGATTGAGGAGAACAGAATCAAAATGGTTAGTACCAAATACGGGTATACCTATTTCTAATATCTAGAACTGTGGGAATGGTCAATACATCATTTGAAGTGTCTTAATTCGGGAACATACTCAATTTTGAAGACACCTCAATTACTTCAAGTGAAATGGTGGATCCAAAAAGAGATTTCGATATCTCCACACCATATTAGATTTATACTTTACGAGCTGTAAGCAAAATAGCTTGTGGCTTGTATCATTCATTAGCTGTGACCGTAGACGGAAGTTTATTGTCCTGGGGATACAATAATTTTGGCTAATTAGGGAATGGTAACTAATTCAATATATAGTTTATTAGGGACAAATATAAGTACAATGGATGCATAAGAAGTCATGTTTTTTAGAAAAAATCATTTATACGTTGTTGATATCTCAGCAGGTGAAGGGATTTCAATTTGCAGAACTGATTTAGGAGATGTGTTTACTTGGGGGTGTAAGTAAAATTATGAGGGAAATGGAATGATCAAAGTATTGAATTCCTATAAAGAAACCATAAATTTATAATGCTCCAGTCCAACTAATTGTTAACTAATTCCTCGCAAGATTAACTTAAAGGCTAAAGCTATTTCAACTGGGTATTCATGTTTTGGAGCACTCTCATTGGAAGATAAAATCTATATGTGGGGTAGTAATGACTTTGGTGTTTTTGGATTTGATCAATGTCCAGAATTAGATGATCAATATATATTTCATCTTCTTGAACCTATGAGAATCAATATCGAGAATTACCTTATTAAGTAAAAATTCAATATAATCTAGAGACTTCTAAATAGGGGCTTATCATTGTATAGCCAGAGTCTAAGGAAAAGACAAGAATTATGAAGAGTACATTTCGTGGGGCAATAACGCTTATAAGTAATGTGGATAATCATAACAGTTTGAATTCTCTACAGTAAAGGGGGATAAATATTGTAAGAAAAACATAATGGAGTATTAAATATGATTTAATTAGTCTCTTGCCTAATTAGAAGTATAAATCTTATAGCTGTGGTTACAATAACTCAGTATTTTTATCAAATGAAAATATGATTATTTCATTTTAAAATGGAGTGATGACTTAGAAGAAATGCAATGTTTTTGGACATGTAAGTATGGATGATTATATGATATTAGTAATTGTTTACAGGAGATCTCATGACCATACTTTTGGGGTCGGAGTGAGCGTATCTGAAGTATTATTTCTATGTTAAATATTAAAATATTTATTATTTAAATTATCTTATAAGTGTTAGAATATGTCCTCATCTTCATAAGCTTAATACAGAGTGTTCTTAGGAGCCAGGGTTTTGTGGCCTCCCGATTGTCCCGATGACATTCTTGAAGGAGCAATAAATGAAACTTAGAGTTGCTTGAAAACCTTTGAAGCTAAGGATGGACAAAAAGTAAATTTCTGATATCATTTAGATGGCAGAACATATTAAGAAGTATCTAGATACTAATTTTGAACCTCATTGGCATGTGATTTTTGGTAAGAACTTCGGGTGTCATTCCATTCATGAGAAGAGGAGATTTATCTACTTTTACATAGATAAAACTGCATATCTATTTTACAAAACATAATGACAATAATTTTAATGCATTTGTATCGATAATTTCAAATATAAAACATAAAATCATTTTAAGGCAGGTCCACCTTATTAAAAATTAACATTTGATTGATATGGTGGTTGATATGCATTCGGTTGATTTTGAGACGGAATCTAATAAGGGTTCTTTGCTTCTTCCGCACTCCATCCAAATTTTTTACTCTAATGAATGACATTATGCTTTTTATACAAATAGTTGCATCAAAATGTAAATTAAACCCACGACAAACAATACGACGGCACATGTAATCTACAAAGGCGAAAACGATGATATCATTAAAGTACCCAAACTTGATTAGTAATTCAGATTTACAAGAAACAATACAATCCTCTTCCAAAATAACTTGTCAAAACTTTGAATTTTTAATGAATATATGCAAAACGAAACTCTGCTAAAATCAACACAGCCCCCATCCATCTAACCTTAAAGAAACAAATTTTACATATAATGAATTGTAAGAATAAATTGCTATGGATGCTCAATAGACAGATTCGTAAATCTAGATATTGCAAGCGCAATAATTAAACCTCCACAAACAATTGTTAGTATTTTTGTTGCACAATGAACATCGCATTTCATAATATTAATAATAATATCAATTTAAATAATTTATAGAGATTCCCATTCTAAAATAATCATCATACCAATCTTTCTTTTTGATCTTTGCTATTTTGATAGAATGTTCATTATGAGACATTTCGTGTTAATCTGATTGAATATACTTTTGAAATATTTGAAATAAATTTCTAATACATTACTTTATAAAATTATTAATTTTATTCTCTTTATATAAATATATTAAATAATTATAAAATATTCAAGGATAATATGTAGGATAATATCTGATGCCAGGATAACTAATTACAGAACTATTGAATGACATATCAATTTACTTATTAGTCTCATATTGTTATTTGTCAATCACATCCTTGTAATATGGTTTTCTGACTCCAAAATCTCTTCTTGGTTCATATTGAGTTAATGGTTAATCGGGTATGATGTAGGCCAACAACCCATAGTCTTCTGACTTCAACTCAAGGGTAAACTCTTCTGAAAAAACAAGGGAAGATTCAAATTGAGCATCGTTTTTAAAAAGAATGATATTCCATCGATACTCTAGATAGATCGTTAAATTTACTAAATCGTTACTCGATCTCTGACTTAATGGTTTGAGCTCTTTTGCTTAAGAGATAAGGATCTTCGGTGTCAGTCATAGAAAAGAGATTGACTAATTCATCTCTTAATTGGTTGGTTACTTGATTTCCCTGTTTTAATACTTCAATTTTATTCATATATAATTAATCAAATACGAAATTTATCTCCGCAATTAAAGCATTCAAAAAACTTAGTAGTAGGTTCATCTGCACATCTAGTTTACTTTTCTTCAACTAGATACACTTTTTTTTAATGGCATCCTTTACATTATTTCCCTTCGACTCCATCCATCTCTCTTTTTGAAACCTCCTTGTAGAACCCAATCTAATTGATTTCGAGTTCTTCCTTTTGGGCTGCCTTTTAATTCAGTTTAGTTTTTTCATCAATCCAATCCTCAGATTTCAATTAAGCAGCTTATTGATAGGAGAGACTTTTATTGAATACTCGTATGAGCACATCTCCAGACTTATCTCTTTTCATAAACTGCACCAAGGTTTTGATGTCCATCTCATAAGCCAGCTTTTTGGAGTCTTTGAAAACATTTCTCAAATAAATCTCCTTCTCTAAGCCTATAGTGACTTCTTTGACTTTGTCAATTGAAATTAATTGTTCCTTATTTGATTGATTCCAATTCTTGAATATATGTAAGATTAGATTGCTAATGAGATTAAGATTCTGTATTCTATCCACGTATCCTGTGAATTGCTACTGGTATCCAGAGAATAAATTATATTTTTTCATGGGTTCCGGTTTATCCTTTTCCACTTCCATTTGTAGGGGTTATCTCAATATTTTAAGGATGGATTTGGCCTTGTCTATCATTTTCTCATAATCATACGATTTATATATGGTATTAGGAGGTATTTCATGCAATTGGGCTAACTTTTAGACAGCTTATAAGAATTTCTGATGCACAATTCTGTTGGAGTTGAAATTCTGAGTGCCTATTTAATCCAATAGATTATAGAGGGTGGTTGGAGATGAGTTCTTCCACTCGATAAGTTTTTTTAAGGTTTGCGACAAGTCAACTTAATCCATAATAAAATAAAATAAAGCGAAATTTGAGTTAATTCTTGAAATAGGGAAATAATAATTAATCATTGAAATAAAATGGCAAAAAATAAAAATAAAAATATAAATTGGTTCAAATCAAATGCTAAGTTTTTATTAAGATGAGGAATTTCGATTCACCTTAAAATCCTAAAAGAAATATTCAACATTCTGCACTAGTAAATTAAAGTGATGAACTACAACCTTGGCTCCTTATAGATCAGAGATATCTATAGTTTGTGGTCTCAAGAAACACGGGGCAAACACAATTGATAAATTATTGAGTCCCATCTGAGTTTAAAATACAATTTACCAGATTCTCTGATTCATAGCCTGCCACGCGGAATAACAATTCAGCTATTCTTTTTGTGGTTTTGCGATTGACTTCTGGCATATAAGCAAAAAATACTTCGAACATCTCCAACAATTTCTCCTTACTTGTATTAACTAATTCGATTAACAATCATATTACTTTATGTCTCTTTAAGAATGTCATACATTTCAAATGGGAATATCGGCTTTTTTAGTTAGCACAATAGATTCTTAAACACAGTAGAAACAACATCAGGTTCGTATTCATTAATTGTCGTGTAATTTCTTTTTGTAAACTATTGAATTAATTTCTGTTCTTATTAAACTGATCCCGAAATCCTAAATACACCTATCTTACTATACAGTCTTACCTTATGTTTTTAGATAATCATCGTGATCCTTGTAAAATTTTAAAATTACTTCCAAACACTCAGGCACACCTGTGTTAGCTATTGGGTATTCTGAGAGATCTCTTCCATAAAAGGGAATTTCTTCTTAATAGTTATAATTGATTCTAGATAAAAATTCAATCTGATATTGAGTTAGTTCAATATTGTGACTGGCCAATTCATTCAATCTATATGATATTTGTAATTACTTCATAACCAGATGCACTTTATTTGCTAAAACTGATGACCATCCACTCGGTATGGCATTAACCAATTGTTAAAGTTGGATCTTCTCGCTAATAACAATCAATTTATCTATTCTTTAGAATTGTTGTAAGGGAATGTTTCTTGCAATTCAACTAAATATAATACTTGTAGAATGGATTCAGCATTTATTTTAAATCGCTGAATTCTAATGGTAATACCTATTGGTTACAAATAACCCAAGTAAATGGACTAAATTCTAATTAATTAAAATACCTGAAGGCATGGATGGTTTATAAATATGAATTCATCTATTGGCTGACTTCCTTCATGTCTTTTATTTGATTCAAGATCAAAACATAGATTGGTTAGTTTCCATTTAATAATCCTGGGGTATTTCAATAAAAGATACCTGTCTTAAGTAATCCAGGAGCCAGATAACATTTTTGCTATTGCATTTTTAATAAACTATATTCTGATTTTAAAACTAAACTTTATTAATCAAATATCATAGCTTTAATCCAATAACTCTAAAATCTCAAATAAAAAAACAGAAGTGAAATACATCAAATAAATTGTTATCAATACACATAAATATTCTTTATTATAACATATCCACTTTTGATAGAGAGGAGAATATCGTATAAATCAATAATGTTTCGTATGAATGATCGATATTTATTATTATAGTGCTAAGGATAAATTTTAATCAATTATTTTATGAATAAAATTGATAATTATAAATATGACAATAAAGACTATTTAGGGAAGGGTTCATTTGGAAAGGTCTATAAAGGGATTATGATAGATAAAAATTAAGAAGTCGCAATTAAAAGTAAAGATTCATTAACTATTATAGTAATGAACATGTCATAATTTTAAGGCAAAAGTATGTTGATATCCTTGGAAACTGAAATTACTGTAATGAAATAGTTCCGACATGATAACATTGTAGAATTAATTGATGTTTTTGGGGATGATAAATACACCTACATGATAATTGAATTATGTGATGGGGATCTGAGAAATTACATTAAATCGAAAGGGGGAGTTTTGGAAGAGGCAGAAGCCCTTGGAGTCTTAAGACAATTTATGTTAGGATTCTAGGAAATGATTAAGAAAGGGTATATTCATCGAGATATAAAGCCAGAGAATGTTCTTTTTAAAGGGAACTGTTTCAAAATTGCAGATTTCGGATTTGCAACAAAAGCTGAAATTAAAAACAATGTTAAGATTTTTAAGTAGTCTGTTGGAACTCCTCTCTATATGGCTCCGCAACTCCTAGAAAAACATGCTTACACTGCCAAAAGTGACATATGGTCAATTGGAATCATGGCTTATGAAATGGTCTATGGTAAATAACCATGGCCTTGCAGAGACATTCCTTCCTATGCATTTAATATCAAAAATCAGCCTTTGAAGTTTCCTGTTGATATTAGAGTATCCGATGAATATTAAGACTTTATTAAACAATGTTTAAAGAAAGATGAGAAAGACAGGATTTCATGGGATCAGTTGTTTTAACATGTGATACTGAATGAAATAGAGAGGAACTATGTAATTGTGATTATTCTATTTATAGAAAATGGAGAACCCTTTAGATTAAGAGTGCCAGCGGATCTTGGCTTAAATATAGAAGATAGTTTAGAGTAGAGGATTGGATGTTTTTGTGTAGTTCCAGAAGTATGACAAGGATGAAGGAGGATCATTGGATTTTTCAGAATTTTTCACTTTTTTGATACAATTGGATCCAAAATTAACTGGAAAAGAAATAAAGTTATTGTTTGAGAAAATGGACATAAATAAGGATGAAACAATAGGATTTGAGGAATTTAAGAGGATATTCTTTGATTACGATTACGTGAAGGAGGATTTTGCTGAAAGAATAATTATAGACTTAAGAGAAATAATTAGAGCGAATAATTTGTAAGTAGAAGACATCTTTGCTAAATATGATAAAGATCAGATGGGGGATTTGGATTATGAAGAATTCAGTTTTATGATTAAGGAGATAGCAAAGGACATTAAAGAGGATGATATCTAAGCTGTATATATGTTGAATATGTTTAGATCTTTGATAAATTCGATACGAATAATGATAGGACCATCAATATCGATGAATTCAGGGAATAATTGATAGTAAAACAGGACACTCAAAGATTTTAGATCAAAGAGAACTTAATTTAAGTAAGATTACAATATAATCATCGTAGAATTTTATTAAGGATTTGAGAAGGATAGTGACTGAGAATAAGATTGACATTGAATTGATATTCAAGAACTTTGCTAAGAGCATGAGAGAGGAAATGAATTAAACAGAATTCTCAAAATTGTGTTTAGTTATAGATCGACGATTGAAACCATATGAAAGGGAATAAATATTCAAATATTTGAACTTAAATGATAGGGATGGGATTACACTTGATGAATTTTCACAAATATTTAAGTGATTTATTATTTAAATTTTAATCTAATAAAATGCTTGATTACGCGGGGATTATAAGTTTGAAAAGAGAGTAATTTCATGTGAATATCCGTAAATAAAGAAATGAAAAGTAATTCAAGGAATCAAGAAAAAATTACATTCAATCTCTGTTCTCCTAATAAACAGAAATGCAGGAAATGTCCAATACCATCAGAGATAAACTTGAAAAGGGGGAAAACCTTCAAGGGCAAGTTCTCTAGATGATGGTGGATACAATATTTGAGGTACTCCACAAAAATAATAATATGAATCTATTGGATGTAAGGATGAGAATTAATTTAGACTATCGATGCAGCTGTTTGGATGTTGAAATCAGTCGAAGAATTGACTTATGAGGATGAACTGAGTGATAATTTGAAAATGCTAAGAATTGTAGATAAGATGATATTGTATTCATAAGGATATGATATTGAGAATCAGCCACTCAATTCGTAAATAATTATCTATGCAGCTAAAGTTAGAGTATATTTTAAACTAGTTCCTGAAATATTGGACTTAAATGGAGGATAAATCATTACATCTTAAGTTTGGGGAAATTGCAGAAACAGTGTATTTCTTGCTCAATAAATAAGAATAGATGTTTGTTAAGAGAGGAGCAGATATCTTGTATAATTTGGCTTTGATTGATAATGGCAACATATTGAATTAGGTACATGAACTCACAATTTTTGGCCAAAAATTAGTTAAACCTATTTGTACTATATTAAAAACAAGTCACAATATAAAAATCTTACGCACTTTATGGAGAGTGGTCTTGCAAACATTTTTAGATTAAGATAGAAGTGGACAATTGCAGTATGTCCATTTCAACATCTATGAAAATTAGGAAAACATTAAATTTTTTAATTTGTTGGTAAATCAGGTAATAGAGTCAGAACAACAGAATCGAAAATTGTTTAAGAACTAATTGCATTTGATTCAGCAGATACTCGATTATTATTAATCAGATGATCAATAAATCTATGAAGAGTTCAAGCAATTGTTACTTACATCTCAATTTTCTATCAAACTGAAAGACATCTGGCTCTTTAATAAATGGAATTCTATAGCTACGACTGCACATGAAATTTAGACACATTTGGATGAATAATAACAATGAATTCAATACACAGTTTTGTTCTTCGTTTTTTATTTTAATTTCATTCTAAAATTATTCAAAGCCAATTATTTTTAATCAAATTGGAGTGGTTTACTATTTTGGCCAATTACATTATTATTGTTGTTCAAGATATCTTCATTTCTATTCTTCTGAATCACTTTATAATACTCAGTCCATGATATCGAATTGTTCAATAAGGATTTTTGGAATAGAGTCTTTATGCATGAGTTCCTATACTTCTGAGTTGAATTCTTTCGAGGAGACAGACTACTCTTCTAGAATGATTGCAAATATTATTTGATTTCTATTTTAGGACAACTATCCTGATGACTTGGATAATTGGTTTCCATTGATCTCCTTCTGGATTGAGTTGCTATCCTCAATGGGATTTTTATTTGCATCTTTTTCGGACATATTTATTTCCTATCCTATTTAAAAATGTGATCGTAATTTCCATTCCAGGGTTCCAAATTCAAAGGATTTTAAAGTCTGTTGTTAACGTTGTTCCACTCTTCCTCAATATTTAGTAAAGTAAATTAAGGATCATTATATTACATTAATAAAATATAATGATTCATGGTCCCAACTCTTCTTTCTCAGGTGCCTTTAGTATTGGCAAAAAAATACAAGGTAATTTAATGATGAACTTCCTTAGCACATGGAAATCAGAACAACACCCCTGGGTATTGACTATTCAATTAATGTTAGACCTGATCATTACAATTTGGCAACTCCTCAATCCTCAGGATTCAAATTTTCGAAATCAGTCCGCAAATAACTTTATGAACCTAAACCAATTCCAGAGCCAGGAACATACGATCCAAATCTATCGGTATAGAATCATGAAATTAGATTATTCAACCCAATCCTCCAAACATCAAATTTAGCAAAGCTCAAGAATAAGAGAAACTCCCTCTTGACATCGGACCAGGCACTTATAATTGGAGTGATCAAAAGAAATCTCCAGCATTTACTTTCTAAAATAAATTCGAAAATCCTGGAAACGATGTTCTAAATACTCCAGGACCTGGCCATTATGATGTTAAAGAAAGCCATTCACTTCAACCAATAAATAAAGGTTTTACAACAAGCAACCGCTTAAATATGCTGCTTTCTAATGGGCCTGGGCCGGGTTCTTATAACTTGGAAACTCTTAAATTACAAACTAGCATTAAGTAACCGTTTGGAATAAGAAGGTTAGGTTTCCAAAGCAATAGAGGACTATTGATAAACTCGATCCTACTCCTGGACCTGGGGCATTCCTTACAGTTGTGCCAAACAAGTAAGGGATTTCATTTGGAAAGAAATTGTAGGCCTAGAGCGAAAAGTAGTTTGTGCCTGGTCCTGGGACATATCAATTGAAATCTTTTGCTGAACAAATCTCTAAAGGAACTAAGTATATTTTACATTTGATGCTTAAGGATTGGAACCTCTAATAGAAGCCAGATGTTATTGTAATAAGGACCTTCTCCTTTGAATTATGACATCTCTCAATATAAGCCTCCCTCTAAATATTCAAGTTTTGGAAATGCAGAAAGGAAAACATTATAAGAGAAAAGTGAGTATACTCCTGGGCCTGGAACTTATTATTTGGGAGTCAGTCTTTCTAAATTGGGACCTGTAATTGGCAAGTCTTCAAAGGAATAATTGGTTATTCATGACTCTCTACCAGTATTTGATAAATTTGATTTTTAAGGGACCAGGAAAATACAACTTAAATGATACTTTCTCAAGAGGACCCAGTTACCATATTGCAGGAAAACATGAGAAGCAATAAGAACAATCTCTTGTGGGTCCAGGAAGATATTAGATCAATAGGGATATTACTGATGGTCCTAAATTCAAGTTTTCTACTAAGGAAAAGACAGACTCTAAAGATCATTCTTAATCATAGTTCTATGATATTCAGGCTAGTCTGGGATTTATACCAAAATATTTACTATAAAATTGAATATGTTTTTAATATACTATGTATAAAACGGATCATTAATTAAAATAAATGAGAATTGCTATATTGGCTCTGGTAGTTATTTGTGCAGTATGTGGTCACAATATGAGACATAAGAAGAGGTATGTCTTATTAAATAGACAAGCACTGTAGGAGAGGTTCATGACTTGAGCAATAATGTTGGAGTGATCAGCAAATCTGAAGTGTAAGTAACACCACCTCTTACAAAATAACAATTTTAAATCAATAAGGCTGCTAAATCAACAACTCACGCCATTGAATAAGCACTTAAGCATTCACCAGCCACAGCCTTAATTGAAATGGAATAATCTTACAATGATGATGTAATCGACAACATTCCTTACGTTGAAGAAACCCTCGATTAGATGGAAAGTGCAAAACCAGAAGTAGTCTATTCAAATGATGGCAATTCACCAGACATGGGTACAAGTGCTGAGAGCTTCGAAGGATCAGAGGCTCCCATGACATCAGAGGATAGTCAAACTACTCCCCAAGATGAATACTATGCCACAGAAACTCTCATCACCAACGAGGAAGTCTCATTAATCCAATTAGGAGAAATCGATGCACTTGCAAACATTGACACAAGCATGCCCTTATTTGATGAAGACTTCAAAATCGACGAACAAGCACTTCAAGAAACCCCATTGAATGTTGGTGTCAATGATATTCCTGAAGTTCAAGCTGATTCAAATTAGAATGAGGAAATGTCAGCTGATTTAGAAAGACAAACTAATGAGATCGTTGAGGCCTTGATGAACGAATAGGACATTATGATAAATGAGGTTTAACTCATCCAAGTTGCAGATAGAGGATTCTATTGATTAATGTATTCAGAATAAAATAAACATCATTTCTTCTTTCATTTTCCCAGTCCCCTAATGGAAGTTGTCTAAATTGTTCATAATATTTCTAAAATAGTTTTGAATTTTTAATTAATTAATTTTAAGCTAATGTACAGAAGTGGGAAGTAGCCACCAAAACCGGAATTGCCTTTTTATGCTGATGTCACTTATTGGATTAGCTTTATGTTGTCAATCTATTTCAAAGACGAGAAGATTTTGCACGGGATATTTTCTTGTTTGCCATTGTTTATGATAGTTCATTTGACTTTGAATAGATTGGTAAGGGGAGAGTTGGGATCGACAGTAATGATGCTATCTTTGCTTGCAGAATCAATCGGTATGAATGATGGATATTTGCAGCCCATTTGTTTCACCAATTTGCACATGATGAGAGATTCATGAATTTATATTTCTTTGAGCATTTGATTTGTGGAATGTTTTTGGCTATGGGGAATTTCATTTATGTGTTTGAAAAAAGGTAGAAGAAGGAGATTTTCCGTAAAAAGAAGGCTTATCTGAAATCAAAATTACCAAAACCTCAATCTATAATAGTTTTCCCTATAATTGCTTCAGGATTTTATTTAATGCTATACGAAACTAAAAATGACAATACAAATTGGATATTGTATTATATGAAAGTGTTTTATAGTATACCATTAACAATTTAATTAATTTATGCTATTCAAAGATATTAAGCCACATCAAAAAAGAGTTATTGTAATAATATCATATAATTAATAAGTTTGTGGCTTGGCTGCCTCAATCATTTATGTGTTGTCTGATTTGTCATACCAACACTTCCCATTATATCACAAATTGTTCCATCGCTTTAGCTTGTACTTGCAGACTCGATAAATATTCTACCACATCAAATGGTTCCAGAAGAACAGATACAAATTTGAATGAATCATAAAGTTAATCAATTGACTATAAAATCACAAATATTCTTAAATTGATTAGAGATGAGATTAGACTCTCATCCCTTTTAATAGAGAATCTTCGATTTCTGGATCCGTGTAATTTGTGCTTCTTAGATGTTAGAGTGAAGTCAAATCCTGATCTGTTATTTGTAACTTCTTTTTAATCTAAATGCAAACTTGATAACATATTTACTTTGTTGTATTCGCTAACTTTATCCAAAAAGAGATCTAAATCAGAGAGATTTGGAAACAACTCCTTTCCATTTTCAGTTTTATTTTTTACTATCTCATTCAAAGAATTTATCATCTTCTCCTTGACCTTCAAGATCAATTGACCCTTATTCAAACAAATCTAATCCTTCTTTGATTTAGCTATCAACTCAAAGAACTGAGCATTCTTCACTATTTTAACTGTGCTCTTCCTACTCTTCTCCTTCTTAACAGCATAATCTAAAATCTCCATCTTCACATCTTCATAATCATTGAGAATCCTAAGAAAAGCTTCCTTACTGATCTTCCATACTTCTGCCTATGATTCTGCGATTGCAGACTCTCCTCTTGCTCTAGATACCAAGATATCCACTTCTCCAAAATATGATCCCTCAACATGGATTAGAGTTCTAATCTTTCCATTTTGATCCTCACATTTTGTAGCCAATCTACCCTAGATAACAAAGTAAACAAAATCAGCAGGTTCTCCTCTGAAGAAAATGGCATCTCCTTTATTGAGAAATACTGGAACCATTGATCGAAATAGTCTTCTTAAGAAACCCCTAGGTTTATTTTGAAGGAATCTAATTTTCTCGATAATATCCTTAAATATAAACTCACACACTAATCCTTAAACTAAAGGTGGCAATTCTTGTATGATGTCTTCTTCATTATAAAATTCTAACATTTAGTTTGAATGAGAAAAAATAGAGTTTTAAATGGACATCAACAATCTTTCATGTGTTTCTTTGGGCAGTTGATAAGTGTGAGCCAATTCATTAAAAAATATTTCTCTTTCCTTAATCATGGTTAATTTTTAAGAGAGTTTAGCAAATGTAAATGTCAATGTACCCATGACATAAGCAAAGAAGGCTACTCCCAGGAATTGAAAGATGATTCCCACCACATATTCCATGTTGTTTACTGGCAAAATGTTACCATATCCAACGGTAACCAAAATAGTCAATACAAAATAAACGCTCGCTATATATTATTCTACTGCTGAGGTTCCATCAGGTATATATACAACAATCCAATTTTTATTTGGATCAGGACTTATGGTTCCAATGAAATACCAGAAGCATCCAGCCAAATGTATAACGATAAAGGTTAAAATTATGAATTTCAAGATTAAACTATATTCTTTATTTAGTTTTAAGAAGAAAAACAATTTTTGGATTGTTTGATGTTTTATTAGATTGCCTACTCTCAAAACTCCCACTAATTTATATATTCTTGGTAATCTTGCCAGTCTTAGCAGTCCATTAACACTCGAGGCTCCTGGGAGCACAGAGGGATCCAAAATCAAGTATAAAGGGAAAGTTGAGACAAGATCAATCCAGAACCAGCCTTTGAAATAATTGATGGCGATTTTTTTGAATTCAACAATCACAATCCCTCTTTCATCTTCATAAGCCGTGAAAAATGTAAAAACCATATCAAAGAAAAAGATACAATCTATAGTCAAATCCAGTCCCAGCAATTCTTGAGTGTTTGTTTCAAAAGCCAAACGCACTGGTAAGATTAAAACTCTAATTGGATAGTCAATAAACGAATTACACATAAACGAGAAGTAGAATCATTATTCCACTCCAAGTAGATTTAAACCTCCCATATGGATTAATGATGCAATTGGGTAATATTCTTTCGATCGCATTGGCTTCTTGAGTGAGTTTGCTTAGCTTTTCATCTAATTCAATGTTTCTTGGAGCCTATTCCTTTTCCATAGATTTATCAGGGCTAAATATATCGAATTCAGAGCTACTGTCTAATGATCAAAATACCACAATACCCTCTTGATTTTGAATTGTTGGTTGTTTTTGACTTGGCTGATTTGGAGATCTGCTCGAAGCTCTATTTGGAGAAGGAGTCTTGGCGAATTCAGCCATAGGTTCAGCCATTGGTTCTTCTTAGCTTTATTGATTTTCCTTGACTTAATCCATCTGCTCTGAGGTGTTTAGTTGTCTTCTGTCACTCAATCGAGGTAAGCGGAGTTATTTAATAGATTTTTTTCTTGAAGTTGATTCGCTTTGATCTGATTCTTCTTCTTCTCTTATACTATTATTTTTAAATCGATCTTATAGAATGGATCCAAAATACTTGATTAAACTTCTTCTTTAGCTGCTTCCAATTCTTCTTAATCTGCTATCTCATTGAAATCAACTAACTAAAGATTTTAAAAATTGAGTTTATTCTTTCTCCTCATAGGAGTTTCATCTTCATCACTCTCGGAGACTTGCTTTTTTATATCCTTTTTGTTTCTTTAAAATAGAGATGCCGGAATCATTAAAATATAATATTAAGATAATATTTAAACTTATTAAATTTCTAATCTCAATTGAATTGCATAACCCAATTCAATCCTTTTGGAAATGCGTTTAATTCCATTACGATGAATTCATTTTTGACATTTCGCATTCAAAAATATACATAAAATATTTATAAACTTATAGAAATATTAAAATGATCCATTCGGATGATAGTAGTGGGGATCACTTCTCCCCCAACTCTTAGTATGAACCTTTCTTATTTTAGACACAACAACAATCCTAATTCAAGTATGAAGGATAATGGAAAGAAATACGCAGTCATTGATCATTAGATCCGAGTTTAATTGCTTAAACGAATTCTCTCTAAGGAAGCGACAATCAAAGAGGCTGCAAAAGAGTTCGGGGTCAATTTCAGTACAGCAAAGGCCATCTTGTAAACTTATAGAAAAGAAGGGAGGATTGGAAAAAAGAAAACAAGAGACAGAAACAAAAAAAAGAAGGATGATTCAGATTATCATTTCATTAACACAAGAAAAGTGCAATCGATGTATGATTTGGAAAGAGAAGCCCCTTAACACAGAAGAACATTTTCGCCTGATTTGAGGGTTTGCTTATTCAACATAACTATTTTAGCCTGCTGATAGGACTATAAATTAACATCCATTAATAGTGCAATAGCAATTAAATTATTTAAACTCTCAAAGTCAGATTGGTTCCACTCCAAATTTAGATGAACCTAATGCTTAGATGGCTTTGGCAATATGTTAACGGGAGTTGGCCCAGTAAAAAATGATCAACATGCAATTATTAATGATGCTTCAAGTATCCATATACATTTATTCTCAAGACTTATCAGACACAAGGCCAATTACTGTAAGTAGAACAAGTCAAAGTTGAATCAGATAAACAAAATTGAAACTTAATTTAGTATTTATTCGTGAATCATGTATTACTCAAATCCTCAATTTTAACAATCTATTCAAGTGATTTTAATCAAGTCCTAAGTTAATTTAATTTAACAACTATATATTTAAAAATGGAATTATCTGAAAACTCCCAATCAATTTCTGGCTGGCTCTAGGAATATGACCATAAAGTAGTTCCCCCAATTACCAAACCTGTGAATTGTACTTTTTGTTTTAATTCTCCATAGAATAAGCAATACATAAGTAGAAGTTCTCCAAAAGAAGTGTGAGTTTATGTCACCACCGATAAGACTAAGAATAATATAAATCAAGTACTAATTGATATCATATATTTGATCTATTGCTATAAATTAGGAATTCAAGTTAGATGCCTCTACCGAATCACAACATGAATAAAAACAACAAAATATCAGAATTAAAGAGAATCATGGAATTTCTTTAAGTTAATGAACAATCAAAGTACAATGCCTATCACCAATACCAATAAAATCCAGAAGTGAAGGAAGAAAAATAAGAGACTATTCAGCTACCAAAAGCACAATTTAAGATTAAGATAAAGTAAGGATATTATGTAATTGAGTTCTTCTAATAAATAAATATTACAACCACTATAGGAGATGAATCAAGTTAATGCTTCCACTGACAGACAATAAAATTGTCAGACAAATAATATGAAACACAGAAAAACTCATCTGAAGACTGATCATCATCAAGAGTTTATAAAGTCTTCTTCCATTCACAGGATACTTAATATTAAGGAAGTGAAACCTAGAATGACCAAGTAGTTAAATGAGGCATAAAACAAATAAAAAGAATTTGAACTACTTTAATTGATGATAGAGAAACACAAAGAAAACGTTTAATAATATTTGCCTAAAAAGAACAGATACTTAAGATGATTACATTATTTCATTTTCTATTGAGTAGAGCACCTAAAATTAAGGCAATCGTAGCTGCAATAAAGAGTTCCCATAATGGTATTCCAGTTTTATCTCTCAAGGCTGTTGATATATTTTCTTCTGGCTAATCATTCTATTCCTTTTTCTTCTCTAGATCATAGATAAAGGAGTTTCTGTCTATTTCATTCTGTAATTCATTAATATCAAATTTATATTGTTCCTATAGTATAAAAAAATACCATTACAATCAATTTGGCTTATTCTTGATATTTTTATTTCAGTGAATCTAATTTAATTTTCATGTTCCTATCTTCGTCAGTTTGTATTACGCTACTCTCTTAATTATAAGGATTAGAGAATCCTTAATTGAGAAGTGCATTCGAACCCTATAAAAAACGAGATTAAACAATTTAAGCAACGGATTACTGCTTGATACAACTGGGTGGTAATTGTGTTTTTTATGATTACTATGATGAATATAGATCTTTCCGAATGAGGCTAACAGTTAATTTTTGTTCTTTGAGTAGAATTGACCACCTTGAGTCATCATTGGCAGCCGCATCATATTTCTATTTTTCAACAACTTAAATTAGAAACTTATCTTTGAGACGATGCTAAATTCTTGATTGGTCACAAATCAAGAGAATATCAATGGCATAAGATGAGAAGGTAGTGATGGGTCGCTCTTTGTCATAGGAAATCACATAGAAATCTGGAGCTGTAGTTTTGATACGAAACATCACATCTTGGGGTGCTTTGTTGAATATTTCTACTCTGGCATATATCTTCTTTTGATTGGGCAAAACCTCGAAGACTAAGGTATCTGGTGGTTTGATTTCAACTGCACTATATAATAGTTGATTATAATCACTTTGATTAATCAAATTTGTTTTCTGATTTATACTTTGAATCCATAGAATTTGATTACTATATTTTATAATAATGTTAATATTTTTATTACAAATAATCTCAGCGACTTATTTGTCAATCATATCAGAGGATAGCAAACTGGCATCCATCCAAATAATACAGCCGAAATCAGGAAACACAAAACGATTAGTTTATAGATTGGGAACAGAAGATGAGTAAGAAAATAACAAAATATAATTAAGTTAATGTATAATCAGTGTAAACGGGGAACCATTATTTACATATAAGATCAACGAACACGAGTTCGAGATCTTGACGGGATTTTCAACTTCAGATGGAGTCAAGATCATAGATCCAGAGAACAAATTTTATTTCCGAGATCTTCAATAGCCAATGTTATTCGTTTTAGATGATTTCGAGATTCCATTAGATGGTTGGAGTGATACAAGGGTTTCTTAATGTTAGACAATCCAGAACTATTTCTTGGGAGGACCATGTTACTTTTCAAATAACACAGTCTCTAAAACATTTGTAGGTTTACCAACTCATGAGTACATTACAATTTCATTTAATTTCCACTTCATTGATTAATGGCAAGGAGAAATAGGATAGTTAAAGGTGGATAAACTGATTGTATGGTAGGATACGTATAATTGGTGTGACAAAGTTATGCCTTGGTTATGTTATAAATAAGGAATCAACAGTTGTGGAGGTGAGGCTCCAGATTAAATCGGGTAAGCAATTAGACTCACTTTATATCACATAAATTCATTTGTGAATTTGGAGTTCTCTACGACCTTGGGGAAGAAAGACGCATGTTAAGCATCATGGGGGATTGATAATGTTGCTATTTATGTATATTGATATAAATCATTTTTTCTATTATTACACATAATAGTGATAGTTCATTCTATTGTACAGAATCGTTTTTCTTAATTCTAAGCCTCTTTTTTGTTCTTCCTTCAAAGAAATCAATGTATTCAAATGGTTCCATCTATCTTTCCAATTTCTCTCCTTTATTTACTTCCTATCATATCAATATAATACACCTGAACATAAATGCCCATCTAATTGATTCGATTTCTCTTTGTCTCCTGTATCTCACATAGAAGATCATTCCTAACAACACTGTTACACATTATAAAGTGTAAGTGAAAGGTTCACAGACATTCCAACCCCATTCATCAACCATGTATATTCCGTAGTAAAATGCTCCGATTTATAATAAAGATAAGGCAAATAAGAGTGTTAGCCATCTATAACCAGTCTGTTCAGCCTATCCAATCATCACATCTAATTGTTCTCTTTACTTGCAAATTTCAGCCTCCAATATATTGATCAAATGTTGCAACTCATATAACTTATCTTTAGTTGGTTATTTCAATATTGATAATCCTTATTCCATCACTTAGACTATTTCCTTCTCAGTGAGATTCTATTAGATATTGCATGAATTCAAGAACCATGACAATGTATTTGCATGACTTGGATCCATTCCCATGTTGACCATCTGAATATATCTCTTTTATGGAGAATGTTTCAATTAATTTGATTAATTTAGCATCTTAGCTTCACTTAATTGATAGGCTGGTGTTACTGTGAATTCTTCATCCTAAATCTGCAGTTTAATTGCCTTGTTTTTTTTGTCATTCAAAATATAATTGAAAAGGTTGCTATTCAAACTTAAGTCTGTCCCATCCAAATTGAACTCCACTTTTGTTGATTCTTCCAATTGCAATTGCTCCTACAAAGTCAAAAATGAATATTGCTAATGAGCAAAAAACATCTTTGACCCCATTATAAATGGAAATGTCAACACCAATAAATCATCCTTGAATGTTATTTAGACATCTATATATATAGTTGTCATTCAGATACTTCTCTTAGAAACGATATGCCAATATTGTTATCTATGGTTCAATCCTTTAAACATTTTAGTAAACCTTATCATTTTATCTTATTTTTATATAAATCATCTATTCATTAACTATTTAACTACTATATCCATCGATGGCCTCTTTGTCTCATCCTTGCTTCTCAAATCATTCACCAATTGCAGAATATTCTTTGGAACATTTCTAGCTGGCAGTTATTCATTCTTCATTGCCTTCTGAACAATCTCTTGCATCTCCAAACAATCCCAAGGAATCTCTCTTGCAAAGATCTCCCACAACAAAGTACCGTAAGCAAATAGATCAACACTCTTATCGTAAGCCTATAAAGCATATTTATTAACTAAACCCTTTTAGCAAAAAGTTCAGGTGCCATGTATGTAGGAGTACCACTAAATTACTAATATCCTTAATTCAACTCAGACTACCATATCTATATAAAATTATTACACTTCTCTTGGTCAAACCAAAATCACATAATTTTACTGTCTGACCCTGCAGAAGTACATTATGAGATTTTATATCTCTATGCACTACTCCTGCTTAATGCATGTATTGAAGCACTCTTGCTACTTGAATTGCAATAGAATATTTGAATTGCTCATTTATTTGATGACTATCTATTTCAAATCTATATACTTAGTTTTATGCAATAGATGATATAAACTTCCACCTTAAACATACTCTATGGCAATAACTAAATTTGGTGGTTTTGTACAACAGGCCATTAACAATACAATATTGGGATGTCTTAGTAATGATAACATTTCTATTTCATTATTGATTTCATCCAATAATTATTATGTAATGTTAGGGTTAAATATTTTCTTAATTGCAATCTAAAATTCACATTAAGGACTTACTTCTGTACCTCTCAAATACCCTCTATGCACAATCGAAAAGCCTCCCTATGAAATGATTTCGTGAACTTCAAATTCATTTGAATCTATCTCTAGTACATGATTAGTATGTTGTAATTCGGATATTTATCTCACAGCTCGATTTTGCGTTTTCGGTCTTTCAATTATTGGCTATTTCTCTTGCTTTGGCTATTGATTTGATCCTGGACTTATTTGAAACACCTTCTGTAGAATTTAATTTAATTAAGGCTGATGGAAATGACCTTACAATGCTTAGAATTTCGGTAATAAAGGATTATTGCTTAGATTCACACTTTATAAACTAGACATGCTCAATAATTCTTCTGGCACTTCCTCAATACAATTGTTGCTTAAATCAATCTCTTCCAAATTCGTTAATCCTGCTATTTTCGATTCAATTGATGTGATCTTATTAAAACTTAGATCCAAATGAGTTAACTTCAGTTAATAGATTTCAGGTGGTATACTGATCAAGGACTTTCCTGAAAGATTCAGACGAGGCTCCCCTGAACGCTTTATTCTTCTTATGATCAATTAAATATCCTCCATAATTTTATAATAATATTCAAAATATTTTGATAACTGAGATAGTCATGAACATAATTCATAGTTCAAATCAAATGAAATCGATAATTATATTATTTATTTAGAACAATTTGTGTGACAACAGTGATTTTAGAACTCAATATTAAAATTTATAAAAAGTAATTGTACATTTTATTTAGATAAATAAATAAATCATCTGCTATTGAATTTTTTACTTAAATACTTTCTAAATCTCTCAATTACTATAATGTAGTTGTGCTTTGGAAAATACCATTCATAGTATTACATATTTTCAAAGTCTCGAATTAATATTAACTAACCAACAGAACCAATCAAATCCGAAAACTACTATATAAATATTAAGTTTACTATAGGTTATGTATCGGAGCGATGCCAATTTATACTAAAATCATTACCGTTTAGTTTAGTTTAGGTATTTAGCATATTTGGACTACCTAAATTGCTTTACAATTATTGAACAACCTCTTTACTTTATAAAATGCTTGTTGAATGAACAGGCTATTATTAAGATTACAATGAAGATTTCTTGTCTTAACCTCTATCAATTGTAAAGCTACTACTGATATTGGATTGTCTTTTCATTTATTCTTTTGTAAATAGCATCAAGGGAGTTTTATTAGGTTATTATAAGGGAGAGGGAGAATTACTTACTACAATTGAGTCATTATTGCTATTTACATTATTATTTGGTTTTAGTCTTGAGGTTCCATTTTCGGAGGCTTTTAGAGTTCTTATAGTTAATGTTCTATTGATATTGGAATCTGTATGAACTCGATCTCGTTCTCTTCCAGTAATCCCAGTTTTATTTGTTTTTGGGGATTTAATACTCTACTAATGAGTGTAAGTTTGAGTTAAATATTTTGATGTGTGATCCTCATCAGCAAATAATTGATATTCTTCTTCTCTGTCCTGCTTCCCCAAAAATTAATCTACCATATCCGTATTCTTCGAAATTATATTAAATTATTGGGCCCAGTTTACAGCTGTGATACTAATTAGATTTTATTATGTCAAAGAGGAAACTCTCTTTTTCTCAAATCTATGGTATTTTAATCTCAAATTGGGGATAGTATATGTACTATTGGAAACAATTTTATTGTAGTTTGGCTAATAAAAAACTGCTGGACACATACAAGTTTCGTGTTGGTCCATGCAAATATAGCACACCTATAAAATAAGTAGTAATATGTACTTTATACACACACCTTTGATTGTAGTGTATCATTCTGTCATACCACATTCTGTAAATCTGAAAATCTTGATTATGCATACACACTAAATCATAAAACTATTGATAGTCAATTACAATAATTTTGCATCTGGATTTTGCCACTATATTACATGGTGATAATTAGCAAGCAAAAAACTCATATTGATTTACAATACTAAATTTTTTTAAGATTTGAACTCTTCTATTGTTGATTTTAATTGATAACTCTCCTTCTAATAGGAATATCAATTTACTCACACTTGAATTCTCTTATTAGATGATCTCACCTGATTCCACTGTCTATTCTTTAACAAATTCGGATAAACTTGATTAGAATTAGGTACTGAATTGTTATTTTATGAATGTAGATTTTTAAATAATATCCAGATAACTATGCAAATTCAGTGACCTTCTTAATTCATTTGGAAAATTCAATTCAAGTTGACTTGGATGAGAATCTACTTGTTTGTAATTTTGAACTTTTGACCACAATAATTACCTAACTTAATGTTATATTCTGAAAGGTTGTTTGCTCATTGTATTTTTTCTTAATAACTATTCAAATAGTTCCTCTTTCTTTTTTAAATCACATGGAAGCTTAATGAAATTAATGAATTGTTGTGAAAAGTACAATAAAACTAAAAAACTTAAAATTCTATTCACAGAATTATAAATTTTATAATTTTAATCGTATATTTAGAAATCAAAATTAAATAATAAGGTTATTTGATCACATAACAAATATTTGTATTCTAGATCTTCATCTAGTATGTATTTCCAAAATTGTGCACTATTATTTACATGTATTATTATAATGAGTATAGAAAAGAGGAAGCGAATCAATTTCTTTTCAGTCAAGATATTGATTGATTTCAATAATTGATAAACCTTGATCACGTTTATGATATTTGCAAATACAAAATGGGTTTAGTAAAATGCCAAAATGTTGATACTAATTATTGGCAAATCAATAAAGCTGCATGTTTTGTAATCTATTACTTTAAAAATTGAGTATAAAAACACTATGATAGGGATATAGTCTTACCAAATATTATGAGTAGTTCAAATCTTTCATTGAAGATAGGAACCAATATGGTGAACGAGATTAAAATCAAAATTAAACATAGGTCCAAAAGAGTTCTCTCGTAAGAATCTTTTAAAAACAAATTACAATTCAAAGGTTCTTTGTCTTCTGATTCTTCATTTATGGTGTCACTTGCCTTATCTTCTAAGAATTTTTGAAATTTCTTTGTTAGGTTCTATTATTTTTAAGAAATCCTTAAATTGTAGAGTAATTTCTGAATAAAGATTTTGGTAAGACCTTACACATTGTATTTGCGTAAAGAGTTAGAAAATTTATTAGTTACATAGAGAGGCTAATTCACCGATTAATCCAAAGGAGAATCAAATTTATCATTTTCTTTTAAGGAATCCTACTTATAAATTTCCTTATAGGTTTAAGATTTATATAAGCCCCTATTAATCTCGAGCGGGTTCTTCTGTTTTCGTTTCTTAATAGAAACTTCGGAATCAACATATATAGACTCGCTTTTCTAATCAATGATCTTGATTCCCATTTAGGTTAAGTTGGCTTGCCTGTAATGTTGCCCTCTAAGAGGACCTTACGAACGATGAGACATCATTATTAAATTTAATGAATAATTTATCAGATAACATTAAAAGCCTAAAATTTATGAAAAGAACTGAAGATGAAGCCAAACCAATAAATAATTAACAATGGCAACTAAATTTCACAATTCCATAAAACTAATATTAGCAATTAATGTAAAATCGTACAACAAATACCAAAGAAATTTTAGACATATAATAAAATTAATGTAGAGATAAATATGAAAATCAATGATAAATATCATATTCATGTCATAATTTGTTTAAATTTCTATTTCTTCATATATGAGTCAATGCATTAGTCGAGTATGCCTTTCTTAGGTGGAGAAGACTATTGTGTTTTTGCTATCTTATTCCTGATATTTTAATTCCATTCTTTTATTTTCGAAATATATTCCTCACAATTTAAAGAGCAAGAAGATTCACTTTATTAATAGGCTTTGAATTTTAAAGGAGATTTTATTTTTGGTACTCTGTACTTTTTTTCTGCACTTTAAGTAGATTATTTTTAGTTGCTAAAAAGAACCTTTGTTTGATTTTTAACCCTTAAATTGGATTGAATAGACCTGCTTTTAGGGGCTTTATTGGCTATGGCTTAAAAGAATTCAGTTTCATTGAATTAGGTGCCACCTTTTATTCCTTTATAAGTGGTTGGATCATACAACATTCAACTATATATATAATTTATATTTCAATGTTTTATTAATATTCAACACATAGCTAAATTTAATAAAACTATTCATCTTAAAAATAAATAAATGATAGAGTTCTAAAATGTGTATGTAATATAGGAGAGATAATGTAACAATTCTAATACAAAATGTTAAATATAAGATGAAATCAAATGTGTAATTTGATCATGCTTTGTTTAATAAATTGGTTTAATTTCTTTTTGTAGTTCTGGTAGTAAAGTAATTTGTATCTACTGAGAATGAGACTTTTTTATGTTTAACATTTGTATAAGTAGATTTGATTGAGTAATTTCTCTTTAAACCTTAAACATGTTAACTGGTTTTTAAAATGCTTCTCACACTATGATCTTTGCTTGCATTACTCGAAACCTAATCTCGAAATTGATCACTGAATTAAACATCTTGCGAATCTGAATTACGAGGATTGTTTTATTGACTTCCAAAACTCGCTAATAGGCTTTTTTCTTCATCTTTCAAAGTTTGGATGGTTTTATTTTTGTCTCTTGTGGGAGTCCTCTATTTGAAGGAATTTACTGTCTAACTCACTTAAGAATTATAGGTCACAGTGTCATTATCTTTTTTGGGCGCGAATTGTGAATATTGTCTTGGCAAATATGTTTTAGAAGGTATATTTTGCATATTTTAGAAATCCTAAGAATTTTAGAAGGAGATAGATTGATTAAAGTGTGCACTATTGAAATCTGCTGAATCTAGTTTGCAATCCTAAAATGACATAAGTTGTTATTGTGATTAATTAAGCTTTTCCAACTACTCTTTTTCTTCTAGTTATCTAGGTAATCATGTATAAACTACATCTATTTTATTCGATATCTTACTTCCTCTTCAATATCCTTCATAAACCTATTCATTCTTGTTTACACAACTATTTCTGTTATCTTTCTCTATTAAATAAATGTAGGTATTTGCTAACTGTTTTCAAGACTGTTCTCATCAGCAATTAAATTATCTTCCAAATCAGTTCTACTCTTTTCATAAGTCCCTGTGCCTTTATTTGGTATGGATTTCACCCTTTAAACCGTTTTACTATCCTCCTCTGAATCCATGTTTGACTGCACATAATTGGAGGAAGTGCAGCTATTACAAGAACCCATTGATTTAATGTATAATTAAAATTAAAATAATCTCGGAAATTGTAATTAAAATGTCCTTGAAGTAGAATCTTGATAAAAAACAGAATTGAAGAATTAAATGAAATTGAAATTCCATTTTTATTACTTTACATGATAAAACTTGTATTAGCCACTTAAGCAAAGGGATCTAAGAGTCTCAAATCAATTGTAATCGCATGAATTAATGGGAAGGGGATAGGAACTCATTTGGAATTATTAATAAAATTAATGTAAAACAAAATTCTTGATAGCGTTTTTGTTTGTTTGATCTATGCTTTCTGTTCGATGGCATTTTCATTTTCAGCTAAGTTTCTTTTCAAAATCTTTGCCTTCCACAATACTACAATTGTAAGCATTAAGTATATTATAGATAGTTACTTCTCTATGAGACAACAATTAATATTGTCATTTGCACTTTATATAAAATAATCAAATACAATAAGGAAAAGAAGGAAAAGAAAGACTCTTAGATGTCCATCTCATAATTGATTGTCACACAATTCAAAGAAAGAATGAAATAAAATAAATTAACTATTCCATTTTCCATCACCTATGGAACTGGTGCCTACTGCGGAATGACAGCCTTATCCAAGATTAGCATACCACTGTAATCACTTAATTCAATAGATTAGCTTTCTAGCATTGAGAAGAACCTTGATATTTTTTGTCTTTGTTGTTCAAATTCTGATGGGAAAATAGAACTAATAAATAAGCTTCAAATTTATTATTTCAGTACTTTTTATTACTTCAGGAGCAATTATAGCAGGTAATTGATATAAAATAATCCATCTAGGTTTGGATCACTTCAATGATGATATTTAAGGATATGTATTATTGATAATTAATAATATGCTCTCTGCTTTGAGTCTGCATATGGCCTAAAACCTAAACTAATCGTAATAATTCAGTCCCTTTGACTTAGTTTATAATAATAGCATCAATTTATGGCCAGTCTTATTGATAATAAGCATAGTTACTAAAGATATTTAATCATTTTTTGAATTTGAATCCCTCTATCGAACAGAATTTATGCTAAGTTTCTCTTTAGTCGCATTATTTGGTTTCTTTTTAAATTTAGCTACGTATAATTGCACAATGAAAAATTCACCATTTGCAATTGCATTAACTCATAATATAAAAGTAATTATTTATGTAAAATGTTTTAGGACATCTTTTCAACTGTTTTGAGTATCTTAGTATTTGCAGACATATAGCCAGATACATTTTTGACTTTTGGAATTTCGTTGTCGTTTGTTGGATCATTCATTTATTCATTAACCAAGATGCAAGAGATAAAAAAGAAATAATAACAAACTATTGAATTGACAAATCAAGAAATTAAAGTTTTAATTAAATAATGAGAGTAGTATATAATTAGTGATTTAATATAAAATCATTTCAATATTTACATTCCTTATCTATTTTAAATTGAAATTACTTGATTTTCTTAATGTAAAATTAATTCCCCTAAAATTATTAATTGTTTATAATACCTCTAATAAACACTGAGTCAACTGAACCTAAAAATAATCTATTCTTAAAGATGTGTTTCTCAAATGAAAAATTAAAAATGTGATTGATTTTTTCGAAATTCAGTTTCCATGCTTTCAATGGATCAAATACGACTAAATCTGCTACCTTTCCTACTTCAATACTTCCCCTGTCTTTGAGATTCAAATATTGAGCTGGTCCTGAAGATACAAGTTATTGGAGTTAATTAAGTTTCGACACCATCCTTTTGTATTTTTGATTATTATTGTCCTTATTGTAGAAAGCCTATTTGATGACATTAGGATCTTGATCCTTTTTACAAAATAACAAAGTCCACAAAGCTTAGAAAGTGCATCCCACACTGCATAATCCACTTACAGCTTTTCGAAAGTCTCCTTATTCTTCGAATTTGTACAACCCATTAACATAGAGGTGTGAACTTGATATACTACTAATCCAATTATTTTATGAAATCCCTTTTTATAACAATTGTTTATTGTATTTTTATCGAATTGGAGGATCAGATTTGTATTTAGTTACTCCATCACCTATGTCATCACTATCTAATAGGAGATAGGGATATCCTATATCACTAAAAACTTAGTTATTGATAAGCTCTTTTATCTCAACCAAAGAAAAGGAAGAAGAAAACCCATGTAGAATTATGTTGCATTTGAATTATTGTTTGATCATCTTTTTCACTTTTTGAATAGCAAATTTTTCCCATGTTGCAGGTCGAAAGGCTAAAAAACATAAATAATCTCTGTTGAATCTATTATTGTTATTTTAATTTTATCGAGGCCTTGATTCTGAGAAATTGAGCAATAACATATCCCCAGATCCATGCTTTACATTTGACTTATCTTCCACTTGATGTAAGACCAACGCAAATCCAGTTTTGGATTGTCTTCTTTGTAAGAGTCCCTAAGTAGTTTAAGCTCTTGATCTTAGTCTGCACTCAGATTTTAGAGAGAGACTTTCTGGTGATGATATGTCTGAGGATTGTATAGACATTTGAGGACTGTGTCTTTGGTTGGAATCCTATTAGTTTGAATCCTTCTTTGATCCTAAAGGTGATTCTTGATCTTGAGTGGAAGGCTTAGTTTCTATCTTATATGAAGGATATTATAAGGGTTATTGTTATTGTTATTATTATTGTTATTATTGCGATTGTATACTATCGGCATCATCATAGGGGAATTTATAATTTTATTCCATCTTTGGAGCATCCTTATATGTTATAAGTTCAGCTCTACTAATCAAAGAGATTTATGATTGCTCAGTAATCTATTTCGATTTTAATTTATAAATATTGGATTATAGTTTGGGTGATTGTGGAGCATCGTATTAATCATCAAATTCTGAAATTCTCTTCTCATCTGAATTCTTATATTTTTTAACTATATTGATTGGAATAGATACCTATATCTTTAATAGGAGAATTGCTTTCATTCAGATAATCGATTTGTTACAAATATTTGGGATCATCATTTTGGATATTTTCATCGTCGCTAATGCATGATCCTGAGACTCCATCCGCATCAACCAAATCTAATTAAGATATATTCAATCGCTCGGCAAATGGTTTATTTCTGAAAGGCGATGTTATACCCAAATCTTTGTCAACAGTGTTTTGAGTATGTATAAATAGACAGGCTGAGGAAGGCAATTGTTATAAAACTTATTGAAATTACTGGAGATCTTTAAAATATGTTCCCGAATAGGAAGGCAGCAAATGACAGTCGAAGCAGAATGCTCCTAACTTCAATAGTTTATCAATCTATACAAATATAGGACTTGACTTTGTACATCCTCTTTTTATCGAATTTTAGCCATTTAAATAAAATCAGTTTGTGATTTGGATTGCAATTATAGGACTTGGGATTGGAATTATTCTTGAGCATCCATCTCAAGATTCAGTTAATAAGGTTTGTTAACTATTAAGGATGTGCCTCCAACAATTGCCAATCTATTAGTATAAAGTTCATACTTAGTAAATTCTTCAATATGATTCCACATGCTTAATGATACATTAGTATCAATGGCTGCTGGCATGAGCACTTAATTGTCATACACGTATTTAATAGGGTATTGATCTAATAATTCATTAGGTTCATGTAATATATGTTTAATGTACTCACCCTCAATGCACACATATCCACTTATCAATTGATCTTTGTACAGTATGTATTTGCTCTGTATTGAGTACTTCATAAATTAAATAAAATATTATGATTACTACTGAAATAAATTCAAAAGACCCTATTGCTAATATGAGCTTGAATGAAAATTAAGTAGAGGACAGGGAAAATAAGGTAAGCAAATGATTAAGTAGAGTCCAAATGAGTTCATAGTTGTAGAGGTTGAGAAATAATAGGAATAATCCGCATTGTAAGAGATCTATGAAGAATAATTAGACAAGCAATAATTGAAGCTCAAGGAAATGGAGAGATTGGAAAGAATCAAAAAGTACTTACTCAAGATCATTATCAACTAGAATACCAATCACTTTGAAAAGATAGCTCTCTACAATTAATGAATTGTCAGACCAATCTATCAATAATAGTTATTCTCCTCAAATTGATGTTGAACATCATCAACCTAAAATACTCAATAAAGATGTAAGATATCAAATTAACTAAATAGATTTTATTTCAAATCCTGGAAGAAAAAAATAAACAAGCAGAGCAAATCTAGGTAGATAAGCAAAAATAACAAAAGAAGAAATTGAAGAAGAAAAAGAAGAAAAAGCAATTATCTCGACAATAAACCTAAACATCCTTGCCTATTCCAGAGATTAAATACCAATAAAATATCAACTTCAAATATTATTACGGAGATAAGAGAATAGATTGTAGTTGGAAATTATTGTTTAGTTATTTTACAATCATAATATTAAGTAATATCACCCTTTAAACTATTGAGATAATCAGGTATTCTGAAAGTGTGTGTAAACTAAAAGGAATGGAGAATGTATTTATTTATGCGAATTAATTATTCTATATCTTGGGGAAGATTGGATTGTTAAGTTTAAACTATCAAGAATTTACAAATACCTTACCTAATAAATCCAAAATTCCCTTATTCAATTCAGTTGTCTTTAGCTCAGTCTTTGTTGTGTTATCAATGCCATTATACGTTTTTGATTTTGTCTCATGTTAACCACGGAGTAAATTGATAACCCTATAAGAGAGTCTTCAAATATTGAACTTTTTTGATTGGGGAATGATAGCAGTTTTGGCAATCATAATTATTATGCATTCCTGTCTGAAGATTTCACTTAAAAAGAAAACCTGGAAGAAATTGAAGTAAATCATTCCAAAATTAATAGAAAATTTCTCAAAGTGATCTATTATCTATTATTACTCCTTGTACATCTTCTATAAGTTTTAGTCACTGCGACTTAAAACTTTAAACCCTTTATGCCTGCCATGATAATGGAAAACTTTTATCTTTGTTTTTCCCTCTTGGCAATGATCTATTTATCAATTAGAAAGTTCTGTTTTCATCAAGAACCCTTTCAATTCACACATCAAAAACTGTCTAATGAACCTGTGATATTAATTTCAGATGAGAAATTGAATAATTGGGGATAAGAAGAGAAATTCTCAGATAACGACTCCGTTAAATAGAGTAAGAGAGCAAAACTAAGTCCATCCACAAGTTAATTCAATAGTCAATAAATTCCAAACACTAATTTTCTGCCTTAAAAAGACTGAAATAACTTTATTTATTTATTTTATTTAATTATTATAACCAAAAATGCTGATCTTGGCTGGAATGAAGTTAAAGGATTTGTCTGAACAAACCCAAGAGTCTCAACCAACTATCAAACACTTAGATGTTTCTGTAACCAAATTTTATTATTTTAGAGTAATCTATTAAAATCTGGAAAGGAATTAGCTATGTTTCCAAATTTGGAAACCTTGATCATAGATAATAATTATTTCTTCAGATTAGATGACTTTCCAGTCTTACCAAATTTAATAACACTTAGCGCAAACAAAAATACTTTCAATAATTTTGACATGTAATCAACTTCTTTATCTCAGGTTTATACAACATTGCAAAGAGAAGTTTCCTAGGCTAAGTCATCTCAGTTTAATAAAGAATCCCATCTGTCCCATGTTTACCTAAGGGGAAGAAGAGAATATAAAGTATTAAATTATCGTCATCAATAGTTATCGAGCAAAATTCATTTAGGAACTTCCTTAATTAAAAAATCTAGATGGTACTCCTGTTAATCCATTAGAGGCAGATCCTAATTTTTAAAAGCTTTAATAGTAAGCAAAATAATAACAAGTCTAAGTAAGTTGACCTTATTATTGTTTGTAGAATTATGATGAACAAAAGAGAGGAACAATCGATTATAATGCCAAATATCAAAAACCTAATAGTAAAACTGTAAAAACCAAAAGTGAAGGAAATAGATTTGTTAAAAACACGCATTTATGATCATATAGTAATCAATATTTTTCGAAAATTATTATGCTAATTTCAAAAGATTAATTATTAAACTCTAATTAAAGCCTTTAATATTAATCCAACTTTATTAATAAAAAAAGGGTTGTCAACACGAGGACTTCCCAAGCGGTCCCCCACCTTAGTACTAACCTCGCCTTAAGCCGCTTAACTTCGGAGTTCGAATGGGATCCGGTGCTTTAGGCTTAGTATGGCCGACAACGATATTAATATAGCTTATTAATATTTATAATCCTAAATTAATTTTATTTACTAATAAAAACATCATATTATTAAATAAATTTTAATAGATATTAGTGAAAAGAATGTTAAATAGTGCATTCTATTTTGTGCTTCATCCATCTTCTCATTAAAAGAAACTTATCTATGATACTATTATAAAAATGGAAAATTTATAAGTGGATTAATCTTATAATCTAATTTTATTTTTTATTCAATAGACATTTTGTTCTTTAATATTATTTAATTATAATTTTATAAATCATACTAGATTTATTGTGGTTTTAAATCAGATAAGTTTTATGATGATTATTTCTACTATTAATAATATATTGTTCTCTAAAGGAAGATGGAGAATAAATTCTAAAATAATTATATTTCTATTAATATTACGACTAATAATTTAATTGAAGATATTTTGATAAATTCACAATATCTACTGCCTTAACCTTTTTCATTTTTCTACTTTGATGAGTAATATTTAATGTCTATATGTTTTCCTACAAATAATCATTGTCAGTCGGAGTTTATCAAAAAAAATATCTATTAAAATGATCAATAGTTTAAAAAGGGATTTTAATTAAATAAATATGAGTAATACAAAAGACAAGGAGCTATTTGAGAGCTACACCAATGAAGTTTGCTAACTAATGAGATCAGATAAGAATGTCTAAATGTCAAAAGCTAGATACTTGCCTTTATATAAGTAATACTTTTGTGAATTATATTTTAAGTTGGACATATCAATTTAAGAATGATCAAGTAATGGGATTAAAGTAGATTTTTGAAGATTGGCTATTAAAATACTTGAACACCTAATTGATACCAGAATTATTAAACTCCTAAGACTTTATCTCAACATTTATTTTTGAATAGGCTCTTTTTAAAAGCTTATTAAGATATTTATCAATTCTTTTCTTTAATTATGATGCCGAGAGAGGGTCTCCTTAATTATATATAGTGGAATTAGGTCTTTTAAACTTTGATAAACTTGTGCTTTCCAACGACACACTTAAATAGAGATATAAAGAATCATTTATTAATAGACTGAATTAGATAAGACTTAGTAATAATCAAAATCAGAAATAATAACTACTAACATTCCTTGAAGTAATATTTTTATTAAAATTATAGATTTTTGATCTAAATACTCTAGCTTAAAATTAGAGATTGGAAATCACTAGTATTGATTAGCAAGTTATAATTTAAGTGAGACAAAAAACTCCAAAAATGGTTAATTTGCCTTCTCCTCAAAACGTTTGTGATAATTTTCTATTTGATGTAATTTAAGAGGCAACCAAAAAATTCTATTCAGAATTATCCCAAACATGGATCGCCAGAGGATCTAGTACAGAATATGTGAAGCAAGCGGCAAATTAAATATTGATAGAAGAATCATTAAGAGAGCAGCTTTACCAAAAATTCTCCAGATCAAATGATATCATGAAAGTATTTATTTGCGAGATGCTTGAATAAAATGTGGATTAAATCATCTAAAACCCTCAGGATGGTTTGTATCAACAATTTCTTTAATTGAGAAACAGTTCGGATCTATCACCAATCCTAAAATTGTATTAATTATACAAGAACACACCAAATTACATTGAAAACTAATTAAAGGAGTTTTAGAAATTCGTCCAAAATCAAGTCACTTAAATGTTAACAGAATCTGAAGAACCTGGTTAACCTGGTTAACAATAATAACTTCAATAAAAATAGGCACAATAACAATAAGCTAATAGAAGTTTACAGATACATATTGCATAAATTGATAATCTCTAAAAGACTTATGAATATTGCTTAAGATTAGTGTAAAATTGTTTTGAAGGATCCCATAGATTTAGAAATAATATGGAATTGGCATTTAAGGAAAAACTAAATTAAGCCGATAGATTTATGGATAAATTATCTATTTATATTCACGTGTCTTTGAAAGACAAATTAAAGGAAACTAATAATGAAGAGGATAGATAAAAATTTGAAAAGTTCAACAAGAACATTCTTGCCTTCATCTAATTTATTAATAGCAAAGGCAAATTGTTTTAAAAGATAACTGACAACCTCAAAAATAGAATTTTTAGAGGGGAAATTAAGAATTTTGGATATGAAGAAGAATTTCTGAAATCATTAAGAAGAGAACATCCTGAACATTTACCATCTGATTTATTAACAGTTTGGAAAGATTATAAATACTATAGGAATCTAGATAATGAAATATAAACTCTATTGTCTAATAAAAAACTATTGCAAAATGCCTAAGCTCAATTTACTATATTTACCAGAACTAATTCATTAAAGGAATTTAATACTTAAAATAAAAAAGACAACTTTATTCCTCCAAAAATGATCAAAGACGCTATATCCTAAATGGAACTGTTTTATTAAACAAAACAACAAACAGAAAAAAAGTAATTAGTTTGGAATTTCAGAATAGGACAAACATTGATTAATTATAAGTAATTATTATATTCACCTTCTAACTAGGTTTGGACCATCTGTCTAATAAGTAGGAAAGATCATCGTCTCTAATTTACAACTTTTCGTCATTCTTTACTTGAAGTAATTTGGAAGTAGAACCAAATCAGAATTATTAAATGACACAGGTATTAACTATGATGAAGAATTGACTTAATAAATGGAAAACCTTTTGGATTTAAGAATTATTGTTGAGAATGAAGGAAAGTTTTACCTTTAAACTGATTAAACTAAATTAAAAGTATAGCTTGTTCCCAACAGGCCAATTACTTTAGTACCAAAGAAGGTTGGAGAAAATACTGAGGACTAAATTATGTTGAAAAAAGAAAGAGATCTTAAAATTTAATCCAGCATTGTAAGATTGATGAAGACAAACAAAGAAATGTATTATCACTAAATATGTGCTGGAGTGCAAAAAGGATTGCTTGGATATTATGATTTTTTTTCTTAGGATATCTTAGCTTAAATTGATGAATTAATCAATTCAAATTACATTAAAAGAGACGAGAGAATTAATAATAAGTTTCTATACACACCTGTGTGATATGTATAATGAAACATTATAACATTATAAAGATATTATTTATCAATTAACAAATCTAAATATATTAATCTAAGGATTTTATTTTTTATTACTTCATTCTCTCCCCTATGTTAACATATCAATGCCATATATCTATTTTTTAATTACTTTCTTTCTCAAATGAATTTTTTACATTTTATATACTCTCGCCTATGGTCCAGTAATCCTTTCAAACCCTAGAATTAAATTTTAAAATAATTCTATTGCTTTAATAGAAGAATTCAAAAGTATAAAATTAATAAATAAACAGATCGAATACTATATATTGTAACTTTATTAAATCGGCATCTCTTTTTGAACATAATCAATCCTGGAAACCAGTTTACATTTTGCATTAATATTTAAAGAATCAAATAATTGCAATAATTTTAGAGCCTCTCTTAATTTGAAGAATATATCTAATCATTATGAAATAAAGCTATTTTCCCCCTAATTTATACTTGAATTCAATAGTTCTTTTTTTTGACATATTTGTCTATTATAAATCACATTTCATTAGTTTTAAGAATTGATTTTAGAGATACCTCATTCCTTAAAATCTATATAATATTCTTTTCCTATCTCTTTACTAGAAATTTATAGGATTGAGTTCCTAAAAGACCTTATATTGTTAAGTAAAGAGATTATGCTTATTGATTTAATTTCCAAAGACTATGAAATAAAGATTATTTATAGGATATTTACATTTCTTTTTAAAGAGTTTTATTAATAATTAATTTGTAATTAATATTTTTTATTGAAAATCTTCCTAGATTGCAAATGTGCTATTGACATTCAATAGCTAATTAGTAAAATAAAGGAATAGAGAAATTCAAAATTTAAAAAGGTTATTAAAAGGTTACATTCCTATTTTATAGATCATTTTATTCTTATATTCTGTTGAAAAGATTTATCGATTAATATTGCAATTATTAAGATAAAAAACATAAAAATATAATAAAATCGAACAAAACTTTTGATCTTATTTATATAATCATGGCATATCTTTTAAGAATGCAGGTTATCTGTATCCATTTTAAACAAGAAAATTCTTAAATAATTAAGATGCTTGTAAATTGGATAACTTAAGTTATAGATTATTAAGTTATTAAGCATTCTTTTACAAATAAGCCTAATCTCTTTCTTGTAATTTAACTTTAATTTTCTCTTGTAGATCTTTCATTTTTTATTTTTAATCTTCTTAGATTTAAAGTTCTGGTTTAACAGTTTGCAGTGTCCTTACTCGATTTCCTTCTAAGCTGATTTTATTTAGTTTTAAATAGGATTAATCTGTGAGAAGATGTTTAATAACTTTTTTATGTTATTCCTCGTTGGTTTACTTTTAGACATTAACAATTTGATTCATTTTATTTAAGCTTGTAGATGTTTTGAAAAAGTTTTTGTTGTCTTGAGTTATCAAACTATCGCTTTTAACTAGAGACAGAGTGCTTGATTTTTCTGTTCTAAGTGGCTTGAAATGTTTTTGTTTAGTAAGATAATTATCTTTAGACAGAATTTTTTACAATCTAAAAAGGGAGCCCTAGGTGTTTAACAAATTATTCAAAGCTTATGCATTCTATCTATTTTTAACATTTGACATTCTTAATAAAATTAATGTTAAGACGAGATAGTACATTAAGTAAATAATCTCAGGATGAGGAGAACTAGACAAAATCTGAGAGCGAGGTTTTGAGACTAATCCAGATATTAAGTTTGGAATCATAGGAGAGAACTTTAATGCAATTGAATTATGTAGCCAGAAAATTAGAACGATCCTTTACATATTTCAAGTATTAGATATCCATCATGATAGAAAATTAAAATCATAATTGAGAGAAGACATTCTCTTGAAATTAATAAAGTCATTGTTAATCGAGAGATTCAAACAGTGTGAGGTGGTGTTTAATTAAGGAGAAACTGGACGAAAAATGTATTTCATTTTAGAGGGGGAAGTATCAATCCTTGTTAAAAATCAAGACCATTTCGACACTTCCATCAACTAGAAAAAAAGTAATCTGAATTCTATATGATAGGTAAATTGAAAAAATTTGAAGATGTTATGGCTATTCGTTATCCTAATTTTAGACAAGTGGCTGTCAAAAAGTAGTTTGATTATTTTGGAGAAATTGCAATCGAATAGAGGATACCTAGAACAGCAACAGTGATTGCAAAAGAAGCCACAACTTTGGCCGTGTTAACTTATGAGTCTTATTAAAAATTGCTAAGAGATATTACGTAAGAAGCTATAACAATAAGATCAGAACTCATTACCTAAATCTACCCTTTTAATTAACTAAATGAAACCTCATTGCAATAATTATTACATGATTATGAAGAAATTAACCTAAATGGAGGAGCATTATTATTTAAAAGAATGTAGAAAGCAGATTGTCTCTATTTAATTATCTCAGGAGAAGTCTTAGTTTAAAAATGGGAAGATGTAAAAAATAAAGATGAATTCGAGGAGGAAAATTTAATAGAAACTAATATGATGAGCAAATCCAACAAATAATTAGTGAATCTAGGAGTTTTTGGCAGAGGATAAATGATAGGTGATTTTGAACAATTCTTAAATCTAAAATAGACAATTCCATTAGTTAGGTGTACCCAAGGAGTTGTCTAAAACCAGGCTAAAATTTTTAGAATAGGGCAAAATTAGTTTAATGAAATTATAAGACATACCTTAGGAATGGGCTGGTATGAAAATTATTTAATTGAAAAATATTAACAAAAGCGAAATAATAGCATCCCCAAGATTAAATTGACAACTAGAAATGTCAGAACACAATCAAATGTAACTATCTTAAATGGTTTCAGAGATCAATCTTACATTAAAATATCTAGTAACAAATACAAAATAATTAAAAATGTTGAAGAAAAATTACCAACAGTCTCAAAATAATCTCCTAAAAGAAAATTGTAGTTAACAATCGATTATAAGGATAAGACTAATCTTAAATATTATAATGTCGTAACTCCCCTCCAAAATAAACCACCTTTAAATTCTAACCAAAATTTTACAATGAAATTCTTTGCTTCTTCTATGAAACAGAAGATCTTAGATTAAAAAAATGAAGAAACTATTTAAAATTTTGGATCTTCAAAGTATCTAAAAACTGAACCTTCTAGTGATTATAATATTCCAACCTGCGGTACAATTCTATTGTCTCCAAGATATTCTAAATTTATTAAAAAAGAAACTAGTTTTCATCGATTTAAATCTTGATTTGATTTTAATTATATTAAATTTAAAATATAACTTTCTTATTATTTACCTTATCTATTTCTTATAATATCAATAATTAATCATATTAATATTTATTATCCGTATGCTAAATAGGATATTCTTCATAATTAAACAACAAACACTAGATAATTCAATGAAAATTAAAGAAAATCATTTAATAATATGCTTAAAATCTTTTTAACTAATGAAACTATTCTTCAGCCTTGGGCTCCTCACTGAAATTTTTAGTTTATATTGTTTAAAATGATAAATATTGCGTATAACATCAAATTTAGATTAATTAATTAATGAAATAAGAATTTTTAATTAATTATAATTCTTTAACCAATTAAGTGAAATAAAGCAATGATCATAGAAATATTATACTTGTTTGATAATTTATAATCATATTGTCATTTTTTTCATTAATCTATTTTATGGAAGATTTCTGATGCATAAATCCGCTTTATCATCAGAAATTTTATCGAGATCATCAAATTCATAATACTTTTCAGTGAGCCCTTAAATTTAATTAGTTACTGCAAATCTCTGCTCGGATCTATTTCTTTTAGATTTTCTGTTTTCATACTTTTACCATCTTTGAGTTTAGCTCTTCTACCTTTTTTTAGCTTTATTTCCAATTTAGAGAAAATTCAATTAAGGATCTTCATCCTCTGATGTTGCTTTAGGTTAAAACTTGTCTGTATATCGCTTTCTTTGCTATCTTATTTATTCCTCCTCTAGAATCTATCTTCTGATTTGATTTTTAGGTTCGTACTATTAAATCATAGAGGAACTACAAACAGATGGTACAACTTTTTTTTCTTGCGAAGCATTTTTCTTTTTGTTTTGCTCCATACTGTTCCAATAAAAAAATGAGAGAATCATTAAAATGAATAGGATTGAGTTACTTGTTTTTAGAAAATTAAATTAATTATTAGTTCTTGAAATGAATAAAGAGATAAAAATAATATTAATATTTAAATTCAACATTTTAGTAATAATAGACATTTATACTCTTTAGTTTCAATAAAGGCTAACAGATAATTCCTACACCTAATTTATTTTCATTGTTTTTAAATAGTTCTCTATAATTCAAGTATGCCAAAGATCATCTGTTTTGTTTATTAAGATTATAAATGAAAATTTATGAGTAAACCATTAATTTATTTGTTCTGAAAAGGACCAAAAATCTTTAAATTGACATATCGATCATCTTAAATTCTTTTTTAACAATAGATAATTTATGGTTCAATTTGACAGAGTTAATAATATATATTGTCATAAAGAAGACTAAAATAATTAACGTATATATCTCCGCAATACTAAAAAAAGACCATAAGCTTAAATGAATATGATTTAATAAAATAAATGAAATATACTCAAAGTCAGATAATAGAGATAAATAAATAGAATAATATATATTTATTAATGAACAAGAATACGATCTTTAAATACTACATAAGTGATTTGAATTAAGGATACCAAATGGTAATAAATCTTATTTTTAGATCAGTTATGATATCAAAATAAGCAAAAGAAAATGATAAATTACATAATATAATTTGCAAAGTGAATTTTACATTAAGGTTCATTAATTAGAATAAAAAACTTAGTATGATATTTAAAAGGATAATCAAAACTTAAATATAAAATTTAATATTTAGCAGTAAATCTTTATTTAAATTAATAATAAAGGTATAGTTAAAGTCTTAAGGTATGAATCTTTAAAACAGTATTAAATTTGTTATTATTATATATAGCTTTAAATGAATTTTGATTTCACTAATAGATTTAAACAAGGTTTAAATAAAAGAGTTCAGATACTTGAAGATAATGTTTAAATTTTGGCTAGAATGTAAAGACCATTTTATTTAAGGTATTTACATTTTGAGGTTAATTAAAAAATGATTATATGGTTTGAATATATTATTGTAAATCAATTTAATTTTAGATTGTAAATGATAGGATTAATTTGATTTGCTTAAAATAAATAGATAATTCTACTATATTTCTGTCATAACTAAAATAGATGAGTGTTTTGTTGAAACTTTGGGAGGTCAAGCATCAGTTATTTCATATAATTCAAATATTATAATAAAAAGCAAGAAAAATTCAATTACCAAAGTTTATGGAGATAAGTGGTAACACAATTAACATAGTTTTACTTATTCTATATATCAGCCATAATTACTACTGGGAGTCAGGAAAGATTATATAATCGAGACTACTACCCCAAATGACAGGATGGATGAAATTATAACTGCGAATATGCAGACAGATTCAGATTCAGTTTAAACTTGAGAAAGATTCGTAATTGAATAGTCTATTAATGTGATACTCAATTTAAAAGCTAATTAAATTTTCCTTTAGTATCCAAATTAATATAATTATTAGGGAAGTTATGTCTGAATTAAGATTTGGAATAAGCTCTCAAATATTGTAATTCTATGTAGATTTTGAAATTATTTAGGTATTTCAATGAAGAGGGCAGACACTACCTTACTCAGTTTTACATGCTCTATATGATCAGCAACCTAGAGGCATTGAGGTAGTATCAAGTGATCCAAAAGTGCAGGTGACTTGTGTATATCATAATGAATTCCAAACACAGCAAATTCTTGAATTAAGACAAATGAAGTTGAAAAATCCAATTTAGTAATAAGATTGAAACAATGAAGAAGATGAGAATAGAGCTTATATATCGAATTGTTAATTGTGTTTATAATTCATTTCTTTGTTTGTTTCTTTTGTGATTTCTCTTTATTTATGACTTAGACAATTTCTTTTTGTAGATCATCGTTCACTTCTTACTTATTTTTGGATTTAGTAGATTTAGCTTTTTATGACTTAGATTGTATTGTTTATTATATTTGTTCATCATCTGAACTTTGATTTACTTGCTTATTTTCCTATTACTATTTGAGCTATTGTTGATGTTTTGCAGCTGGCTATATCGATTCTGAATCGATATCATCGAATAGATAATCTTATCCTGATTTCACAGATTTGTCATCAAACTATAACTTAGTATTTGAGTTACCTTTTCAGTCTTCTTTTTCTTTTTGTCTTTAATTGTAATACCTTGCTTCTCATTATACTCTTTAACATCGTCATTATACTTGCTCTTTGCTTAATTATATTAATCAACATATGGCTAAATAATCATAAGAATATTTACTTGCTTCTCTTACTCACTCATTGATTGCCACTTTTATCCTGCCATTTATGAAATCTGGATCAGTTTGACTTCTAATTAATAATCACTCAAATCAATACCTGGATTTCTTTCCAAAACCTTTTCACGATATTTCTGGCTAAATAAGAAGAAAGCAGTAAGAGGTCTCTTGGGAGCATTAGGATCTCGTTCCTTTTTCTTCTCAGGTTTGTCATTTTGAATTTCGACCACAGGTTATCCTTTCAAAAATTACGAACAATATAATTCCATATTGGCAAAAAAAATCTAAGATTTCTTTACTATCTCTAAGGTCTAAATTATGATGACTCAAAATAGTACGAATTGTTTGTCCTCCATTTTTTCCAAAAAATAATTTTATTAAAAATTATCTGTAACCGAGCATTATTAATCAATAAAAATAACAATAATATTAATTGCTAAAACTTAAATGGAACAAGCTAGAGCAGTCCAACTCCAATTAGAATTCACTCTCTTGTATTTGATTTTGGATTTTCATGGAATCAATTGATTCTGATTAATACCTCGGCAACATTTTCATTAGTAAATAAATACTTATGTGCATGTCTAAATATCTAAAATCAATTAATAAACAATTAAATATTAAAAAATCAAATGGGTGTTTGCCAGTCCTAAAAGAATTCTTCTAACTTGAAAAGAAGTGGAGCCCAATAGTTTATCTTCATAGACTTTGACAAATTAAAGAAATATAATGAAGAACGACAGAATCTCGACAAAAACAATTGTCAATAGCAGTCCTTCTGCTAGATTTTTTGTTAGGATAATAATAATAAAACCTCAAATCCACAAACCTACACTTACAATAATGTTTAGACCTAATAAATTGAAATTAAAAAAGAGTGATTTCTTTATTTTTATTTAATCCACTCTAACATATCAAATCTCTATAATTATTCCTATAACAATCAAGATCTGTCAATAAAATTTATTATTGAACTCTAAACCTGAAATTGTAGCAGTAATTCAATATCAGAAGCCAAAACTGTTTAAGCTTGAGAATCGTAAGCAAATGCTTTGTGGAGTGGTATTTTGTAATCACTCCATATTTTATTTGCTATAATAAGAATTTCCAAATCCTAAAATGGAACTCCAACAATAATTTTGTTGAAATAGCCCGATTAATTAGATTAATAGAAACACCCTAACAAATATATATTCAATTTTATGAATATTTCATTTTCACTTAGATTCACTATGTCCAAATGTTGCCATACAGGATTTTGAATTGAAAATATTAGTATACATTTGAAGATTTAAAAGATATCTTTTATAAATTAACAATAAAAGGAATTAAATTGAATAGATTATTTAGTTTGTTTTAATTATTTAAGAATGTGTAGTTTACTTAAGTATTTTAAGAGAGTATGTCAATATTGCATCTTCCATAAATTACTCTTTTTATTAATAATACAATTTATTTATAATATAATATTATTTATACAAAGCACAGAATTAATAATGCTACAATTAATTTTATTTAGTAATTGAATTACAAATTTACCAATAATAAATATGAACAAAAATTGATATTAAATTATCTTTACTCTCTCAATTCTTTTTCGAATAGTGAAGAACCTTATACATTTCTAGAACCTATTCCTGAGTTTATAGCTAAGCAAATAGATAGTTTTTTAAATTTGTTCTTTATAGAAATGAAATGATACTGATTCTATTCGCGTAAATCATTTGCCCCCACCATTCCATTAAGATATATTGCTAATTGCAATAATTGCTTATCTTGCTTATTGTCATAATATGGAATAATCGGAACCCCGTTGTCAAGTTAACATAAATAACTAATCGCAGAGTTATCAACTAGAAGAGTTCTCGAGATTGGAAGATTCTTGATGATGGATAAATCCTTAACATACTAGCCTTGATCAGTAAAGCAACAATGTTCTCTTGACAACACTCGAGAGATGATTCTCTTTGGATCAATATATTCAACAATCTAAATCAAAACAATAGTGTACTCGTTTTGCATATTATCCATGTGAGGCTGTGAATACTATGATTTCGAAATTGGGTTCCAGCAATTCCAGCATTACGTGTAAACCAGGTCGAACCGAAACGCCTACTTAAAATGTTTCATCCTAAGAAAGTTTGATGATTAGTTTTTTGTCACAAGGCAATTTCATATCTAGCGTGCAATGTACTAAAGTCTCATCCAAATCAAATAGTAAAGTGTACTTTTTAATATCTATATGTTAATATTTATAATAACTTTATGGATTATTTTGGATTATAACTGGTTTTGGTTTGTAAATTATCTTAGAATTTACACATTATTTCAAAGCCATGCAACTTGATAAAAAATGTTCCTTGAAAAGTTTGTTAAAATAGTTCTCTTTACTTTCAAAAGCAGTGACAACATCAGAGATATAATAAATTGAATTGCTCTCTTACATACTTGTATTTTGAATAATTCTGGGTGAATCTTTCATACAAAACACTTCGCTATTTTATTTTATTATGGGTCTATATATCAATTTTGGAGCTGTTTGCTTTCTGCTTAACATTCTTTGATTGTCTATGTTTTATTTATCAAAAGTTTCATTGGGTTCTGTTTTATGAATGAAATTTGATTTCATGACTCGAGACATATTTTTAAGAGTGAGCACTCTACTTGGAGTAATTTAATATATTTTGTCAATCGACATTGAATTCTCCGTTTGATTAGTTCGAAACTTCTTCTATACATCAAATCGTAAATTAATTGAATCAGTCCTCTTTGGTTAACGAGCAGTTAACTATGGCTGTAGAAATTTAAGATTTGGCGAACTTTTTTGATATCCTTTCATATTTAATTTATTTTATTACATTTATCCTATCATACAAATAGTATATAAAATCAAAGTATATCCTTGCTTCACTGACCCTTGTGAAACACATGGTTCTATAATTGATAGCATAACCGATTTAATGCAATTTATATTAAAATTAATTGCAATGATATTAAATTGCATAATTTTAATCCAATTTACTATTCTGTATTAGTTATTTTAGGCTTTAAACCATTCTCAAATTTTCTAAATCTAAAATATAATTGATTGCTCAATCTAGTATATTGATATCTCTATTAATTTAAAATTATCTAATATTTTCTTGCTTAGGATTTTTTAGTTAAAGGGGTATGGATGAAATAATAATGGATTCATTTACAAAAAAGGCAATAACTAAAAACCTGATAATACTGGTATGGTATGTACTAAAGAAATATCTACTTAATCTTGTAAAGTACCTAAAGGAAATTAAGCTAAATTTTAAATATATTTAATCAAGACATGCTTGGAGATTAACCTTAACCTTTAATCTCTCCATATCATAATTATTTAATTAAAAACTATATCTTTTAGAGTGTTATAAAACTTGAAAATCATTAAAAAATATAAATAAATTTGGCCTAATAATTTACTTTTTGCTCGATTAACTTTTAAGAATATAAGCTATAAAAAAGACTAAAGAAAGTATGGAAGCTAAGGCATTTTGAGGCATTCTTTTAAATTCTCCACAGTATCATTCTTTACATATCTAAGAAGGACAGAATATATAGTAAATACTAGATTATACACATTATCATTAAGAGAAATATCAATGATGATGATGGATCTCTATTTTTCTTACGTTGGCACATTTAGCATCTTAATCCAATTAGAATTCAAAGTCAGCAGTAACTCCAATTTTCAAATTATCATTTTAATATCTATGTTAAAAGCGAGATCTCTTTTCAGTTGGACTTAGAGATTCATTTTAAAAGTATTCGAACTCTAATGCTTCCTGTGCACTAACTCTTTTATTATGGTCTCCATCTAGCATTGCTTTTATTAAATGAATGGCTTTAGAAGGAGCATTAGCTTTATCCAAGACTGTGAAATCTATGGAACCATTCCTAATAATATTGTAAAACATATTGGATTCTTGTAAATATCGAAATGGATGAATATCTTCTCCCGAATATAATTTATACAGTATTGCTCCACAACTATAGACATCCATTTTGTCACTGTAGATCGGAATATCTTGTAAAGCTTCAGGAGCAGTATACATACCATACAAAATAGGCTAAACATTTGTATCATATTATTTCATAGCAAAATTGAAATCTGCTAATTTTAGACTGTCTAATTTTCCAGATTACGCAAACATAATATTAGCAGGTTTGATATCCCTATGAATAATGCCTTCATTCTTCAAATAAACCAAAGCCAACAACAGAGCCTTGTATTTATATCAAACAATACCTAAATAATAGTTCTGCACTATTAATGTGTTGTAATTAGATTTCTCTCCAATAATTTTGATAGTGTTTAGCCTCCCATCAGTTCCATTATTATGTAATAGTATTGTTCGCCTTAAAAGTATTCTTTGAACTAAATGATATGGTTATGTTCTAAGTTCTGATGCATTCTGATTTCTTACTAAAAATCATCTTTTCTTTCTAAACACTTTAATGCCCAGAATGACTTTTAAATAGTGTCTTCAACCTTAAACACTTTGCTGTCTGCTCCTTCTCCAATTTAACGATTGCATTTATATAAGCTCACAATCCCATCAAACAGGACCTTGCAGGCTATTAATCTTCTCATTTCCTCAAGATCTTTATGATTTGCTTTGAAGAACTTCACCTTCTTCTTAACTACTATTCCAAAAGCATGTATTTTTTGTTACTCTGTATACCAGTACACCTTGTTTTCGAAATTGAGTAGGCAAACATACTTCAAACTTTATGATTTAAACTTTCCTTGTAAGCATTAAGATATACCTTGTTAATACTAATTTAATCTGAAAGGATATTCACTGTATAATAGGAATTCATAAAATAATGGATACGCTCGCAAGTAAACGAATAAATCACTGGTAATATCATGGTTCTGGAAGATTATATATATATATATATTATTTCTTATTTATTGTATAAAAAATCAACAGTATAAAAAGAAGAAATTAAAAAAGGCTTTTAAATTATGATGCTGCAATTCAAAATTGTGATAAATCAATCGTTATTAAGCAATAAGTTTCTTCCGTATTTTTTTAAAGCATAAACTACATCCATTGCTTAAACCGTATTTCTTTAGGCATGTTCCGTGTATATGATAGCATCTTTGACCAAGGATGATAAGAAATTAACTATGACATCTCTATTGGGATCAAATAACACTATACCTAGTCGTAGGGTAAGAATCTGAAGAAATTCTTTTAACACCTCCTCTTCGAGCAAGTCTACGTATATCACCATTGGTAATGTGCTATCCACCCTTTTTTTCCTTATTCATTTTGTTCTTATGTCTTTTTGCACCTGCTAATTTACCTTATCCCATTCGTTTGCCCTTTTGGTTGTCCATCCTTATTAGATTAATTTAAATTTAAATAAAAATAAGCGCTAATAATTTTCATAATTATAAGTTTTTATATTCATTTTTTATAATAGTAATAAATCATCAAATCAAATACCTCAACATAAACTCAATTCAACATCTTTAATAAACATCTAATGATGAACTCCTTTAAATTCGATAAACCACAGTTCAATAAAGACAGAATTCCAACTCTCTAACCGAGTATATAAAATATAAGTTATTCCCTCCCACTCAGTAAATGATTTACAATCTTTGTGGTTTTATATCAGAATTCGAATTTAAGCTTTTACATTTTGTAATAAATGTGTATCAATAAAAAAGACAAATATATATCTTAATTTCAAAAATTAGTATTTCAGATATAAACATATAAAATATTCAATTTTTAAATAAAATGGTAACTTGTTGTTATCCTTGACTGTTTGATAGATACACAAATATTAGAATGATTTCCTAGATAGATTAGAAATATTCTATTAATTTAAGAATATGAATATGTGTATATTCCTTCCTCAAAAATACTTTTAAATTCTAATATTCATTTTTAACAGTCTCTTAAACTTCTCCTATCTTATTATTTTATAAACATGAAAATACGAATTATAAAATCAAGTTAATTCTAGATCCTTAAGAATAGCCAAACCATTGGTACAATTTTTCTTCTCTTTGCTTCTACTTCTACTTCGACTAGTTCTTTGCACAACAACGTTCTTACTTTCTTCATAACCTTTATTTAATAATTAAGTTGGAGCCAATTAATCTAGTAAATTGGGATGCTATGGTAGAAATTGACCGATATTAAAATTCAATGGCAAATGATTTTTAGCTGATATTAAAACCCTATTTTACATCTGGCTTCTTGCACTTATATTCTATTCCCCTTGATTTCTGCATTGTTCATTTCTTTGATAGCTCTACTGGCATGCAAATTGTTTCTATATTATATAAATGCATATAGTTCATCCTTCACACTAATGTCCTCTATAAAACCGAACTATCCAAAATTTAAAATCAAATCCATCTTCTTCAAGTTTCCAATCTTTCCTATCATATTAAAATAATAAAGAACTCATACCAATATAAATACGATTGCTGGAACTTAACACTTCATCATAGGTTTTCTAGAGATCCACTTTCAATGTTTCTCCTTTGCAATTCTTTTCATTCATATACAAAATCGCCTCTGTTGCACATTACTACGTTGGATACTCAATTAAAGCATAGGTTTCCTTGAAAATTATGTCCAAAATCTTTCCAAACCTATTAAAGATCTCCACTAACTCCTGACTTGTGAACTTGTGGTTTAAATTGCCCACGTATATTTTACGAGTAGATGATGGCAATGCCTCCTTTAAAAGGTCTTCTTGTTTCATCAATGCTTTTGAAAATTAGACAACTATTCGATTATTGCAAACAGATCTTCCATCCAATTCATACTAAGCCATTCGCGCATCGCTCTCATAATAATATTCAACAAAGCAAAAGCTATCCTTATCCTCAAAACTCTTTATTAATCCATACTGCATTAGCAATTTGTATATCTCCTACTTATTCACTTCCTTTACTTTACCAATATATAATTTTTACATTTAATTATATGTATGTATAAAATATAAATTAATGCATGCTTTTGTAATTAGTACTCAAATGATCTGAATATAATATGACAATTTTAAAGCTCATCTTAGACTGGTAACTCAAATTAATATAGTAGTTAGCTTTAAATTATGGTTTCTTGTTATAAGATATGGAAGTTTAATAACAATTTAATTATTTACATTTCTAATATAAGTTTTAATTTGATGGTTCATATCTTTTGGACTGCAGACCAAATAGTGATAGTCAAAATACTAAATGTTGAAAACTATTTAATGAGATCATTATTTTATTTGTGATATATAATTGATATTTAACCTAATTAAACTCATTCTAATATGAAATATGATTCTTAATGGAAATTCTATAATTTTATATTAGAATTTAATTAAACCCTACATATATTGAGATATAAATATATGAATATTTATACATTGAAATTTGAAGAAACCACTCTAGAGAATTCTTATCGATACCATAAATGTAATTAATTATAAAGTCCTATTCTTATATACACTTATGTTTTATCAATACTACTTATTGGCAGCTAATTAATATAATAATTAGTTAATCATAATTATGCCTATTTGATACAAAAACTAGTGATTCTCTTAATTGTAATTTTGCTATGCTTGTTTTTTAAGCAACTCAAGAGATTTCCTAACTTAATTTTACTCTTAATTAACTTACTACTAGTATCACTTGAAACTGAATCGAATTAAAAGAATACATATCATCAAGGATATTTGTTTGGTTGTAATTAAATGCTTACACATATAATTTTATTGATGGGTTCTGATTTTTAAGTGGGTTTATTTACGAATATCATATTAGCGATTTCAAGAACAGCAATCACTTTTGTAAATGAAGATGCTTTAACTTTTGAATAATATCTATACACGATCATAATTACTGTTGGAGTCTCAGGTTTATTATATTCATCAGAATTATACTAAAGAAGATCTTTTTTATATTAAACAAAAGACACTACTTGGGGTATTATTAAATATTATATAATTAGAGAAAATATTACCGTTTGTAATTTGCAAGCCTTTTTTAATATTCAAATTCGATAAAGATTCGTTCTGCTTTCAATAAATTGCAATTAACAAATCATTAACAGAGAGTTAAGAAATGTAATTTGATTCTGTAGGAGATTTTCTAAAAGAATGCAAATATGAAAAATCAACACTATAAAAATACTTATTTTAGAAATATGAAAAGTTCAATAACTTAGTTAATAATATCGATTGTGAAAAATTAGAAATCTAATATAAAAAGAGTAGAATGAAAATCAAACTACTAGTCTATTTTGTAGACACAGTTAGATTTATGATAGTAGTGGAAACAGTAGATCAAGCCTTCATTGATTTAAAATATAGATACTAAAATAACTTAAAAGAAGTGACTAAAAAGTATAATAATTAAATAAAGAAACTCGCTAAAATCTTAAATAAAAAACTAAAAAAATGTAAGATCCAACTGGTTAGTGAAATAGCTATATCAATACTCGAATTTCGAATTCTGTAATCGATTAAAATGGAAAAACTAATCAAAATCAATTTGTAACAGCTGTTTCAAAAATTTTATCAAATCTTTCATATTATTTATAAATATGACGTATATTTTCAAGCAAAATAGGATTATATCATTTATACTTACAAACCAGAATTATATTACTTTATTGTATCTATAATTAGGTAATCAAATAGAACATAGTAGATATCATTTATTATTGATTAAAATTAAGAAGCATAGGTTCCGTAATTATCACTTTCAGGCATCGAAAAACTTCCTGAAGAATATTAATTTTAATATTGTCAACAAACAGTTTTTGAAAAGCATATATAAGTGTTAAATTGTAAATATGAATTATAAATTATATAGCTCATTTTTGGATCTTCAAGGAACTTCACTCTTCGTTTAACTAACACTATACTTTTGAGAATATTTCAAATGATCAATAAAATTTATTAAATTAATATATTTGAATTTTATTAACCAAATTTTAAAAATCTATATGATAACATAGTATTAGTTAGAAGAACAATTAAGAATTAAATTACTTTATAAAATTGTATATTAAATATGGAAAAAGTATTTGAATTCTAATACAAATCATTAGACACTGAATCTAGATTGGATCTCTTCAAGATTTGGAAAGATGCTCTTTAAAATGTACTTGAATTTGTTCGAATTATTTCAATTTGGTTTCTAGATTTTCATCATCATCATCACCAAAATCATCTAATTAAAAATCTGCTTATTTTTATTGTGGTATTTTTTTTTCTTTTTCTTTTTCTAAATCTTCAAAATCTTGGAATTACCCTACTTTTTATAACTGGCTCTCCTTTCTTTTAGTTTATCCAGTCTATTATTTCATCAAAGAGGATTCCCTTGAAAATGAGCTCTATCTTGAATTTTATCGAGAACGACTTAACTCAATAAGAATATATAATACCCAGTAGATTTTGAGCCAAATCTTCCACCTATCTATTAAATTACTGAGGGTACGTAATTTAACATAACAGAGGATTGTTGACTAAGATTGGATTCACATTATTTATTTTTTTTTTCAGGTTTCTCTGAGAGTTTAAAGGCATCTTCTTATCCGAGTTCGAAGTCTTTACCCGATAATCTTGGTTGTTAACCATCCGAAGACTTGGTGGAGGTAGTTGATTAATCATTCCAATCAAATTTTCGATCCAATTGAAATCCTTATTACTGTGCAATTTTTTAGAATAAACTAAACAAATATTTATAATCTGGGGTTGAAGTGAATTTAAGTTTTTAGACGTAATCCATGTATCTTTAAATTTCAGTTGGTAAACCTCTACATAAGTCTTTGGTATCTAATTCCATTTTTAGTTTGCCAACTAATTTAGTCTTTTCTTTGTCAGAAGACGAAGTAATATTTTACCAAGGTAAATTACCTAGGATTGTAAGTGAAATTACCTTTTAAGAGATATATAAAGACATATCCTAGGCTTTCTAAATCATCGCGTCTTGATAACTCATATCCTTTGTGTGCTGGGATACTCGCATATCTAGTAGTGCCCATGAATGGCTTCTGTTCTTAAAATGGACTTAAGATTATAGAAGAACAATTACATATGCTACCCATTGGTTTTGTATTTTTTAGAGATGCCAAAATCAACTAGATAAACAGTATTGGTGTCATTGCCTCTTCCCATAAGAATGTTTTCTGGTTTGATGTCTCTGTGGACCACACCTCTTAAATATCAAGAAAATTGATTACCTTTTATGAACTTCCTCTATTATGTCTAGTATTTGTTCTGCCAAATTACAAATACATTTTAGAGAGAACTTTCTAAATCGCTTTAGATAATGAGAGAGATCGCGACCCAGTAATTGCATAGCCATACAATTCGCGTTATACTCGTTCCCATACCAATAGAGTTTAGGAATGCCTATGTGTACTTGAGTAATTTTACCTTGAATGCCTCTTAATTCTTCTATTATTTGTATTTCTCGCTCCAAACTCAACAGGTTGCCATTTTCCTTTTCTACTTTCAGAGCTACATATTCTCGAGAAACTTTGTCTTAGCAAATGTAAACAACTCCAAAGGAGCCTTTTTAGATCAAAAATTGATACCTGCACTGAGTTTCTCTTTCTGGATAAACCTTCCATAATAAACCCGATTTTTTTCTTATTATTACATTAATTATATTATAATATTTAATAATGCTCCTCATTTAGATGTAAGTCCTTTGGCTTTTGGGTAGTTCTGCTCTTGTAAATTGGCACTCTTTTTGGCAGATTCAATTCTTTTAGATGACGGTCTCTTTTTGGCTGATTATGGTTTCTTGGCAGATTGCAATCTCTTCTGTACTTTCTTCTTCTCTTGAGGTGCTAATTGTTCCTCCCTTATCAATCCCTCCTCTGTATAAGCAAAATACACATTTGGATGACTGAGTAACTCTTGCAATTTCTCTTCACTATTAATCTGATCAGTCACATTCATTTACTACTACTGTTCCTACATAGCTTATTAGATTTGGGTTTTAGTCAACTTCCCAGAATAATCTAAACCTTGGATTGTCCATGCTTCAGCTGCTTCATTATACATAGCCAACATCTGCATAGTCTCCAAAAATTTGGGAGGGATGAAATAATCCAAAATAAATTACTTCAATTTTACTTCTTACAGAATCTCTCTCTTTCTTATTTGCAAATCTTCTATTTCTTTGGCCATGAATTCATCAGTCTCTTTATTTTCAAATTCCAATTAACGAGTCTTTTATTAAAGTGTTTTAATTCTTCTAGTTTTATCTTCCAATTCTTCCTTTATTGAATTGTACTTTGTTTGTAATTCTAAATTCATTTCTTCCTTCTTCTACAATTCTAAAGCTCTCTTAGCAGCTTCAGCCTTCTCTTTTTCAATCTATTTCCTTGCCTCTTCCAATTCTTTCTCTTTTCTCCTTGCTTCCTCAACTTCAGTATGACCATTAACTAACTTCTATTCCATCTTCTAAATTGTCTTAATAAGTTTCTATTATGTCTCCCTTGCATTATTGGCCTACTCCTCCTTCTCTTGTAATTACTAATTAGAATCTAATTTAATTGTACCCTCAATAATTTCATCTTCTCCTCTTCACCTAAGTTTTTTTATTGATCAATCTTCCTCCTCTCCTCTTCTATCTTCTTTTTTAATTCTTCCTTCTCTCTCTCTATTATATTCTCAGCCTCCTTGATCTTATCCACATTCTTAACTTTCACTACCTTCTATACCAACATCTCCTATCCTGGATTCATGACAGCTTCTCCACCTTCAATTGATAATTCCAATTATTATTTCAATCTTAATTAATGAACAATTTCTTTACTTCATAATTTCCTCTTAAAATTATCTAATCTAAGCATCCTTTGGATCCTCATTAATCTTAGGATCATTCTTAATTTACTTAGCCCTATGAGCATATCTCAAAGTAGATATAGTTTCATCATAATTATAATCAGCTGGACCGATATTAGCAATCATCACTGTCTTTGTATTACCTCCCAAAGAATCTTACAACAATCTTGTTAACTTTGAATCTCTGTATGGTATATGTTAAGATTTATTATCCACCAATGCACTGATCACATTACCCAATGTGGTTAAAGACTAGTTAATATTGATGGCTTCTTTCAGTCGATCTCCAGTTGCATGAGTCTTACTCTATCTCTCACTGCCTGCAAGATCTACTAAATTCAATTTGCCCACAGTCACATGACTCTAACCTTGAACCATCTCATTGGTCTCTACAATTATCTAGAACAAAGAATGTGAACGAGAAGAATCCTAATTCATTGCTGTTGCACCCACTGCCCTGTTCTCTCTTCCATGTAACAATTTCTCTCTCATCTCCTGAGGACTCTCTATCATGAATTTACTCAGATCCTTAATGTAAACACCAGTATCTGGATTCTCACGTATCTCCAATTTGTTTTTGATATTCTTTGAAAGCAAATCTCGAATTTCTTCGTTGTACAATTCCAAAAATGAAACCTTCACCAAAAACTACTTATTCTTCGCCATATTCTCTATCCTCTCAAATATATGATCAAATGTTCGAGGAATAATACCCCTCAATGTTGGAGGATCATCTTTTCCTTCCATTGTATGTGTCTTCCCTGTCCCTGTTTGACCATAAGCAAATATCGTCCCATTATATCCTTCCAACACGCTCTCAACTATAGGAGAAGCAGTCTAATTATACACATTTTCCTATAAAGATTAAGTGTCAAAGATTTGATCAAATGTAAACTGCTTCGGCACCTCATCCGGTACCTTTGGGTTTCTGACAGTCACCTACCCATTCTTTGTGTCCATATTCACTGTACAAACTCTTCCATCCTTTTTTTCAGTGTCATTTAAGGGACGACATCGAATTACAACTCGCACACATTCAAATTTCTTGCTCATTAAATTTTTAATTATTTATAAAGTATGTCTATGATTAAGAAATTCAATAAATAAGATGCAATTTAATAACTAATAATTATCAATTCATTTATTATATTATAAAAACAAGGGATTTAAAAGGGGAGTAGTGCTTAGAATATCGTTGTCGGCCATACTAAGCCTAAAGCACCGGATCCCATTCGAACTCCGAAGTTAAGCGGCTTAAGGCGAGGTTAGTACTAAGGTGGGGGACCGCTTGGGAAGTCCTCGTGTTGACAACCCTTTTTTTATTAATTAAAAGTAATTAACTTTTCATTTTACTTTTGGTGATTCATGAGTTTGCTTAAAAGTATAGATGTCGAATTATAAATCTCCTTCTAAAATAGATTTGATTTGATTTTACAAATATTGAGATAATCTGTGTCTTAATTGAGTTCATTAAGAATCAATACAAATCACTCAAAATATCATTTTGGGTTGAATATTAATTTTTATTTTATCATAACTTTATTTAATATTTCATCCTTGAAATATGGGCTGTTCCGTTTAAAAACAAAAGCTTCCACTATCTCAATAAACTATTGCTGTATATTAAAAAATTAATAACCTAGTTCTCTATTAACACTCATACTCCTTAATCTTCATAGGATATTACTGAGCGATAGCAAAATTTAAAAACTCTGAAATCACTATTGAAAAGCTCAAATTTTGCTACTTCATAGACTTACTAAACTAATAACAGAAGAAGAATTAATCATCCAAAAAAATCATGATTTTCGATATTATGTTTATGCTTATATATTTGAATATTAATCTAAAATTATGATGGTATACTCCATTGAAGATAAATACTACCAATAATTACCTTTCACAAGTAAATTTAGTTCCTATTAGCTATCGTCATACATCTATTTAAAGATATCTAATTCTAGTTGAATGTGATTATGTATGTGGGAATGTATTATTTAAAAAAAGATAAATAGAAAACATGAATTTAATTAAATAAGAAGTAAAGCATTATTCCTTGAAGGTCTTAATAAAATTTAAATATATTTGCTTACAACTCCAACACATTTACTTCAAAATAAAGGAATTAATAATAATTAAGAGATATAAAAATGGAATCGAAAAGTTGTGATTTTTGATTTAAATATAAACTATAATTTCTTGGATTGATTTATTTTTAATTACTTTTTTTATTTTATATTAATCAATTATAAATAAATTCGCTAGTGTTAAATCAATATTAGTCGTAATTTTAATTTAGTGGTCTATAAATACTCTGGCAAGAGCTCATTGTTCAACTATTAATTTTAGTCACTTTATGAACATACTGTAAAATAAAATAGAAATTCAAAATATACTGTACCTTTTTGTAGTCTAAATATTATTCAAAAATCGAATATGATTAAAAATAAAATAATATATTTCATGAATTTTCACTTTACTTAATTAAATGAAATGTCTTTAAGACTTTTTAAAGTTTTAAATACTTAATGTGAGGTACATTCTGTTAGGAAATTTGTAATTTAACTGATAAATTTATATATGAGATATATATATATTTACTTAATAATGCTCTTCAGCTATAGCTGCATCCTATGCAGATTTCTTATAAAATTATGATTATATTTCAGTAGAAATCATAGCATGAAATCAAAAGAGTAATTATATATATATTTAATAGTCTATTATAAAGTAAAATTTAAACAGAGATATATAGGTGCTTTCTCTCAATGAGTTATTAATAGTTTATTAAATTCATTAGAAAACTTATCTCCGTTGTATGTAAAATTAGAGAATTCCTGATACCTTCCTAATTCGCTGACAGGAGTATCATGGACACTGCTTTTTCTTATGAGATTCTGATCAAAAAATTTGAAAGGTCTTTCGTTTTACATTTCAAAAGGGGGTTCAATCTCTTTTCTTTCCATCATTTAAAAGTCAACATCTTTGAAAAAAGGATGCTCATAGATTTCTTGAGCATCTCTCTGTCCTCCTAGTCGTTCCTCTGGATTCCTTTTAAATAATTTAGTTAATAAGTCTGTTGCTTCTTCAGATAAGTGTTGTGGTATCTCAATATCTTTTCCTGCTGCATATTCTAAGATCTATTTTTTGGTTAGCTAATAAAAAGGTGGTTTACCAGTCAACATATCATATAATAAGGCTCCGTATGTCCACCAATCACAAGACTTAGTATATATTTCTCCAAGAATGATTTCTGGTGCAATATATTCGAAAGTTCCACAGATACTTTTTGCATACATATCACCCCAAGAACATATTTTAGATAATCCAAAATCACATAATTTAATATGCCCTTCTGAATCTAATAAGATATTTTCTGGTTTCAAATCTCTATAGATGATATTCTGTTGATGTAGATAATCCAATCCAATTAGGATTTCGGCAGCATAGAACTTCATTTTTTTCTCTGTCATTCTGCCTTTTAATTTCATATGATAAAATAATTCTCCTCCTGATACAAATTCCATAATCAAATACAATTTGGTTTAACTCTAAAAAGCATAATGCAATTTAGTAATGAAGTTGTGATTTGTTATTTCTAGAATCTTCCTCTCCGTTTGAACATGTGTTTTCTATGTTAAATTTTTAACAGCCTTCTTGATTAACACTTTCATAGCATACAATTTCAATGAAACTGTATGTTAAACTAACATTACTTTTCCATAACTACCCTTTCCCAAATTCTTAAATTAACCATAGTTAATACTCGTAACATAATAAACTGACTCAATGAAACTTTTTTGCCATCCTCGTCCTATTAAGGGAACTCGGATATGACCTCTTCATCTTCATAGTTGTGATCCCTTTGTTTTATTGAATGGTCTTCAATTGCAGCTTATGGGCCTTCTTTGAAACAAACCAATCCCATATTTAATTATATTTATATATTACCAGCGCCAATCAATTAAATTTAAAAAAATTTGAGTTATGATTTACTCTCTACTGGAATAACATCTTCAAAACGAACTTCTTGGATCAAAGCATCAACTCACAGAGTTCCAATTGGTCAATGTTTCTGATAATATCTATTAGGATACCAAAGATTTCAAATATTTCCTGAACATTGCAAATCAAACACAATCTACCCTAATTGTTCAGTCCTACAAATTTGAATACGAATACAACTTTGAGAACAACACAGTAGAATAACTAAATTGCCTGATTGAGTAGGCGAATGATGATCAAACAAGTATTTCAATTAATTTGCTCTAATACCAACATCCAATTCCAACCCTATTAATCAAAAAAGCCTTCATCAAAAAACAAACACCTTAACCAGCACTCCAACCTCATTAAATTCACACATTGATTTCTTCAAATTCCAAATATCAAAAAACAGAAGTTTCTCACTCAAATTTGGACCTCGTTGAAAGATCCCAAAACATCGTTTACAAAGCAGCTGATCAAGAGAAAGTAAGTAAAAAAAGAGTTAAGGTTGAAAAATCACAACCCATTGATATCGATTCTATAAAAATGACCAAGGTTCAAGAGATTGCAGAAGCAAAAACCAAACTGGAAGTCAATGTAACTAAGTAATTGTTTAAGTAATAACAAAAAAAACATGATGAGAAAAACCAAAATCAATAACTGAAATCACTAGTAAGGAAACTCGACATTCCAGAAAAATGGAAGTAAGTCTCTTAAGAATTCAGTGCTTCTCACAAGAAAGTATGGGACATCAAATATTATGAGAAACTGGTCTTGTTGACAGAATCCATTTCCAAAAGTATTTAATATTTCTACTCATAGAATATTTCTATCAACACATCTTTAAAGAATGCATAGAGGAAGAATATTAAAAGAAATTCATTAGATATGCTTTGCCTCCTGATCTGAAGGATCCATCCATAATAAAAAAGAGGAAAGTCTATAGTAAAGATGTTGTTTGTGCTCTTTTTGAATGATAATTTTATCATATATATATATAATTAAATTATGGATTTGCAGCAAATGTAAGATGAAGTCATAGACACAAACAATATCAAAATTGTGGTTCTAGGAGCTGAAGGAGTTGGGAAGTCTAGCATTATCAATTAATTATGCGATAGACAATTCGATCTTGAAATTAAATCTACAACCTGTTATAAAATTGATAACGCTGAATATATAATAAATGATCAATCATACAATCTGTCTTTTTGGGACTGTGGTTCCTATCACAACCAATCATATCAAGATGTGAAGAAGGTATTTTATTGCTTCAATTAGGCATTTTACAGAGGTTCCTTATTTGCATTCCTTGTAGTTGATGCAACCTGTACGGATTAACTAAGAAGTACAATTCAATTTTGGGATCAGGAATGTGAAGATTACAATGTATTTACTAAATATGTGCTTGTGAATAAAATGGATTTGGTAGATGACATTGAAGTAATGAATTGCAATAAAACTATATCTATTGGATAAATGAATGAGGATGAAGATCATTCTCATATTTAGATGATAAATTAGAATCAGAATCAAATAGACCAAAAAGAAGAAATCAAATTAATGTTTAGTAACTTAGAATTAAACACACAGTGCTTTTTTGGAAGTGCAAAAAAAAAGGAAATGGGCTACAAAGACTTTCTGATTAAATTGATCAAAGGTAAGTCTTACATACTCAATTTCTAGATAATAATATTTTCAATCTCCAAAAGGCTGATTCTGATAGAAGAATTCAAAAAAATAGGTAGAATGAATCAAGTATCAGATAGTCATTGCCAATTGAAAGTCAGAGGAAATCAAGTGAATAGATCAAGTGCAATGTATATTGATAATTTAAACACTTATAATACAGTATTTATAATTGATGTGATTATTATTTTGTTGCATAAACAAAAATTAAAATAAATAATTTACACGTATTAAATGTCTTTGAAGTTCGAGATAAAGAAGAAGCATGTTGCTCGTTCAGAAAGAGTTAAGAGCGTAGAGTTGCATCCAGAATATGCATGGGTATTATCAGGATTATATAGCGGAGTTATAACAATTCAAGATTATGCTACATAAGTATATCAAATATTTAATTAGACTATTGTTAAATAAATAGAAGTCAATTAAAAACAGTAGCCTGTCAGATGTGCAAAGTTTATAACAAAGAAATAGTGGGTTGTGGCTGTGAGTGATGATCTTCAATTGAGAGTGTTCAATTATAATACAAATGAAAAGATCAAAGTAAAATAGAAGTTAATAGTTAGGCATTTGACGCTCATACTGATTATATTAGATGTGTGATTGTGCATCCATCTTAGCCATATTTAATAACAAGTTCAGATGATACGACAATAAAGTTATGGGACATTGATAATAATTTTACATTGATAAGAACATTTGAAGATCATGTAAATTATGTGATGATGGTTGCATTCAATCCAAGAGATCCTAACACATTTGCAAGTGCAAGTATGGATAACACAGTAAAGGTGTGGACAATCCAGAATAGCAAACCTAATTTCACATTGACTGGTCATGAAGGTGGAGTCAATTGTGTTGATTTTCATCATGGAGATAAACCTTATCTGATATCAGGTGGAGATGATAGATCCATTAAGATATGGGATTACCAAACCAAATAATGCATACACACCTTGGAAGCACATCAATAAAACATATCATCAGCTAAATTCCACCCAGATTTACCACTCATTATTTCAAGTATCTCTAATTAAATATCATTTCATAGCTGCTGAAGACGGAGTCATTAGATTCTGGCATTCAAATACCTATAAATTAGAAACATCACTCAATTATAATATGGAAAGAGTTTGGAGTTTGGATATAGGAAAAGATAATACATTGGCCTTTGGTTTTGATGAAGGAACCGTTGTTGTTAAGATCGGTTAAGATGAACCCATTGTTTCTATGCAACAAGGAAAGGTCGTCTATGGTAAGAACTTTGAATTCTTTACAATCAATCTCAAAGCCATAAATAACACATCAAATGACGGATAAGTTGTATAGACAAATTCCAAAGAACTGGGAATTAGTGATATCTATCCCTGTGGTGTCAGACATAGTCCTAATGGTCATTTATTTGCAATTTTCAGTGACTCTGAATACACAATATACAGATCACAGAACTTTAAGAATTCAGGTTTCGGATCTGGCACAGATTTAATATGGTCATCAAATGGGGATTATGCAGTCAGGGAAATGTATTCCATCAAAATATTCAAAAACAACACTTTAAGTTATGAAATGAAAACAGATTATATGGTTGAACAATTATTTGCTGGACCTTTGTTGGGTGCTAGAAGTTCTGAATTTATTATATTTTATGATTGGGACACAGCCAAAGTTATCAGAAGGATTGATGTCTCTCCCAAAAAAGTAATTTGGAATGATACAAATACTATTGCTGCATTGGCAACAAATGATGAAGTGTATTTCTTACAATATGATCCAGAACAATTACCAATCTTTTTACAACAAGAGGAAGAACCTGATGGTTTTGAAGATGCCTTCTAACCATTATGTGACATAACTGAATCCATCAACTCTGGATATTTCATTTAAGATGTCTTCTATTATACCACTTTGAATGGCAAAATAGCATACTCTGTTAATGGAAAGGTATTCATTGTGGACCAAGATAAAAGGTATTTCATCATTGGTTACATTCAACAATAAAATAAACTCTATCTCATAGACAAAAACTATTCAATTATTAGTTATGAGGTTAATAGCAATGTGGTTGAATTTCAAACTTAAATTCTTAAGAAATAGTATCAAAAGGCAGAAGAAATCCTATAAACCATTCCACTTCAATATTATGACAAATTATCCAAGTTTCTAGACACTCTTAATTTGAAGGAATGGGCCTATAAATTAGTCTAAGACTAGGATCATAAATTTGATCTCGCTTTACAACTTGCCTTTGTTGATGATGCTTTCCAAATAGCATAGCAAAGCTAAGACACACTCAAGTTAAGATAAGTTGGAGATCTTGCTTTACAATAAGGAAGAATTAAAATAGCTGCTTAAGCTTTAGAATAAGCAGATGATTTTGGAGGACTCTTATTAATTTATTCTTCATTAGGATTGAAGAATCAACTATTGCAATTGGGAGATAAGGCCTTCCAACAAACCAAAATGAATATTGCATTCTCTGCTTATTTCCTATGTGCCAACCTAGACAAATGTCTTGAAGTTCTTATCAAAAGTAATAGATTACCAGAAGCTGCCTTCTTTGCTAAAACATATTGTCCATCTAAAATTAGTCCAATTGTTAAATTATGGAAAGACTCTTTAGCTAAAACACATCCAATCATATGTAATATCTATACAATAAATATTAGCATAAAAAATTGCTGATCCTTTTGATTATCCTGCTTAATTTAATGATCTTAAATTAGCCATCAAGGTGGAAAAATTCTATGAAAACATTAGAAAATAGGCCATTCCAGCTGATCAATTTAAATAAGTATTCATTTTCTTTACATTAATAGTTCTAAGAATTCTTGAATCAAGATCTATTTACATAATTGCAAAATAACCCTAATTTGGATCTTTCATAAATCACTTATGGATCTGTTTGAGAAAATTACATAATGTATATCATATTATAAATTTTATTAATTAATATGAACATCGGTCAAGCAAACTGCACCATTGATGATTTTCGTCATCTATTGTAATTATTAGAAACAAAGGAACCTTATAATTTATAGCTTTAACTCAAATAAGGTTAATCTAACCATTATTTTTTAGCTCAACTCCTACACAAAATGTAAAATTACGAATAAGCTATGTTTCATTATGATAAAGCACTTAAAATAGATCCAAACAACTTTTAAATTTATCTTGATAAAGGTTTCACCCTAAGTAATTATTTCTAGCAAAAACTTTATTTTAATTGAAACTTTTTACAGAAGCTATTGAATGCATAGAGTTAGCAGATAGGAGAAGCACAAATAATCCTTTTGTTTATCTTACAAAAGGTATTCAAACTTTGTCTAACTAAAAAAGGATTGTTCCTTGAATTATTACATTAGCCAGAAGATGCTCTCGATGTTTATAATAAAGCCCTAAACTATGCTAGATACAACTAGGATATTCCAATAGCAAAAGGTTTGAAATAATTTAATTATAGCTAATCTTCTATATAAATTAAATAAATTCGATGAGGCTATTAATACTATGAACGAAGCTATTGCTCAAGATCCTTACAATTTAGATCTATTAAAATTTAAAGTGAAGTTATTAGTCTTAATGAATAATATTGAAGAGGCAATGATTAATATTTAAGAAGTAACAAAATTAGATCCAGAATTTTCAACTTCAAAAATTGATAATTTGTTTATTTAGAATTTAGAAGATTAGAAATAATTATAAGAACTATATTCAATCTAAGTTTATGGTTATGAAGTATATCTTCTGAAGGGTATAAATTAAAAATAATTATAGCTTTTGTTTTACATGGCTTGCAAAAATATGATGAAGTTATTGAATGCTTTAATGAAGCTATAGCGAAATTTCCAAATCATAGAGAAATCTATCTTGAAAAAGGTAAATTGTACTTAATTTCAATAGCAACTTATCTAAGTTAATTATTTAAGTTTGATCAGTCAAATTAATGTTATGATCAAGTAATTGATAATTTTCCTGCTGATTCTCATATATATTTAAAGAAGGGTAACAATGATTAAAATATTAAATCAAATAGGCTAAAACTTAATTTCACAACATAAATATTAGCCGGCTTTGGTACTCTATGATGAAGCAATTGGAAAATTAGATAATAATTTAGATTTATTAATTGCTAAAGGTATTCTCTGAGATAATTTGATTAGCTCAGCTGTTAGGAAAATTGCATATGTATGTTACAGCTATGAAGTGTTTTGAATAAGCAATTAAATAGTTTCCTTGCAAATTTGAATCCTACTATCATCAAGGTAATCAAATAACAAATCTAAGGCGACTTTTTAATTAAATGGAATAAGTATTCTGAGGCAATAGAATCTTACTCAAAAGCTATTCTATATTCTCCCAATAATCATGAGATTTACAATAAAATCAGTAAATTTAATATATATTTGATTAGTTACTACTCTAATTTAAATAAAAAGAAAAACAGAAGCTTTTAAATTATTCAAAGAGGCATCCCTAAAGTTTCCTTATGAATTCAATATACAAATAAGTCTATGTATATTATTTATTTATTTATTTAGTAAAACAACTAACCTCTTCAGTTAATATGTTCGAAGCCATAGAACAGGAGAATCTTATTTTAAGACTTGATGCTAATAATCACTTACCCAACTTAGCAAAAGGTGTAGTCTATCTGCTATAATTAAGGCATTCTCCTAGATTTTTGGGCTCTTGGAGATTAAGCGATTGAGCAAGTGGGTAGAGCTATTGTTTAAAACCCTTACTTTACTTATTCGTACATCCAAAGGAGTAACAAATTCAACATTTTAGGTCATTTGATAATTTAGTAGAATGATATCGATTAAAATATAGAATATTTAGATTAAGCTCTATTGATTGATCCTTATAACTCTGAAATCTATATTAGAAAAGGTAATATTAATAGCAAATTAATAGCTGATACTTTATTAGAAGCATCCAGATACACTGAGGCATTAGATTGCTTAGAGATAGCTCTATAGAGAGCAAAATATGATGAAAACATTGTTAAACGGTAAGGTAAAAAAATAGTAAATGGTAGTTGAAACAATAAGAGATTCTGAAATTGATATTAATTTAGTTGATTGTTATGAGAGAGTGTTGAAAATGAATCCATACCAAATAGAGTTCTATTTTGGTAAAGGTAAAATACATAAATTAAAAATATAGGAAAGGTTTTGTTCAGATAACTGGATTATGAGAAAGCATTAAGTTGTTATGATTAAGTTATAAAAATAAATCCATTTTAAATTGATGCATTTTTACCAAAAGGTAGATTGTAAAATAAGAATAGCTTTACAATTACATTATTTAAATTATTACGATAAAGAGATCTCTCAATATGAGATAGCAATATCGATAGACCCTACAAATTGTGATGTTTTTGAAAAGAAGGGTAAATTTTATTCATACAGACAGCGTTTACCTTAGCTAATTTAAATCGATTAGAAGAAGGAATTTAATGTTTCAATGAGGGAATTAAATTAAATCCACACAATAAAGAAATTTATCTTTAAAAAGGTAGGAGTTATTTATTTATTAAATAGCTGAATTTTTAAATATCTATGATAGAAGATAAGAAGCTATCCAATGTTATGATGATGCAATTTTGGCATCAATAAACGATCCTTAGATCTACTAAAAAAAAGGTAGAATCTATATTAATACATAGGTGCATTGTTACTCAAAGAAGAGAGAGCGTATGAAGCTATGCTATGTTACAATACAGTTTTAGCAGCATTTCCTCAGATGACCAAAAGTTATAGATATAAAGGTAGATGAGATTCGAATATTTAGGAATTTGTTTATTTTTGTAGCAAGATTTGAGAAAAGTCATTTAATATATAAGATTATTTTCAATATTTGACAATTAATAAAACTATTCAGTTGAAGAGATTAAAGAAAAGTTTTGATGAATCATATATAATTAATAATTACAAATTCACCTTAAGATAATAAATGTTGATATGAATTGGGGTTGAACTTAGAATTAGTTTACTTAAGTTTAACTTTTTGTTTTATTGAGTTTATACCAGTCTATTATAAATAATTGATTGAATACTTAATTTAGAAGATTACCATTCTTCAATTGTCATCAATCCATTCATGGTAGTTTAATAATATTGGACACTTTTAGGGAATTCGAAATCGATGTCACCTACTTCTTACAAATTATGTATTCTCACAATGAAGTATTGTGACTTAGGTTCAATCCTTACTTTAGATATTGAATCTTCATCTAAAACTACAATCTCATCAAGATAACTTTCTGGAATGACTTTATTTTTTTAGATATTGAATTTAGAAGAGAAATCTTCTGCGAAATATTTGAGACCTATCATATCTTCTCTTAATTAGATTCTTCTGGCTTAGTTTGGATCTTAGGTATTATCAAAAAAGATGAGTTGGTGAAGTAAAGTTTAAGAGATTCCTTTTTTTTATTTGCATGAATTAGTTTGTTAGCATTTTGGATCCTCAATATCTTCCTTTAAAGCTTCACCAACTCCCCTTCTATCATCAGTTCCGATTCTTCTCTAAATCATTAATTCAATTTGCCCTTGGTTTAAACTTGTGCCACCTTAAGATCTATCATTAATAACTGCAACAGATTAACCATTAGTTTAATTTAGCAATATCATATTTGTTACTGGATAGTAGTTTTGTGAAACAGGTTCAGTACTGATTAAGTTAAAAGTCTCTCTAAAGTTCTTAACTCTCTTTTGTAAATCCAACCCATTGCTATCGGTATAAAATATATCATTGTTTTATATTCCAGTGTCGATTAACATTACTACTTCCTTACCTGATCTATCGATGAAATCAACTGAATTTAGAAACGTCTCTATTTCGTATTCATCTTTTAAATGTTGATATTTTCTAATTTTAGTTACTACATCGCTTCTCTTAATAATTAACTCAGTTACAATGTCATTATAATGTATTGAAGAGTGTGTAATGCTACCATAAGGATTAAGTTATCCATCAGGTCTAAAAATATAGGCTCCACTTGGCTATCTATATTCAGAAGAAGATTTATAATAAGCATATTTTAATTTAAAAGAGTTGGTAGTTATTGTTTAAGGATTTAGGATTGTAGATAGATCACTATCATCATTGAGAGTAATTTCAATTCTTTTTGTATTAGCAGGATGCTTGTCATTTGATGGTATTATTTTGTAAAATTGAGTTTCTTCGATATTGTCTTCATCAACAATGAAGTATAATACACAATCTTGATTATCACATAATAAAGTGCAATTGAGAGATACATTGTTTTCATCTAAGACTGTATAATGAAGATTTGGAACTGGTAATTTAATGATCTTATTTTGATTCATCAGTAAGGCTAAGAGTACTGTTTTGTTTGAATTTAACCACACATCTAATTATTTACATTCAGATATAGTTTTATTGTAATAACATGTGTGAAATTCATAATTCTTATAATCTAATACTTATTCAGCTAAAATTGAGACATGTTTTCTCATGTATTAATCCAAAAGGGCTGATGATTATTGTAATAATTTTATGTAATCATCATTAACAAATTATTTTGCAGTTCCAGTAATTGCATCATGGTGTTATACAATACCCATATTTTAATTATGATTCTATAATAGTTACAATAATTCATCCTCATCCTTAATGTTATTATATGAAATTTATTTGGATAAGAAAGTTTTTATTTGTTGGAATTCCTTACTTAGTTATCTAACATACCCTTTAAAACTAATTCTGGAAGTATAATAACCAGTCCAGTAGGATTGATAATTATCTGAGTAGGGAAAGAAATCATCAAATTTAACAGAATATGATAATTGTTATTGATTTAATCTTTTTAAATACTAATGGGGTGTTGAAAATTGAATTTATGCTGTACTATTCCTCTTATTGATATTATCAATGACCTTTTCAATATTTTTGAAATAGCTTTCTGCAGATGACCATTCATTGTCATCCCCTAAAGTATGTACTATCGTTTCACCTTAATAAAAAGCAGCTTACTATCCAAAATATTCTAGTAATTAATTTGCTTTTTAATTGATTTGATTTGATTATATTTCAGGTGAAGATCTCAACGGATCAAAATCAAACCCTGGAGGACTAGAATAATGTCTATAATTGATATGGCAGAATAATTCAATTCCTGGTTTTGGATTCCATATAAATTCCAAGGTTTTATTCTTTAATCTCTCTGATTTATCTATCTAATCAATCCTAGCAAAATATTATCCATCCATTCCCATCATATAGGAAATGTAAGCAAAAGTTGATGAATGTCCAAAAGGATCAATTTACCAACCTACTCTTGGAATTATTCGAAATTGTTCATATAAGTATGTATGACCTCCAGTGAATGAGTCGATTATATCTTCATAATAAGTTGTGGCTTCATCATTCATCGACCAACCTCCAGCTGCAAACTCTAATTATCCATTAATGATCAATTGCTTAATCTTTTATTTAATATCAATATCTTATTCTTCGTACCATTTTTTAAAATATATCGTTTCAACCTGCACAAATCTTCTTCCTGAATCCTTTAATAAAGCAGTTGAATATGATGATATAATATTTTTCACTCCTGGTCCAAATTCATAGATGTTCCATACTGTATCCAACCAACCAACATCATCATGAGAATGAGGCAAAAAATAAATCACTTTCGATTCTACTTATTATAAATGTAATAAGCAAAACAATATAAACATTAAAATAATAATTAATTACTTTATTATCTAAAATAATCTCTTAAGGGATCAGACTCTTTTTAAACTCTTATAACTCTCCTTTATTATCATTCTCAAGAGATTTAATTGTTTTAATTTAGAAATCAAAAGACAATAAAATTTAAAATTAAATATTGATGTGTAGTTATTTTTTAATAGTAAATAACTGAAAGTCAATAAAATTATGTAATCCCATTATTATCTTTAATTATCCACTTAATAACAACATAATTATTAACAAAATTGAACTTAAATTATGATGGAATTATGATTTGATATCTCATACGATCTTTTTTATGGAAAGATCTATTTATCAATAAAGGATTTCTAATATATAACATAAATAAACTAAACTCTAATACATTACATGAAGAATAATACTCAACAGACTCCAATTTCCCCTAAGATGGCCATGTATATGAATGCCATGAAAAATAAGCATAATCAACACCCTCTTTTAAGTGAACAACTACAAAAGAACCAAAGTCTAGCCTAATTTCATGAGTAACAACAAAGTTAAAGAAGTTAAGAGTAGGGAAAGTAAGATAACTTACGGGCAAATAGTTCTTTTAGATCTTTAAAATTCTAAGATTTGAACGTGACTCATAATCCTATTGATGTCATCAAACTCAAAGACATTCTGGATGGAAATAGAAAGGAAATCAAGGTCAAATAATAATAATCCTAAGTTTAACATAAGAATTAACAATAAAAAAGTTTTACATCTCAAAAACACTGTTAAGATGAAGTCTTTGCAGAACAACAGAAAGGGGAAAAAAAATTGAATTTGCCAATATAAGATTGTAAACAAAAATTTAAAGAAAATGTCAATTTGGATCTTGAAACACCAAGGTTTTTTGGAATGCCATGATCAATAATACTTTATTGATAAATTATTTTTCTTACCAATTATAAATTTTTATATTGTGTTTTCAACCTCTATACAATGGCAATCAAACATTAATAAATTGATGAACCTCAATATATATTAAAGGGATTCAGAATACCATTACTTAATACGTATTTTTAAGAACCTTTCATATCTCCTTAAAATGCTAAGTAATAAATGAGTTCCAGGAGCAATCATCAACCATTTTTTGAATCCCCAACAATTAAAGCGGTCGCAACAAGTAGAGAATTTTATCGTTTTGAACCTTTTAAAGTCGAAAAACCATAGAAGAACAAATTAATAGAAGAAAGATCACTATCACCAATAAAACCTAAAATTGTTGAAGATAACAAATTAAAAGGATTACTAAATATCGTTTCAGATAGAAATAAACAAATTCATCTCAAATAATATGACTTTAATGTATGTGGATCAACTAGTAATACAAAAAAAATAAAGTTTAATTTTAAGAAAATAAATATTAAAATACCTTCAAAAATCCAATTTTCAAAAGATGATCCTGAAAATAATAAGAAATTCTTAATAAATACACTTCGAAAAAATTCTGTTATCCAAAATTAAATAGATATTTAAAGGCCTGTGAGATCCAAATCAGATATTGAAAGAGTAAGATCCAAATCGAATTTAAAGTAAATTAGTCCTTCAAAAGACTAATTAATTGAAGAACAACAAAAAAAGAAGACAGTTAGATTCAATGAATTGGTAGAAATTAGAATGTTTGATCGAATAAAATCTCATTTAATCAAACAGATAATGTGAATTATTTTTTAATTGACTAAAGATTTATATAAACTTTCTAAAATTTATATTAAATTTGTATGACAGAATCATTTAGAACTCGTAAATCATCTTACGTCAAAACTTGTCAACATCTCTTGTTAAATAAAGTAAATTTCCCTTCACAAAATCTCATTATAACAAGATTAAATTGTATAAAACCCTAAGAACTACCTAAGGCTTAATAAAAATTGTATCCTAAGAACCTTAAATAAGATAAAATCGGAAGCGACTCTGAACCTTCTTGTTTCATTACTAGTTTAGCAAAATTATGCAACTTAGAGAATACTTAAACTCAAAATGTACTTTAAAAAAGAGCTTAGCAACGTTATTAATATGGATATGTTTAAGGATCAATGGATTAAGGTAATCTAATCAGAGTAAAGTCTAATTCGATTAGACCCCGTTATTTCTCAAATGACTTTCTTACAGATCGAACTATGAGATCAAGTGTATCCCCAAACAAGAAGAAGGTTAGATTTTATGAGAAAATTGAGTATTGGGTATTAAATAAGGACAGGAAATTTGAATGTGATTTCAGATATTTTGAGACTATGAAATTGTAATGAATACTAACAATTTAATTTATATAGAATATCATTAATCAATAAGTTTTATTTACTTTTTTTAAATTATTACGCATTATTGTATTTAACAATTCACAGTATGATATGGTGTACTATTAGAGATTATTTTTCTAAATGTGATTGAGTATTGTAATTTCATAATAAAATAAAGTAAATTAATCAAAAAATAATGCATTTATAAGGGTCAAAAATCACAACACTTGAGCCAACTGTTAACCAATAAATGAGTAATTAAACTAGATAATTAAGCAAAGAGCTCAATTCCTCTCACTAAATACATCGTAGATATTCTACAAATGGAGTAAATCACTAAGATGTTTGCAAAATTTAAGATAAATATTCAAAATAGTTAAATCACCTTTTACACATCAAATATTAGAATATGCTTTAACTTTTCAAAAAGAAATAATATATTCGATCCAATATTAAGTAAAATGATAAGACTTTTGAACATGTAGTAACAAACTAATTCACAAAAACACAATCTCAGTTTGCTCCTTTGAAAAAGAAGTTCAATGGAAAGGAGTGGCACAAATACAATCATGAGAGATGTAGATTTCTAAGTCGATAAGGAAGTATTGAAAAATTAGAAACTAATCGAAATTAAAATATTTAACCTTGCATGTTAATATCATAGGCCAATAGATAACAGAGATCTGTTTCTTAAATGAATAATAATCGAGCTGAATTAAATAAGATTTTAAATAACAACAAGTGGAAAATTGTTAGAAGTAATTCATAATATAAAGAAAATCTTATTATAATTTTAATTGATGAAAGTTAACACAATTAAAAACAAAACAGAATTGTTTAGGTTGTGTGAAAATAAATTTACTATCATTTTTCATTTATTTATATTTATTATGAGTTAATTAATTTCAAAAATATTTTTCTAAAAAACTGTGCTTGTATTAAGAATTCAGGGTTCAATAAATTCTTAATTGTAAGAAATAGATTTATTAGTAATAGAGTGAGTAAAATTTCTCATCAGTTGGAAAATTATAATAAAGGGAGTGTAATAGCTTTAGGATTAATTATAAATTCATAAGGAGGCTGTCCATATTAAGTTGAAGTGTTGAGTAAGAAAATCAAAAGTTATCTAAATGGCTTGCCTCTATATACATTTGCAACTGAACAAAGTTTAGGCAATGCCTATCAATTGTTATAATTGGGGAATAAATCTTATGCTTAAAATACATCTAAGATTGGTTTCACACAAATGTACAAAAATAAACTCAATTTCGCAGACTTTCTTTAAAATTATGGGATAAATGTAAAGATCTCATTTATTCATTTAGACATTCTAATATTAATCGAGTTAAATTGTAAATCACAATTTTGTTGTAAACTCATCAATAAGAGGCAATAGTTAATAAGACATGGATTATTTAGATCAATATTATGGGTTGAAAACGAAGCAGGTAACAGACTAATGCTGGACAAATAGAAAGGAATAAATAAAAATAAATAAGGATTAATTAGAGAATAATGTATTTTTAGGGAAAGAAGCAAAAGACCTTGGGTTAGTAGATGAATTAGGCACTTATGAAAAAGTTTTAATGTAGCAATATCCGAAAGCAAAGATTATTCCAATCAATACTGAAGGCAAATTAACAGAGTATGAGAATTGGTTTAATTTGTTCATAAAAATATCATAATCAAGTATAGATAGTTTATTTATTTATAAAGGAGGGTTTATGGGATTAGTGCTATTATTTGGAGTTAAAGTTATGCTGAAATGGGGATTGATAATTTATGTGTGGAGATAGTCTGTCAAATAAAAGAAATTGAATAAGCAATTAGAATAACAACAACAATGAGTCATTCATATATATCAAAGAAATGTTGTTAAAATTCATTGTTCTTGACTGTCCAACGTAAATGAAAATGAACAAGTATCGCATTAATATTCATCTTTTTACTTAAAATGAGTAAAATCAAAATATACTTTTCCTTTTGAAGTTTTCGTCTTTTATTTTTTTGTTATCTTGTATTTATCAATTTATGCCACAGGGATAATTGGTTAGATCTTGTATTGTTAAATATTTGATTCACGTGTTTTATTTTGAATATGGCTATGTAAATAGGAGAGCATCATTATTATTACAGCAATTCTAATTTGAAATTGTGATTCAATACATATTGATTAGAATAATCATAATGTCTAAAGTTTCTAAATTCATCAATATTAATTCTACCCATAATATAAGTTAATATTTGATAATTGATGGTTCATTAATGGCAAAGATTAACACAAAATCCCTTTCAATATCCAACTCAACATTCACACAATTCTACCATTTAAGCCGATCTTCTAGATCAATATTTTTTATAGAAGTTTTTTAACTCTTATAGATCTGCTTTATAAGCACTTCTATAGTCTATTATATTAGCAAAAATATCATAATTTTGACTAGTAATAATATTACCCCAACTTTTTGATAGTTAATTAAATTCATATACTATAAGACTCTCCTTTAAATTTAAATCGATTTAAAGATTTTATTTTATTAGAATTTATTCTAAAATCATCTTTGATAATTTTTAATTACAACAAAAATTTGAAAAATTCATTAGATAGTAACATTCAAGCCTTGATCGAATTCAATCAAATTGATGATTAAAGGTTCCAGTCAATAAAATTTCAATGACATAAATCATTTGAATTAAAAAAATAATAAAATCGATACTAATATTTAATGAAGTAAGATAAAATTTGGCTATTAATTAAGTTAAATATATATCAAATTTATTAATCTAATAGATGGAATTCCTAAGAAATTATCTAATTCTGATTGAATTAATAGTTTGGAAAAAAAATTGTTAAAATATATTGAAAACTCTTTGACAAATAATTAAGTCTTATTTTTAACAGTATTTTTATAAACCACTTTAAAGGATAGATCAATACTTATAGAAATTGGCTTATTTGATATAAATTTATTATAAATTATCTAAAAGGTTTATTATTTTTATTTTATATAATTTAACAATAAAATAAATGTAGAAAATATAAGATGACTAATAATATATAAAAAATACAAAGAGCATGCAAAAGATGGTAGAAATTGCAGATAGATTAGCATCAACAACTCCTGATTTAACGAAATGTGAGTTTCAATTTAATTTTTAGTTATTAATTCTGAGGCAATCTTAAAACCGACGAAAATGTAAATTGATCAATAAGGTAAGAAAGGGGATCCAAATGATCCAAAAAATAAGAAGAAGCAAATCTAATAGAGTACTGTTATTACAAAAAATGAAATGACTGCATAAGATTGGATATTAAAGTGTTAAGAATTGTAGGCAATTTTGGAAAAAGAAAAAATGAGAACAAATTAATTGGAATTAGAACTAAAAAATAGATAGGAAAGATTTGTTAATAGAGAAATTGAATATAGAAAAACAATAGAAGAATTATAATCTGAATTAAGGGCTAAAACAGCTTTGGATTAAGGAGATAGAAAAATAATGGAGAATATTTATAAGGATCACAATAAGATTATCGAGGGAATCAATAATATTCAATTAAGAACATCAAAAATATTGGTGGATTAGGAGAGGGATATTATTCGATTTTTTAATAATAAAATCAATGAAATAAAGAAGCAGTTTGAAGAGGAAAGAATTAAGAAAGGTAAAAATGATTAGGAGTATATTGAGAAAGAAAATTAATTGATTAGTGAATTAGAATGGATTAAAAACATAGCTTAAAAAATAGATAATGAAAATCATTCTCTGATGTAAAAATATAAAGAATTAAAAATATAGTATTAGACATAAGAGAATGATAGAGAAATGCTTTTAAAAGAGTTAATAATGAAAAAGAAAAAAAATGCCATTCTTAAATCATAAATATAATAATATGAGAAATTATTGAATGAAGTTTAAAAGGATGAGGTGGAATAAGATGATCAATCCTTTGATTAACCATCCTATCAAGATATTGTAAGACCTGGAAGTAAAGCTAAGGTGAGAATTAGGTCTGTGAAGAATTTAGCCTAATCGTAGAATAGATAAAATAAGGATGAATAATTATCAAAAAATCCCTCTTAAATTCAATAACAATAATTGCAAGGATCATAATCAATTCAATAAACTTTGTAAAGGTATGAGAAAACAATAAAATCTTTGCAATCAACATTAAAAAAGGAATAAAAGAGAGTGAGAGAATTGAAATAATTGTACATTAAGGAAATGCAAAGTAAATCAGAATTAGAAGTAATTTTAAGGAAGTGCATAGATGATATCAAGGAAGAAATCATACAAATCAAAGGAGAAGCTAGAATATTCAATAAGAATAATAAAAGTAAATGTTATAGTAGATAATTTAGATAAATTGGATTAATTGGAGAAGGAAGATAGAGATAAATTAATTCAAACATTATTAGACAATGAAAAGATAGTGACATTAATACATGACTAGATATTTTATGCAAATAAAAAGAAGGTCGATATTGATGAGCTAAATACATCAAAATAATAATAGCCACAATAATAAAAGCTATTCTAATTTCCGAATAAATAAATACTATAACAATAATCTTAATAAAGAGAATAAGAGGAGGAAGGGTTTGATGATGGAGAGAATCCAGAAGATGAGTTTTGATTAGTATAAATATTTTAGTTATACGCAAATAATTATTCATTAAATATTAATAGGTTTAAACGAGTAGTAATCTGTATTTCTTCTCTTATATTCTACTCTTCTTGTGATTGAAGTATTCCTTTGGTTGGTATTATTTAGTTCTAATTTATTTCTGGCTTCTTGAGTTGAATTATTCATCTTAAGAAGTATGTCTAAGTGAGTGTTATTTTGATGAAAGGTTTTATTAATTTATTCTGTGATTTCTTTGAGTTTATTTTCATAATCCTCTTTAATAGTTTAAACGATTGTTGTTTAAGGTATTGAATAGCTTCTGTCTTGAATGTTTACGGTGTTTTTAGTTTAATCTTTAAGGATAGGAGTTGGTGGTTTATTTTCTTGATTAATCTTAGAATTATTAAATTATTAGAAAAATTACTCAACTCTTTGTAATTCAATCTTTTTATTAAATGGATCAATGATCTCTTTGAACTTTGTCCAATTTTGAAATTGCTTAGTATCTTATTTAGCAATTGGTAATAAAATCTAATTATATAATTTAAATTGAATTACTTCTTCAATAAATCTAATGAATCCACTGCATAATTGTGAAATATCATCAGAACCCATTAGAGTTTGAAATCTTTGCTATGACATTGACATATAATTTTACTGTTAAATTTATTTATATAATTATTATTTAAAGTTAATATAATTTTGAATATTTCATTTCATCAAAATTATGCGTATGGTTGTTATCTATTTTAAGACATATCATTAAATCCACTTTGTTATGGATTCTGAGTTCCAATAGGACCAGCTATTGTAATAATCTATCAATTACCAACTTATTGTTAATTTCCTCTATAAGAATTTATTGCCACAATTGCTCCAACCTACGCATATATCAATCTTTTTACTTTTAATAAAGCATTCACAATGCTAATGAAGATTACGAAAACATGGAGACCATGTAATCTACCCCAAACAGGATTATTTTTTTCTGTGGCAGTCCAAATAGATCCAACTGACAATAACCAAATTAAATCAACTAAAATTAAGATTCCATTTAAAACCATTAACTAATCAAATAGCAATTCAATTAATACCATTAAAGAATTGGCTTTGTCATCTCTTGAAATCCATAAATAATAGCAAAAGAAAGCAAATGGAAAATTAAAATCTGTTCTTATTAAACAGGCTAGCACTGATAACCACTTTCAAATATTATTCATGTATTCTTACAGCAATCGATAAGAAAATTAGCTCTATTATTTTACTTAATTTCTTTGAATCCATCTCTTTTATTCAACTATTTATATTAATTCAAATAATATTAATATTTTTAAATATTAGACTGTTATATATTATTATCAAATATATTCAAACCAAACCCTCATGTTTTCAATCCTATACTAGAAATAGTTATCATATTATTAATCAATTTGTAATGCGGAAATCCTCTTTTATCATTTACTAATAACATAATAGATATTACTGCTTAAAAAAAACAAGAAATTAAGTAATAATATAATTGAGCAATTCTTTTTATACTTAAAGATTATTATGTATATAAATAAATGATATAATAATAGTTTTTCAAAAATACTTATTAAATTCTATTTTATTAATACCTTTATAATTAATGTATAATTAAATATCACTCTAAGTAACTATTAGTCAATCAAGAAATCTATCAAGTTCTATTTATTCAACTACAGATAGATGAAAAGTTGGATAATAGAATGCCTTTCCGAATTCTCATTGAAACAACTTTAATTAATCTCATAAATATTATGACCACTTAATTTTGTAGTTTTATTATCTAATGATTATTTATGATTCTATAGATTCCTATCGATTAAATACCATATTTCTGAATATGACAATAGCTCCATTAATCGAATAAATCTTTGGGTTGTATACATGATTCAATGGCATATAAACAAAATTTGTTTATATCTATTAAATAATGAATATCCCTTAGATTTTAAAGCATCTTGTAAATGTATTTATTTATTTTATGTAATAATATCATGCTGTTGCTTTTTTAATAAATGTACGTTATGCTGATCTTCTAATTTTTCCTGCATATCTTCCAGCAACAGTATCAGCATCTTTAACATCAGACTTGTCAAATTAATCTACTTTTGCCTCTTTTCTATCAACAACATCCATCAAATTGATTTCGCAAGTATTGTCACTAATTTAGATTTAAATTAAATACGGATTCACAAACACATAGCCACCCAAATGCAAAAAGTCCCCTGTGACTCCTTTAACATCTTAAGTGAATTTGATTTTCAAAGGGCCTGGAGGTAATATGTAAACTGCAGCAGGAGTTCTATTTTGAATGATGAGAGCTGCCTTGTGAATTTATTACAATACACTAATACTTCATTTGTTTTAGCCACTATTCTTGAGAATCCTTCGAATTTGTCCAATATTGTTCTATATGGAGTTCTAATTGTCAATTCCATCTTAGCTTTCTTTGCTGCACTGAAACAAGCCTAATTTTTCAAGGCAAGTCCTATCACACCATTGGCGATTCTATTCATAATTTATTTTATTTTATTTAATTTTTATATCTATATTTCTGAACAATGGATAAATAACAAACCAATTAAACAAACTAATGTTATTAAAATTGTTCAAAATAAATATAATTTAAGCATTGCTCATTTAGAAATTCATTATGGATTGTGTTTCCCCTAAATACTCTCCCCTTAATAATTGAGAATTCATGATGCATGATTTGTTTAAACAATAACTAATAAGAACTTAAGTGAAAAATGATAATTGTAATTTAGAACATGAAACAAATCACATATTGGATTAGAAGTGTTCAACCAATCCAAATAAAAAATTATATATATATATGAATATTATCATATAGATTTTATAAAATTATGTTATTGATCGTAGCATACTGCTGAGGGTTTATAAGGAGAAGAGGAACAATATTAATATTTGATGTGCGTTTATTGATGAAATTTAGTATATTTATAATAATAATTTAATATAATTGTAAATGGGGAATCAGGAAGGAATGTGTTGTCTTTCAAGAGAGAGGGAGAATCACATTATGAATAATGAATTAGTTATATTTAGGGAATATATGAATGTGAAAATAACGGTGAAATTGGGTGACATCTAGAAAGAATCTGGAGAGAGTGTTAGTATGTTTTTGGTTATAAATAAAGTTTGTTTATACACAAATCCAGACAAAATACCGTTACAGCAAAATATCATCCAATAGATATATGACAATTTAAGTCGAAGTATTAATGATGCTAATCCTCTAGTTTAGTATGAGCAAGTGTACAGTCAAAATTTGGAAATGAATAATTATAGGTGTATAACATATTATCGAGTGAGGGTTTTCGAAGTAATATATTAAGCAATTTTATTTAGTCAGAAAAAGATTTATTCTAATATTATAACGGATTCAGAGAGTGGTAAATAAATATTAAGAAATTAATTAGTTTATAATAGTTGAATGACGAAGAATTTAAGGATATTCTTATATGTGATTGTCCAATCAAGCAAAGTAGAGCATTTAGTTCCGAAGTATTGGTGAGATCAGTGATAGAGTAATGAATACCTTAATGATTTAGTTTTATTGATGAATCAAAAAACAGATTGAATATCAAAAGCATAACCATGATGAATTGTGATAAGAAGAGTGTAATTTGTAATGATTAAAAAAGAGTCTCGTTTCCTGAAATATGAGCTCATCAAATAAATAGAAGAATCCAAAGAACCAACTTTAAGAAAGGAGAGACAGAACAAATTCATGAAATTTATTACTTCCACAAAGAGTGTTACATCCGATATGGGCAGACAAAATAAATGCGATTTCAGTTTGAAAGACTTTGATCTTGGAGATGAATCCAAATTGATTCAGGCACTCAAGTAGAATGAAACCGAAGAATAATGAATAATGTAACTATTTTTATAAATAACCAATAAATCCAATATGCCAAAACACTTAATTGTATTCTTAAACCTAATTATCAAATTATCAATATACTTAATATATATATTAATAATAAAATAATAAAATGAATAGAAAGAAAAATACAACATCAGTTCCTACACTGCCTTAGAGTAAAGTTAATCCATAATATTTGGCTCCTCCCCCATAATAATTGAGTCCTAATCAATCATATTCCACATTCATCCCTCCTGAACCTAAATTCGATCCAAACGATTATATAACAGGATCAACAACCAAGAGAGATATCATTCTCTATAAGGAAATATTCGATTTTTTGGATTCTAACAACAATGGGGTTATTCAACCAATGGATTTGAGAAAGGCATTTGCTAGTGCTGGTAAATATTAACCAAAAAAGTAAATTATTTATCAAATGATTGCTGACTTCGATTAAGATCAAAGTGGTATTATTGAATTTAGAGAGTTCGTAAGAATGATGTCCATGAATCCAGGAGAAAAAGATACTGATGAAGATTTTGAGAATATCTTTTATCAATTTGATATAGATTACAAAGGTACTTAGTCAACTCAATACACTAGGTTATATATCAATAGATGACCTCAGAGAAATGGCATCTGAATGCAATGAGAATTTAAAAGATGAAGATTTACAAAATATAATCTAATCTTGTGATCCTGAAGGAAATGGCACTATCAGAAAATAAGCATTTATTAGGTATATGAAAAGTGCTCAAAAGAAAAGATGATGATATTATATTAGAATATAATACATTTATTATTTATTAATTTAAAATATGGGATGTGTATGTGGATCTAAAGAACAAACTAATGACCCTTATTAGTAGAAATCTAAAAGTACTTATATACTTCAATTATTAGAAACACAAGCTAAAATGAAAGGAAAAGGGATTTAGATTGGGGGAGGCGAATAGCAAACTTAAAATGCAAATTAAAACGTAAACTAATTAATTATAAATAGGAATTAATTGCATAAGCTGCAGAAAAAAGATTACAAAATCAAGAAAGAAGAGGAATGAATCATACAGCCTAGATTGAATACGAATTTAAAAAGAAAAAGTTGGAAGAGGCAGAACAATACGAAAAAGAAAGAAGAGGAGAAAATTATAATCTCAGATGGAATTGATAATATTAGAATTTTATTTCTTAAAATTAAAGAGAATTCTCCTTAGTTAAATCCCATATATTTTTAATTAGTATTATAATTATCTATTTTAAATCATTAGGAAAAACAAATGCATCTTCTATATAAATATAAGTTAACATCTTCTGTTTCCTAAAAATATGAATGTCTGTATAAACTAAGTTTTGATAGACTATTGGAAAAATTGATAATTAATCAATCAACAATTAAAATATTCCTTTTTAAATTATTGATCATCTTAATTATAATAAAGTATCATTACTGTTCAATAACATTATGGCATATTTTAATGATAGAAAACAAAATAAATTTTATATATAATTATGATACATGATTATGTTCAATTTCCATTTAAGGTATATAATTTTATTACAGATACTTTCTTTTTATAATGTACGTAAATATACAAATCTAAAATTCACTTGAACAAATCATTTTCCCAATAAGTCTAATCAAATTTATAGACTCTTGAATATCCGCCCCTCTTCTCCAGTAATAAATCCTTTTCCATCAGGGAAGAATGCCAAAGCGTTGATAGGTCCTATCTGATTAGGATCTATGCTTTTAATTTTTAATCATACTTAATAATTTTCCAACTTCTTCCTCATAAATAACATTGCAAATATGTATATCAAATCCTTAAAATTTTGTTCTGGCTGTTTCTCTTGCTGGAATACCACCTGCAACTATTAAATGAGGTTTTGGCTTTTGTTCCAAATTGAATAATGGAGAGATTGCAACAGCATTCATGGGAACTTCATATTTGAAGTATCTCAACTATTATAAAGTAGTTGGATCAAAGATCTTGCATCCATCATTAGCAGCAGTGGCCAAAATTGAAAAATCCTTAGCAAATGTAAATTGTTTGATTTCTCCATCATGCACTTAAACTCTTCTAATTTCCTCCTCTATTAATTATCGAGACTTAACATACTTTATGGATAAGATAACAATAAGAGTTCTCCTTCAGTTGATGCCATTACAATAGATTGATTCAAATATCCCCAACTTGCTTGAGTAGTCTTGAATTTATCTGGAGTCACAAGAGTGTCTGTAATTTCCAATACATCTTATGTTTATCTCAATTTAATCTTATCTAAGATTTCTTGCACTTTCAAGATACGAGTCTCATAATTGATTGTCGAAGTCATTGGTTAATATACCTATACATTATGCTTCCAATCTAATTACAATAATTAAATTTTCATCCCCAAAAGAAAACTCAACCCATTTGGCCTTTCTCATATCAGCAGTTAATTTACCAAGACTCTTTCCTCCATTGATTTAAAAGAAATCAACAGAACCCTTTTATATTTATTAGTAATCTTTACTTCCAAAGAACCACTAACTAATAATTCACTGTTATCTGTTAAGTCTAATGTCTTAACTGCACCACTTGCTTTGTAATTTCCTAATCTATTTTATGATTTCTCTATTTATATACCTTTCACCAGTCTCTGTCAACCAACAATTTATACCACCATCTTGTGAGGCAGTAAAGAATAAATCTCCATCTTGATTGATTTTTACTGTCATTATTGCTCTGTCTGTACCTCTGACATGAAAAGGCCTCATTTAATTAATTTAATTTATGGAGGAATAAGAAAATAGATAACATAAAAAAAATGAAAAGCTTGAAAAAAGGAGAAAGAAAGAAAAAGAGATTAAAAAAAATAAGAAGAAACAGAAAAAAGAATAACTCTTACTTAGAGGTGAAAAGCGTTCCAAGTTCTTTGCCTAAAAGGATAAAAAAGATAAAAACTTTATTGATAGGCAAAAGGTTCTGAAGACCTTTAAGTTATTCCTTAAAATCTATTAAGATGATTTAGAAGACTTCTTTTAGCTCTTTAAATAATTGGATGATGGTAATGTTATTGAAACAGCAGATATCGAAAATCCAAATATTAGAACGACATTACAGAAATTCATGAAGCAATTATAATTAAAAAATAGAGGAACAGAATAAACACCTATTTTTAAGAAACTGTCTGACATTAAATTAGAACCTTATGTTAGAGGTCTTTATGATTAAGTCATTTAAGAAGTGAATCAATAAAAATTATAATCTGATCTTAGTGATCAAGAATCAAGTAGAAGTCAATCACCTTAAAAAGAAACTAATAAAGAAAAACATGAGAATTTAAAACAATAAGTAAATGAAAAAGATTAAAATCTGAAAAAATAATAATTGAAAGTTAAAGAATTAAAGGAAGAAGTTTATTAAGATAAAAAATATAATAGAATTTAGGTTAGAAATTCTATGTATGCTGATTTTGAAATTAAACCCAAAAAGTAACTTGAAAATAATGAACAACAATTAGATTCATTTTTAGAAGATTAATTTTCCAAAGTAGAACAGAAAAAATAGCCAATCAAAGATGAAAATATTAGAAAGAAAATTAAAATTGAATCAAATACTCTAGTCAATTAATCTAACCAAATTTAAACAAACACTAATGAAAAGAAATAAAATAATTTTATATGTAAGTATTTTCTATTTATTTTAAGAGGAATAAATTATTAGAAAAGATTTCAATCGATAAACTAACTTAACTTAAGAGAATTAAACAAAAAATAGTCTTTTTATGGTGTAAATATAAAATTAGTTCATTTGATAATTTAATGCGTATAAATGTTTGTGTATATTTATTTTCAATATTCATTTAACTAATTATGATAAATATTTAATCTATTGAGGATCTAATGATTAGAAAGCTTCTCTCTTATAAAATTTAGCACTGTTCTTAACAAATATCTTGTTATTGGGGGATGAAAATGTTTTATCCACTAATAGTAGTTTATTTGAATTTTAAGTGCTTGCAGGGGAAGGAAAGCCCTTTTTATTAGGATTTTGAAGATAATTGAAGTAATGATAGATTTATTCTTTAAACAATTATTCTACTTTACTTTTGTATTGTTATTCTAAACTCTGATAAACTTTATTTATCTATTTTATCAATAAGGATATTTGTAGCAAATCTCCATATTTTGTACTTATCTTAACAAAGAATCCTTACATAATTTATTCAAATTCATTGCTTAGTTCTTCTGGAACCAGTATGAAAAACACAAATGCTATAATCTAAATATAAAAATTAAGAAGAGTTTGATCTTGTTCATTCAACTTAATTGAATATTCTGATTATGAATACGATGTGCTCATTCGACAAGGTAGGTGTTATTTTAAACTCTAAATCTCTTTAATAACAGTATTAAACTATTCTTCCTTTGATTCCATATTTAAATTAAAATCAATTAATTTTTTTTGTAACATTTAATTTATACCTTCACATTCGTTGATATCTGTTTATAACTTTTTAATTTATTATTACAAATTAGAATTTTCAATTTATAGCTTTTCCATTTTAGTTCTTAAGTTTATTTCTAAGTTTTATTAATTGACTAAAATATCTTAAACTTTTCTAAGATTTTTCAAAGAATCTTAATATTGATCTACTTATTAGACTTATACATCAATCAAAGATTCATTATATACACTGTTTTCACCGTCTAAACCAATAATATCTTTCAAGATTTGATTGATTTATGAAAGTTAGGGACTTTAACTTGTTTTAAACTGCATTGTTCTTACATTATAAAATTCCTATAATTGTACAATCCTTTATTCATAGTATTCCTTCTGTAATTATAATTCTTGAATCATTTTCTTTTATTAATGATTTTATTAACCCAATTCATCAATTTATTATTTATTCTAATTTATAATATGACAAGATCTCTTCTTTAATAAGATATTCTTCTCTTTTTCATGTTACAATATAGATGTTGTGTTTTATATGAAATTATATTGTAATTTTTCTATGGCCTCTATAAAACACAATTTGGAAGTGTCTAGGTTCTATAAATCTTAATATAAATAATAATTACCTTTTTAATTTAGTTTATATTTTATGAATATTACTCAATAAAAAAAGAGCTATTAAAAGATTTTTGATTATTTTCAATTAATTGATTTAAGATTCTTATGTATAATTCTTATTCTTATTTAGATTCTGCAATCAATTCTAATCGATATCCATTGCGTCCTTCAATTGCAAAGAAAAACTCTTCATTGTACTATTTAGGAATTGCAAAGTTTTTCTTAAACAATTTATATCTATGACTATGATGAAAGAAAATACTTGGAATAATTAGTGTGTATCTGAATTATCTGGTCTATTGGAATAATTTATTTGGAGGAAGGAAATTTAGAAGATTTGGACTTCCAGCATATTGCATCCAAGAATGGACAATAGAAGATTGTTCTAAGGGCAGTTTTCTTACAGTTAGACCTTGAAAACTTAGTAAAAGTGGTTCCTTTGACAATTTATTGAAATTCTTAAAAATAAGATTAGGTTTTTTATTGTAGATTGATGCAGATTTCAAATTATGTTGCCAATTAAGTTATTTGATTATCAATATTTCTTATTTCTAGAAAGTAACTATCATCATAATACATAATTCTATTTTTTAGACCACTTGAGGATCTACTTTGTATTGTTCCTTCCATATTCTCAGTTCTTATTCTAGCGATTACTCCAGGATGCTGCTCTTATCAAATATCTGCGAATCCACAGAATAATCATTGTAGACTTTAATGTCTGATATTTTGGATACTCCCAACATTTGAGTTCTGACATTTGGAGTTAATTTAATCGAATTAGAATCATTAATTGATTCATCCTAATATTTCTTTTGTAGATTTTTCTATAGATGATGTTATTTGCTTGGACACTAGTAATTATCTAACATTTTTAATTTAAATTATAATATAACGAATATAATGATTATTAGAACCATTTAGAAAATAATAATAAAAGTGTATAAATTTAAACACTTTAAAAATCAAACATTATTAATTGCACTTTTAAGTTCTATGTGCAAATCTTCTTTTTCTATGCCTTAAAACAACAGGTTCTTCTTCCTCTTTGAATTTTGGAGAGTTACATATAATTGGTTAATTAATAAAATTATTAGCATTAGTATTAAGATTAATATTGTTATTTCCATCTTCAATTTAGAATGTATAATTTCTTAAATGTCTTGCTAATTTTGGTATACTCTACTTTTTCATTATTTTTGTCTCAGATTAAGCAATAGTTTTCTTATTTATATTAGTATTTTTTGGGGAACAAAAATTAGGAGTCTTATCACATTAATTAGAATTGGTTGAATTTCTTTCATCTCTAGATTATATAGAATCATTCAAATATTACAATTTTTCACTTTATTCTATAATTCTTTATTAGAACTTTGATTGAATAATTAAATTAGATTGATTTAATTTGTTCTCTTGATTAAAAGTTTTAGTATTATGAACTTTGTTATTGAATAAAATCAACTATTTTTTTAGAGCTAACGACGGATTTACCAAACTTTTCAAAGATTTTATGTGATAAAAGGCCTTCTCATATTGCCACTTCTTAGTATTCATTAAATATGCAATAGTTATGGCTGCACTCCAATTTAGTCCATTCTAACAACATACTAATACAGAAGAACGATTGATTTCATTCTAAATCAACAGGCAAGTCTTCTCAAAAGTTTTGATAGCCTCTCCAATGTTATCATCTACTCTCTAGATAATTTTATCAATAGTACATGATAGGTAACATAGTCTGTATATTTAGTATGACTTTATTGTCCAACAACAATTATAGTTCTAATGTTTTTTAATTTGAAGTATTATATAGATTCCAAGACAAGAACATTCCCTTGGTAGATTTTGTGGAAGCGTTCCTCAAGTACGGTGAAGAGAAAGGCTTAGTTAAGCATTGGGGAATGTGAACCAAATAAATGATTATTATATTTCTTAGATATTTATTTATAATGTAAATAATACGTAATAGGATATCGTATCATATTCCACGTTTTGGATTTAAATATCTTTGTGACACTACATTTCTCAACGAAGAACATTTATAAATACAAAAAGTGGCATTGGATTTTGCAAAAGAAAAGATGCTACCATATGCATCTGACTGGGATAAAAATAATTATCTTCCTAGTTAGGTCCTAAAAGAATTAAGTGAGATGGGATTTGCAACGATCTATGTAAAATAAGAATTAGGTACATATATATGTCATGATTACAGGTGGAGTTGGACTGGATCACCTCTCAGCCAGTGTTATATTTGAGGCCCTATCTTATGGAGACATCACTACAACCGCAACTTTGGCAGTGTAGAATCTATGCGCCTATTTATTGGCAAATTATGGGACAGAGGAACAGAGGAAAGTTTGGATACCTAGAATAAATAGTTTTGACGCTTTAGTTGCATATTGTTTGACAGAACCTAATAGTGGGAGTGACAATAAGAATATGGAGACATATGCAAAGAAAGTATATGATATAAAATAATGAGAGGATGGTAAAGATTACATTATAAATGGAATAAAATGCTTTATTTCTGGAGGGTCTGTGAGTGATCTATATTTGATAGTTTGTAAGACATCGGAGAAGGATGTTTCAAGCATTCTGGTTGAAAAAGATACACCAGGATTGTCATTTGGTAAAGTGGAGGATAAAATGGGTTGGCATGCTTCCCCAACAACTAGAGTTATTTTAGAGAATGTCAGAGTACCGTAGAGTAACTTAGTAGGGAAGGAAGGTCAGGGTTTCAAAATGGGAATGAGTGCGTTGGATGGTGGTAGAATTAATATTTCATCATGTTCTTTAGGAGGAGCTTCATTGGCTTTAGATCTTGCTAAGGATTATTTATAAGGTTAAATTATAATTTAATAATAAAAGATCGCAAATAATTTGGATAGTAACTTTCTAATTTTTAAGGACTGTAGTTTAAATTTGCTGATATGGCAGCAAGTTTAGTAACATCAAGATTGATAGTGAGATAAGCAGCCATGAAACTAGATGAAAATCAAATTGATAAGAGTTTATATGTGAGTATGGCAAAAACGTATGCTACAGACAGTTGTTTTGATGTGGCCAATGATGCATTGTAATTACATGGAGGATATGGATATTTAAGGGAATATTAGATTGAAAGGTATTATGTAGATGAATGGATAATGGTAGGATTGTGAGAGATTTGAGAGTTCATAAGATTTTGGAGGGGACGAATGAGATAATGAGAATGATTATAGCGAGAAATCTATTAAAATGATGGTGAAAATATCATATTTAATATTAAATTATCACAAATGAATATCAATGAATAGTTGTTGCAGATGGTGACAGATGTAAGTGTTTAGAAGGTTATGTAGATTTGCAGCGCACTTGGACAAGAACCAGTTGTAACTAGGGAGTAGAGTACATAGGAAATTCTTAATACTCTCAAACTTCACATCTACATACTGCTCGAATTAGTATCTCAAAACAAAAGCCTCGAATATGATGAATTAGAGAAGGCTGTCTAAAAGGCAGAAGCAGAAATTCGTTCTCATGTTAGGGTATCAAAGTTGGCATAATTGTAGTTAGAGTAGTAGATGAAACTTTATGCTGATAATCTCCAAGAGAAGATTGAATAGCTCGAATTGGAGAAATAATAAATAGAAGTACAATGATTGTAATATTCTTTAAAGTAAGATCGCAAAGCAACAACTCTACAATTAAATTTCTTATCTTCCAAAGAAATCGAGAAGAAACCCTCCAATCCTTCTTAATAACGAGAAGGAAGTCCTAACATCATTAAGAAATCGTATATTATGGGCAATCAGATCTATCATCGCCAACATTAATCAAACTTAATCACCTATTAAGATCAACAAATACCCAACAAAAATACATCCTAAGAACCCATCAATCGTGAACGCAGAAGTGCCAATACTCAACATATAAGTTATATTCCAGGCAAAGGACTCCCACTCAAGAACAATGTCTCTCATCAAAATAACACAATCCACAATCCGCCTTCAAATAGGAAGGATGACAGAAACAAATCACAATAATCACAAGAGAGAGTCATTGATAAAAGCCAATCATTATTAAAATCTTAGAATAGCTACTCCTATATTAAAATGTATAATATCTAAAAATTGATTATTAATAAAAATTAAAATGATAATACTAAATAGGCTACCTAATTAACTTAGTAAACCAAAAGGTAATTTTAGATCAATATCCTTTTAGCAAAACCATTCATGGAGTATGTAACAACATTTTAGATGAATCTCATTATAAAAAGAAATGATCACAAATATTATTGATTAATTCATTCTTCAGTCCACCTTAATCTCCTTCCCTAATCCCATACTCCAAATTTGGTCTTCCCATCTGGTAATATGTACTTTCCTTTTCCATGTTGTTTCCCATCATGCCATTCTCCAACATACTGTCTCCCATCTGGCCACTTATATTTCCCAACTCCTTGCTTTTTGTCATCCACATAAGAACCATGATATATTCTCCCATCAGCCCATTAATATACACCTTCTCCATGCATTTTATTATTCTGCCATGAACCTTTGTAAATTCTCCCATCTGACCAATAATATTCTCCCTAATGAAATCAACATCACTATCATTACATATCCATTTATCTTATTCTCAAACCAATCTCCTTCAAAATAACTCCCATCTGGCCACATATACTTTCCCTTCCCTTATTTCTTGCCCTCAAAGTAATCTCCTTTATAACTAGACAAATCAGACCCTACTTTTCTAAATTTAGATCTTACATTTCTCCTCTCCCTTCCCATGTTATTAATCATTACGCCAATATCCTTCATATACAGCTCCATTATTTTGTCTATACACTCCATAACCATTAGCTCTATCATCTGCCCATTCTCCAATATAGGAATCCCCATCCACGTGATAGAAACTGCCCTTTCCACATGCTTTATTATCTACCCACTCTCCATCATATCTTGCTCCATCAGGCCATATCTATACGCCTTTGCCATCCCTTTTATTACCTACCCATTCTCCTTCATAAGTTGCACCACTCTTAAATACAAATAGAGGTCGCTTCTCCCTAGATTAAATATTATTCGCATTATTGACTATTATTTTAATAAATTCTAATACTGTTTCCGAATTCTAATGAATTAAAGTATTTCTTTTTATCCTTACTGGCTACTGTAGCTTAATCATTTTATTATTATTATTATTGCTGCTTGTCGTTCCCCTTTTAGGACTCTGATAATGATTTCTTGACTTCCTTGTAACTTTCTCTGGCTTTATGAGCTTTCCAATTTTTTTATATCACAATCGCCTTGTCGTTTAGCTTATTCTGTTGATTTTTTTCTTTCTCTTGATCGTCTGAAAATACCGAAAACTTCGTGTTCTTTTATTCTTTAGGAGTACACTTTGTCTACTTTAAATCATTCTTTCAATAATTTCAATTTAATTACACCATCGATTAAACTGTTCGATGATTGTTGCGAAAAGGATGATGCTTTATGACTATCTGACTTTTTAGTCACCTCTACTTCGTTATTTAATTCCATTTTATCTTTTTAACATTAATTGCAATTTGAACAATTTGCTCCCATTCTAATTTAACTACTTATAATATAATATTGTAATTTTATAAATATGAAATGGTTACACAATAATATTAAAAATCACTATTATACTTGTTTTGTCAATAACTCTATATCTAAATCAGTCTTGCTCATGTCAATCCTATTGCGATTCCTATGAAATACGTTAACAATTTAATTACTCTAAATAAATCTTAATGGCAGCAATAAATGGAGAAAAAGAGATGAACCATCCAATCAGAATAACATAAAATGAATAATCAAGAGAATTTTTGATTTATGAGATAACTGATATTATGAGTAATACAATAACTGTGTAATGACAGAGTTTAGTTAATGAAAATTCAATAAGCCAAGGCACATGATTCCCATATTACTCTAAATCCTTCTTCAATTATTCAAATCTCTCTTTTGATCCAAAGTAAAACACTTCAAATAATACTCCCAACATAAATGATACGTTAGTTCCAAAAGTATCCACAAAACTCAATAAATAAAATCCAACATCTGTGCAATAGATTAAACCTATCGCTCCTAATATACTGCAAACACATAATCTAACTTATTGAACTGTCAATTTATATCCCAAAACGATCACTTCACCTAAATAAATATCCTCAATTGTTCCTGCAATTCCATCTACAAATCCAAATTGAGTATCAATTCCCAACAATAATAATACTAAAAAGAATAAAATACACCATAAGTTTGGCATTGGCATCTAAGCTAAAATTGCGGGATATAAAACAAATGCCAAATCAGGACCAGATAACTAATTATCGTTTTCATAAATACAGGTAATTATGAAATTGGTACATTGAATTTTAAACTAACATGTCCTATATAACTGAATACGACCAAACCGGCTAACATTCCACACAATGCAGTTAATAATGGAATTGCAAAAGAAAAATTAGGTAAATTATCCTCCTTTTTTCTATAACTACCATATAAACACAGAATAGCTTGTCCAACTGACATTTAAAAGATAACCTAATTAGCAGCATCTACCCAAACTGAAGGATTAAATAGTTTCACAAAGTCTGGTTTAAATAAATAATAAATTCCCTCGCTTGAACCCTCCAACATTAAGCCTCTTATTAATAAAATCACTAATAAAAAATAAGGCGAAGTGGCTGTTACTATCGCTACCTTTCCTGAAGTCTCAACGCCTTCTCTAATACTGTAACAATCAATATATACTTTATACAAAAGTAAACTATTATTAAAGAAACTATGTATGCTATAAACAGACTCCAAATAATATGATCTATTGTATTTTATTTGAATTACTTATATCAGTAATTGAAGTGGACATCTAAACTATAGAATCATAGAAGTAATCTCTAGAAAATGGTGTATTCTATTCAACTATACTCTCTAACCATGGAATTGGGTACTTAAATGACTCCCACAAATATCTCAAAGAATATGCCATTATTAAATTCTACAATTATTGCTTAATTTTTACATAATAAGTAGATATGTATGCGCAAATTACTATTCCAACATATCCAAATCCTCTTAACTTTGGTTTTTCTAAGTCTAACAAATGTGCCATTCCAATCCCTTTGCATTACCCCAAACCAACTTCTAAAAAAAATAATGGAATAGCTAAAGTAAAAACCAAAATAAAGTATGGTATTAAGAATGTCCCCCCTCCATTTTTAAATACAACTAAACAATATTTTATAATCAATTTTATACGATATGGAAATCTCCAAACACTTCCAAAACCAGCTGCAAATCCTAAGGATGTAAGCATAAATGTCCATGAGCTCGAGAATTTCATTCTAACTTCCTAATATCCTTCTAAGCTTTGGCTAGATGGTTACATTAATTTAAGTAATTATATTATTATAATGGATTTTTTCTAAATGAAAATTTCTTGATTTTAATTATTTTATTAAATTTGTGTTTTTAAGGGTGTTCCATAATATAATTATAATAAGAAGTTATCAATTTTTATATAAGGCAAAAAATATTGCATTATTATGATATATGATTGATTTGCATTATTCAAGAAATTAACTTTTGTAGCAGATATTTAGATAATGTTCTTTAGAATTTTACAAATTATTAATTTAACAAAATTAACTTAAATTAAATTTCTAATACAATTGTTGGAGGAGAATTTGCATTGGATAGAAAAATTTAATAAAATTAATCCAGAGAGTTATTTGTCTAATATCAAATGATAAATAAAAAAGAGTTGAAAATTTTATAATCTCATTTTAAAAACATAAACTTAATTTAGCTATCCTATAATTTAGAGTAAAATGGAAATACTTAGTATTTAATCTAGTATATCGAAAATTAAATAAATAATCAATAAGTATAAGAGAATTATACAAAGTTTAGCAAAGACTAAGGATAGTAAATAATAATATATAAGATCTTAGTGATCAGCTAAGAGAAATCTTATTAATAATTCTCATTTATTTCATTAAGCAAACTCCAAAGTGTATCACAAACCTATCAAATTAATACGAAGGAGGTGCAAAAATGATAATATATTTTTATGAAAATTGAAATAATTTATTATGACTATATTTCTTGAATCTAGTTTAATTATTTAATCACTCTGATTATTATTATTTATGGAAGTCTTATGCTAACTGGAAATTAAATATAAAATTTACATTTTAAAATAAATTGTTTAATTCTTCTAAAGATTCTAAAAAATCATTAGCATATTTCTCCTACTCAGAGATGACTTAAATAGGTTAAGTAATGGAATCGAAATTGTTAGAATTGTTTTTATTTTACTCCTTTCTGATGAAACAAATTCCCATCCTTATTTATTATATATTTAATAAAATTAATATTGTTAAACCATTTATTTTTTTATTAACCGCAAATTATCTTATTATTGATCAATTAGTATCAATCAAAAAGGAATAGATATCTAACCATTTACAAAAGCGCCTCTCAAATATATATTACGCATTTTATGCAATTTATGATATAGAACTATTATGAGATCAAAATTTATTCCTATCAATATTAAAATTATTAAGCAAAACATTTCGTTACTGGATTAGGCTAATATAAAATTTTATACCTTTATTAAACCCCAATCGCGAAATTTTATCATTAAATAGATATTATAAATTGTAATTTCTGTTTCTTAATCCAAATTGTCTTATTGCCTTTTAAATTTATGTTTATTTATTCTTTATGTGATCATATTATTTGTATTTTTATTTATTTCTCCTTACTTTATTTAGTATCTCATAATATAAGTTTTTAAAATAAATTTGTTTCTGATATTAAAAAGAAGGAAAAATGAGAAAATATGTATGCTGATTGATTGATTTTTCAATTTAATCTCATCTAATATAATTATATTAATCTTTAATAATTCTTATTCAAAATTTCTAGTAATAATTTATGTAGAGTTCAAAAGCAAAAGAAACTCATAATATAATCATGCAATAATGTAAATGTATTTCATGATGATTAGATGATGGAATTGATGAAATTATTTAATTAAATTCATAGACCTAGGAAAAAATTTAAAATTAGAGTGAGGCTGAAAATTTTTCAAAAATAAAAGATGGGCTTGATGAATTTTTAGAACTTGTTTGTGATAATATATTATAAAATGAGGAAGAAATAAATGATTATCTGAATGATAATATACTTATAAATTTGAATGCCTAAGATAAAAGGAAGGCAATATAATATTTGTTTGGTTTTAAGTAGGGTAATACCAAACTCGACTTTTTAAATAACATCTTGGATTAAAATTGCGAAGAACAATTTAATAAATCACCTGAATTAAATGAAAATTAATATTATTTAGATGCTCGTAAAAATAAAGAATACAGTAATATATTAAATAAACTTACTAATGACAAATTCATCTTAGTCAATAAGATTCCATCTTAGATAGCCTCTAGTAAGGACTTTCTTGAGAGAATATTAAATACTCAACTCTAAAAAGTACATCTACTATTTGATTATAATGAATATTAGTAAGGATTAAAATAACTAACTTAAATTGAACTTATAAACATTCTTTCATAATTTATCGATGATACTGATGAAAAGTTACAATAAATTATTGGATCTATTTCCATACGTTAATGCTCTTAATTTTAGACCTATAATGATTGGATCTAAGAATAAGAATAAAATCTATTTACAACTTAATAAAATTAGAAATTCTTAAATGAACTTCTTTGTTTAGATCTAATTAAAATATAGAAAGACTTAATTACATTCATATCATAATAAATTGGAAAACTTAATCATAGTGATCTAAATAAAAAAAAAAATTAATAATAAGGGGTATTAAGAATTTTTTAAGAAACCCTAAAGATGTAAATTTGTTGTAATTTGTCACTAGATTAAATATATTTTGCAATAACTTTTTATTTTTGGATAAAGCATCATAATAAGATTGTTAAATTTCATTAAGAAATCTCAAAACCATTAGGATAAGTTACAGATAAAAAAAAGGAAAATGTTCTTCAAACGAAATTAAAATAGTATAAAAAAGAAAATAAAGAATAAGATTCCATTCATAATTTCTTGATGGATAAAATCATTTTTTACAAATCTGATCAATAATAATTTTTAAAGCCAAATTAACAAGAAAGAAATTCAAATGATTATTAAGTCTAAAATATTTCAAACTACTTTTCAAAAATATTTAATTAATGCTTTAATATGGATTCGAAAATGGCTGATGGAATGGATTAACAATCCAATTTCATTCAATTTTTGAATCAACTTCAAGAGTTTCATTTTTACCAAACTTAGATTTGATGAAAATAATTAAGGCTTAAAGAATTTTATTTTAAATACTTTGGATTAACTCTCAAAAATGATAGTATTTTTGAAATTTTAAAATATATTCCTAATTCGGAATCAGAATTAATTATTTTTTTGCATATGCTTTAAGATTTAAATAAGAGAATGGATTATATATTATATTATTTAATACTAGATATTTTGGAACTTATCATAATGAAAGATACCACTAAATGTTAGAATGTCAAAATTTTTAGAGATTAATTTGAAGATTTATAATCATTCCTATGTATTGAGAATTGTATCAAACTTAAATCTATTATTTTTAAAAATTCTCTATTTAATTTAGATGAATGTACCAATATATTAAAGGAAATTTTTAATGAAGTGTATATCAAATTTAAAGAGGGTTCGTCAGAAAAATAAAGGAATTTTTAGTTTTTAGTAACTCTTGGTGGAAAAGATTATGGGAATCAATTTTTGATGTTATTTCATTGCTTTAAAAATAAGGATATCCAAAACTAAATTATTAATATTGTAATCAGAATTTAATTTTTCAAGAAAAATAGAAATTTAGATATGTTTAAATAATGTTGTAATGACCTTTTTATGTTAGATGAGGGAATTTATGATAAATGTTATGAATAATTTAATGATATTACTGAATTTTAAATTACACCTTAATTCTTTCAACATAAGAAAATACATGGAAGCTATCCTACTAAAATCAATATATCAATTGAATAATTTATTCTATCTAGAACTGAATAGAAAAAAAACAATTAAATAATAAAATGGGTATCTAATTTAAATAACTGTGAATATTTTTTGTCTCTTCTTCCTTTTTTATTTGATATTATTAAAAGAGGAGAATCAATTGAGCCTTTGCTTGATTAAGTCAATAAAAATACAGGTATCGAAAACATAGAATTTATGAATTTCAAAGTTATCTTTTAAATTTTATATAATAATTCCGATAAATAGCTGCAAATCCTACTATTAAAAAACTTATCCTATAATTATCCTATTCCCTTTGTTTATTAAAATCCCAATTTAGATAATATCCAAGTGGAAGCAGATTTATATTTGATTAATCCTAATATTTATTTCTTATTATAAAAACAATACAGCATTATTAACGTTTCTTTCAGTAAATTGTAAACTTAAATTGGTAAGACTTAATTAATTAATAGCGTATTTTATCGAAAAGATAAATTTAATATTTAAGATACTAATAATTTAAATAGAAATACTATCGATCTGATGCTGGATAAGGAATTCAATGGATCTAGAAATTTACTAATTGCTGACGCTCATGGGTATATTCCATAAAGCTTGTTGTTGAAAATTTTGCCATTATTTAGTTTTTGGATAATATAGATGGACACTGAGGAAGAATTAAAAGAGAATCTTGAATAAATTAAAAACTTAAATAAAAAATTCAAAATAATAAATCATAAGATTCTATTTATTGTTAGAAACTCAAAAAGTAAATAAATTGACTAATCTCTCCAAGAAGAATTAAACAAAAATTATATCTAACTCTACTAAATTCAAAATTTATCTTCAAAAGGTATAAACAATTAGTTGATTTATTAACAAATTAAGCTTTTGCAGGAATAAATTTTTAATTAGATTGCGAATCATGAGGAATTCAAGCCATTTAATTAAGAAAATTTTATTTAGATCTTAAGAACTGAGGACCAAGAAGAATTATAAAAGTTAAATATTTTATTATAAGAAATCAAAGATGAAGCAGAAATATATTTTAATGATACAAAAGGATTTTACAACTCAAAAGCATTTCCTTTAAGATATTTTGATAAAATTATAAAAGAATTGCAGGAAGAGGAATCACAACTTTTTGAAGTCTCACAATTTTGTTTAACATAGGAAATACATCAACTTTAGTAAAAAATTCAAAATTATTAAAATTTTTTAAAATAACAAAATCCAAGTAAGCTATTAAAATTATTTAAATAATTAATTTGTTTTGAAAATTATAGTTCATACATTACTTTAATCTAAGTTATCTCTGATTTGACTAGAGAATCTACTTAAAAATTATAGATAATAAATTCTGATTTATTAGATAAACTTCAAGTTTAAAAATTAGAAAATAGAGAAGATAAAGAAGGGCTAAAAAAATTAAAATAATATTTTGAAGAATGTGAAAAAGAACTTTAATCTAAAAGTCTTAATATTGATATATTTTGGAGAGAACATATCAAGCATTGTTTTTAAATAAATTAATGCCAAGAAGTCGCAGATTAAATAGTAAAATTATTAATGAAAGGTGAAGCATTTGAACTTTTAGATGGAGAATAATTAATAATGAATATTGGTTTTTTTGAACTTATAGTAAAATGTTTTGAAAAAATAAGTAAAAATAATAAAATTCTTGTTATTGGAATTTTGGGACCTTAAAGCTCAGGCAAATCTACGATCTTAAACAAGATTTTTGGATGCCATTTTTTCTCGAGCGTAGGAAAATCAACTAAAGGGATATACTTTCAAATGATATAAGTTCAGAAAAATTCAATATTTGAAAATTAGTTTGATTTTATTTTAATATTAGATACAGAAGGATTATAGAGTCCAAATTAAAAAGATCCACTATTCGATAAAAGGATTTCCCTATTTATATTTGCTATCTGTGATATTATTTTAATTAATGTGAAGGGTGAGATTAATTCTTAATTTAAAAATCTTGTTGAAATATGTATTTATTCTTTGGCTTAAATTTAAAATGCATTATCAAATACAAAATAAATTAGTTGGTGTTTTAACCAAAATATTGATACTTCAAATAAATCGCCATTTATTGAACAATTAACTTAATTAACAAAATAATTATTCGATGATAACGGGTAATTTGGAAAAAATAAAGATAAATAATAGGATATCTTAGAATTAATAGAAATTAAAAAGGAAAATATCCAAATTTTAAGTACTACAACAACAATGGAAACCTGGAATATCGAAGGATTACAATAATTTTGGACATAACTTATTCCAAATGAATCATATTCTAAAGATGCTTACAAATATGGTATATAATTGATACACAATTATTTTGAAAAGTGCCAAAAAAAATAGTAAAGTTTTTGTGGATAACTACTAGAAAATTTTTTTTTAAATTCATATAAAATGTGGGAAACTATTTCAAAATTACCAGATCTATTGGAATTTTCAGAATTGATTTCATTATAATAAAACTAACTAATTTCAAAATTTTATTATCAACTTTGGAATGAAAATAAATTAACATTCAAATCTTAAATATCAACCCTAATAAAACAGAAAATCGAATAGCTTAATTTTGATTTAAATTTCAAGCATTTATAAGAAATTTAATAGGAATTAGAATTAAAGTTATCGATAGAATGCAAAATAATAAATAAAAAGATTGAAGAAAAGCTAAATTAATTCAAAGAGGAAAAAAACATTTAAAAAAACATATATTAAAAATTTATAATTAAATTATAAAATGAAATTCATAACCTTTAAACAGAATGTAATTTTTTTATAAATGAGTAAATTAAAAATTAAGAAATCGAATATTAAATACGTCGAGGTTTTGGTGAAATTAATAAGTACATCAATTAATTAAGTCCAGAAATTAGAACCTAATTACAAAATGATGAAACATTATTGTAAAATTAATTCAATATCATTTGGGAAAAAATAAAAATTTAATAATTATAGTAAAGAAAAGTCAAATTTGATGAAATTTAAACTGCATCTCTTAAATAAATCAAAAGCTATTTTTAGGAATATTAGTTAACTTTTCACAAAGATAGTAACTTTTAAAGTTTTTTTCATGAAAAAATAAATAAAATTGATCAGAAAGAAGAAGAAAAAGACAAAATTTTTTTGTAATACTAAGAAATACTAATGCAAAATTAATTTACAAAATTGCCAAAAGAGGACTTCTATCATATAAATTTTGAAATACTGGGCTTTGATTAAAAAATTGAAAAGTCTTAAGGCTCGTTCTTATCTTTAGATAAACTATTTTAAGTAAATTATAATATAAATTATGTACTTAATAGAGAACTAAAACAATATTTTTAAAATTATTTTTAAGAAGATCTTTAAAAAGCTAAAAAGCTTGAAAAGATTTAGGATTTATTGCAAATCCTTGACTTATTTTAAGTGGGGTATGATTAAATTAGCAAAAATAAAATCCTTTAATTATTTAACAAAGACTAAAAAGAATATTAAAATTCTTGTTCCTAATTTACATAAACATTTAAGTTTAATGATTTAGATCGATAACGTAAATTTTAAAAATTGGATCTAAATTTATTAGAAAAATTGAAAAAATCAAAATTAAAATTTTATTAAAGAAAAATCTAGGATACAGAAATAAATGATTTCAGAAAAGAAAATATAATTATATCGTAAGCATGTGATAATGTAGTAAGTAAAGAATTTAGCAGCAAATATTGCGTTTATATTAGCAATCCTCAAAAATACCGTTTTGCTGAGTCTTTTCAAGTAGAGTTTAATTAAATGGTTAATAAAAATCGAATATGGAATAAAATTTATTCTGAGATATATGATAAAATAAAAACCTCAATATTGGAATTAGCAGAGAATACAGAAATTATCTCAAAAGACATAATTCAAGGAGTGATGCAATAAATATGCGATTTTAGTGAAAATCGTTACAAACCGTAATTTTCTTTATATGGCCTTTAATTATCTGATATGGGATAAAGATGCATCTATTATTACAGTTTGCACATAATTTGGAGATTTTATTGTTTAAAGATTTGGAAAAAGTTTGAAGAAAATTAAAAGTTAGTTGAGAATAGCAAGAATGATTAATGGGAATCTTTCAAACTTGAGATACATTAGCATAAATTTAAATTAAGCATGTAAAAAGGTAAATTGCTTGCTAATTATTTGATTGAAAAGTCTCAATAGATTTTTTATTTAGATAAGAGAATTGAAATTGAAGATTTTCTTAAGAGAGAGCTAAAAAAAAATGAAAATTTAGTAAAGTACTTGGATGATAAAATAATTACAAAAAGGTAAAAAATTGAACTATTAAATGAGATGACAGATTAGGAATAAGTTATGGAATATCTGACAAATTAATTGAACTTTATTTAATCATATGTAGAAAAATATATAAAGCATATAACAAAATAAATTTAATTACAATACTAAGAATCATTTAATCAAGAATTAAGAATTATTTTTCACAGAGTAGAGACAAATGCTAAAAAATTATTAAAAAGCCTTCCCTATTATCCAAGTGTTGAAAACTATTTTGAGAATTCTATTAAATCTAAATTCTATAAAATTAAAGATGAAGATTAAAAGAAAAAACAAGAAAACATTCTTGAAATCAAATTATTTAATTTAGTTTTTCAGTACCTTTTGGAATATGAATAAAAATAGGAAGAAATCGAAGAAATTGATGATTAATACAAAGATTGCTTTATTCATAACTATAAGCGAAAATAAAATATATTAATAAACTAGAGGAATGAAATGGATAACTAAATAAATCAAATTCAACCATTTTTATAATCCTTACTTGATAACCTATAATTAGTCAGTTCAATTAACTTTGACCTAACTTAACTGCTCATTTAAGAAAGCTTGAACTCATTAAAATTGGCTATGATTGGATGTACTCATTGTTGTCCAATGTGTAATCGTAAATGTGATTCCGAACCTGAATTTCTCCCTCATTCATGTTAAAATGGTCATTACTTAAGAGGTATTTCTTTATTAAATCTCAGGGATGAATGGTATACTGTTAGGAAATAAGCCATAATTACAGAGTTGCGAAGAAATAAAAGATGATTAAATCATTGATATCCTTGAAACTAAAAAGCAGATGAAATGGAAAGAAATTAAGAAAATATATCAAAAATGGAATTTTGCAAGCGTAAGTGTAAATACAAAAATACTTAAGGAAAATAAATTGAAATTGATCAAAATTTGGAATGATGGAATTGGAAACTTAATATGCACAAAATTAAGTTAAACATTTAATACCAAAATTTATTATAATACAAGGGAACAATAGGAAATCTTCTATCTTTTTATACTTGATGACTCCTTTTCAATGGAAGGAAAAAAAGGAGATGAAATGATGGAAAGCTTAAGATAATAACTCAAATTTCTGAAATCAAATAAATATGCTAAAGTGAGTGTAATTTCATTCAATTATAAAGCCTCATTGTAAATAGAATTTAAAAAGCCAAAAGCAAAATTGATTAAATAAATTACGTTAGTAGGAGGAATTACAAATTTTGACCCACCTCTCAAATTATGTTTAGATTAAATACTAAAATATGAAAAAAAAATTGATTAGTAAAAATTTATATAAACCTAGAGCATATATCCTCCTTTATTCTGATGGGGAAGGTTCATATCCTCAATAGAGTTTAGCTGAATATATAACATTAAGTTAAGAATTAAGAAATAAAATATCATTTCTGATTTGTACAGCTGGGAGTAAACCTCAAACTCTACTTAAAATGATTTAGCAATTAACACTTGCATTTCACAAGGTAGAATTGAAGAAAAACATTTAAAGCTCAGATCTGAGTAAATGTTGGAATGAAATATTAATTAAAACTTGCTAGATGACCACAACTGAATGAAAAAATTATATTAAACATAAAATTCTGTGTCATTTTACCATTTTGAAATTTCTATGATAATATTTTTCAAATTCATAAATGAAGAATCATTTTTAACAGATCAGCAAATTTTCATAAATCATTAATATTTTATAGTCAGAATATTAAATATAGAATTCGAAATTTCTCTACCAAAAATTAAACATTATCATAGCAATTAATTAACAATCTATTATTTTCTTTTGGAAGCCCTCCATGGGATTGGTGTTGATTACCCATGC